>OX235270.1:68344593-68944593 GCA_944472135.2 Trichobilharzia regenti
TAACAACAGAAGACAAGGGCTGGCAACAGATCGTTTTATTACGAAAATCAACACGTATTTATATATATTTTATATGCATTAATAAGGCTTATGCAAGCAGAAAAAGGCAGTCTTCTGATTGGTTGTTTCTCGGAAGTTAAGCAGACAAACACAGTCTTATGATTGGTTGTGTTCGATATTTCTCGGAAAGTAGAGCCATCTATCTGCGAATCATATTTGTCCACATTTAAGTTTGCTGTGATTGGTTGTTGAAACAGCCTTGTTCACGGCCAATATTAGTGACCTAGACATTAACGTAGATTAGTGCCAACCAATCGGCTAGCAGCCTGCTCTCACCACACTCGTCCCCCCGTCAAATAGCTTTGTGCGCAGACGTTCCGACCTTCTGGGTGCTACATCCTCTAGTTGAGGATTGTTACTGACCGGCTTGTCCCACTGTACCCATCTTTGGAGCTGACTGGCGTTAACTCGTTTCTGTTTATCACCTCTTCGGATGGTATATACTTGACCCCGTCTTTTTGTGATTGTGTATGGTCCTTCCCACTTTGGAAGGAGTTTCCGTGAACCTAGCCCGCCTCCAACTGTATATCTCCTGTCTCTACACTTCACTTGGTCCCCGACTGCAAAAGTAATGCACTGCGTCCTTTCTTTCATCTGAGACTTCGTGACATCACTGCGCTGCTTCCGTATTACATTCTTGACTGCCTCTTTCCTCTCTGCTTTTAATTTCGTCGTACTCCACTTTTGGTGCATGGGCCAGGTCTCATTGTGTACCGGTAATCGTGGTTTTCTACCATACATCAGTTGGAAGGGTGACTTCTTCGTTGTTTCCTGAGTGGTAGCCCGATGTGTTAGTAAAATCAGTGGAAGCTCCGTTTCCCAGTTCCCGCCCTTCGAAGCCAGCCACTCCTTCAGTGTACGGTTGTTTCTCTCCGTTAGGCCATTCGTTTGTGGATGGTATGGGGTCGTTCTGATCCTCTTGATGCCCAGCTGTTGCAAACGGGAAGTAAACTCTTCACTCTCGAAACAGGGACCTTGGTCTGTCAGTATTGTCTTCGGTACGCCGTGGTCTGCAACAATGTGTCTAACTACTGCATCTGTCACGGTTCTTGCACGTTGGTCTGGGATTGCTACGGCGTCTACCCATCGTGTCGCGTGTTCCGTCATCACCAAGAGGTACTGATTACCATTGGATGTCTGAGGAAATGGACCCATGACATCTACGGACCACAAGTCACCTATCGCGGTAACTGGAATCGACTGAAGTGGTGGTCGTATATACCGGTCACCTTTCATCAGCTGGCACCGTGGACATCCAAGTACGTATCTTGCTACGTCTTCTCTCATACCTGGCCAGTACATACTTTGTCTTAGGAGGTCGGTCGTTCTGGCCACGCCTGTATGCGCTAGCTGGTGACATTCTTCTATCATGTCGTGGCGCGACGATTGAGGTATGACAGCCAGCCAGCTTCCGTCGTTCTCTCGCCAGGTCAGAGTCCCGTAGGCATTCACTCTGAGTCGATCCCTCTGTCTGAGTAGTGTGGTTAGCTCCTTACTCGCCGTAGTTTGATCCACTTCTATTCCGTTGGTGATCACCTGTATTACTGTATTCAGCGTATCGTCCAACCTCTGCCTACGTGCAAGTCTTAGTGGGTCTTGTTCTACTGCATGCACTCCGTAAGCGACCTCGGGCAACTCAGACTCATCTTCTGGTCTCGATAACAAATCTGCCAAGACATTTTCACTTCCAGGAACGTGTGAGATCGTAAAATCGTATTCCTGAAGACGCAACATCCACCGTGACAACTTCCCCCGTGGGTCTCTCGCTGTCTTCAAAAATTGTAGCGGCTTATGATCAGTTTCGATGTGGAACCGCCGGCCGAGTAAATAAGGTCTCCATTTGTCGACTGCCCATACCATTGCTAAACATTCTTTCTCTATCGTTGAATACTTTCTCTCTGTGAGGGTCAAAACCCTACTGGCATACTCAACGATTCCCTCGTCCTGTCTTAGGACCGCACCTATAGCGTAGTCACTGGCATCTGTGCACACTGTGAACTGTCTTCCTGGCACAGGTAGTTTTAGCGTCATTTGTTGGTGGTCGAGCAGCTGTTTAATTCTGTCGAATGTCCTCTGCGATTCTTCCGACCAAACAAACTTTGGCTCACCTAGTAGCCTGTATAGAGGGGCTGCTATCTCATTGAAGTTCTTCACGAAGCGACTATAAAACGCTGCTCTACCCAAGAATTGTCTCAGTTTTCTCTTTGAATTCGGGGCTGGAATCGTTTTAATCGTCAAAATTTTCTCCGGCAGTGGTTTAATCTCACCATTTCCCACTTTATGTCCCAACAGAGTAACATTCTTTTTGGCTATCTGAGACTTGGTTTTGTTGACGCGTAGTCCAAACTCTTCGATGCGTCGCAGCACGGCTTCTACATGGTTGACGTGATCGTTTTCGTTCTGACTGTATATGACGAGATCATCACCATAAACCTCCACGTTTTTCAAGTTCTTAAGTAATAGCTTCATCAGTCGTCTGAACGTAAACGGTGCACCTGCTAGTCCAAACGGCATGCGTTTAAATCGATATTGTGTCTGACCCACGATGAAAGCCGTCTTATCTCTGTCACTTTGTTTTATCGGTATCTGCCAGTATCCTGAGCGAAGATCGAGAACCGAAAACACATTCGCACCTTGTAGGCGATCTAAGGTTTCTATCACTGTTGGCATGGCACACGGTCTTAACTCTGTCATACTGTTTAACTGTCGGAAATCAACACAGAATCTATACTTCCCATTCGCTTTTTTTACTAACAGCACTGGAGAGTTGTATGGGCTATCAGCTTCCTCAATAATATCATCTTTTAACATCTCTTGCACTTGTCGCTCCACTTCGCCTTCCAGATGACATGGAACTCTTCGCGTTAAAAATGACCTTACTTTCGGATCACTTAACGGAATTTCATGATTCACCTTATCGCAATAACCGTATGGGTCCCCATCTCCAGTGAACAGATGATCGTATTTATTAATTAACTCTGTCACATTGTGTACCGTCGACAGCTTAATCGCTGCTATCTCGCTGGTCTCATACATGTTGATATGCCCGTATTTCGTGATCACCACGTTCGCTTGCGTGTCGATTATGGCACCAATCTCACGCAGAAAATCCGCTCCTAATATCGTTCGCTGTAGTTCGGGTACAACAATGAAAGGAAACGTCACCTCGCAGCCACCAACAACGACCGTACAGTTCGATCTACCCGTGATACGCAACACATACCCGCCTACTGTTTGTACTGTCAATGAACACGGATTAACACTCTTACATAAATTCTTATCTATTAACGACACGGCCGCTCCTGTATCTATCAAACATACTACTTCTCGATCATTCACTCGCAACTTCGAATACAGAGCGCCTTTCTCAATAGCCCCCACTAAATCTAGGTTCATACGAAAGAAAGAACAAGCATTATACCGTCTGAAATTTTTTCTTTTTCGCCTTTCTGGGCAGTATCTTCTCCAGTGTCCCGGCTTACCGCATTCAAAACACCGGTCTTTTCTATCAGCCAACTTTAACGCCGCCACTTCCCGCTGCAATGCTTCAATTTTTTGCTCATATTCGTTTGGTTTTGGTTGGTCTATAGCGGCTACCGTTGTGCTCAGCAGCTGTCTGGTCACCTTCGCCAGCTCACTAATATCCATCGGCTGCGTTGCGTTAACCAGTTTTAATCGCTGAGAAATGTGGTCTGGGACACTCTCGATGAATTGGGAAGACAGTAACTGCGCTTCTGATTCTTCATCTAAAGTGGGAAGCGCGCGTCGAAGTAGATTAGTCAGTTTCACCGCCAACACTAGCGGGTCTCCATCAGGTCCAAGCTTCATTGACCGGAACTGCTGCATTGCTAGCTGTCTGTCTGTTTCGCTGTCAAACTCGGACACTAGTCGTTCAACCAATTTCTTCCAAGACGCTGTGCCATTTGACCTGTCTACGCTGTCATATGCAGCCTTCGCTCGGCCTCTCAACAGCGTCCCCAGGACAACTGCCTTCGCCGCCTGCTCCTTGACACCCACCAGCTCAGCAACGGCTTCGAAGTCACGTAAGAAGCTCCGTATGTCACCTTCTTCAAACGCAGCTGGCCACGGGATCTTCATCTTCTTGGAGGCAGCGACACCAAATGTAACAACAGAAGACAAGGGCTGGCAACAGATCGTTTTATTACGAAAATCAACACGTATTTATATATATTTTATATGCATTAATAAGGCTTATGCAAGCAGAAAAAGGCAGTCTTCTGATTGGTTGTTTCTCGGAAGTTAAGCAGACAAACACAGTCTTATGATTGGTTGTGTTCGATATTTCTCGGAAAGTAGAGCCATCTATCTGCGAATCATATTTGTCCACATTTAGGTTTGCTGTGATTGGTTGTTGAAACAGCCTTGTTCACGGCCAATATTAGTGACCTAGACATTAACGTAGATTAGTGCCAACCAATCGGCTAGCAGCCTGCTCTCACCACACTATTAATATTAGCAGTACTAGCAATATTAGTAGTATTAATAATATTAGCAGTAGTAGCCTGTCATTATTGATTATGTCGCTTACTATCTGCTGACATATTCAGTGCACAATTTAGAGCTAATTTCCGACCTAAATGACTTTTCAGAGTAGTCTTTGAATTCTTCACAGCTGTCCGGTGCACTTAATATGCAAGTTTGTCTTTAAGAAACCCGAAACTCAGTGGACCAATCACTTAAATATTTTGTTGACATTGAACCACTTACTTACACATTCAAGAGTAGTATAAAATTCACAAAACATATTTCCGTGTGTTTGGCGAATGATATGATTTTTACAAAATCGGGGTAGATAATTCCAGATTACTGCTAAAACCACGTGAAAATATGTCTATAAAATCAGCTAGTTGCTAAAATGACTTTTCAATTTTTTTAAGAACACAACTTTCGCAGTTCCGGCTTCATCCTCAAGATTCATTAAGTAGTCAGTCAGTGAATTAGTGAAGAGAGGAAATAAATGCGCACGCACAAGATCTGTACACATTCAAAGATTAATCTGCATCTTTATCGTTAATCATATGAGGGTATGTTTTTGATAACCGATGTGCTAATGGCGTCAGAAAGATCAGATTCACCTTTGTTTATGTATTTTACTTTCCCAGAGAATTCTTTTCACTGACAGTGTCAGAAAGCTGAACGTATAAACAATTAATCTTAAGCTTACTTTTAAGAAATTGTCATGGGTAGAATAATGCAGATTGGAAAAGTGTAGGCAAGTCTATTATCCCACAATAAGCGGAACAACTTTTTGATGGATTTCAAATGTGAGGTATTCAAACTACTAAGCCTAACATGCAGTTTATATCAACCAAACAACACCAGTAGAGTTGTGATTTTTCAGAAGTAGCTACGTGACTTATAGTCTGTTTTAAATCACCTGGTTAAAAGACATGCACACAAATTGTGTAGAAGTGTTTCAGAAGATATTTCTGCTAGTGGTTCTTCGTTGTATTGTTCTGTTCTTCTTTGCCTCTATCACACTCTGTATGCGTTACAATCTCAATATAACTTACCACAAGACTGCCGCTTTTCATACAATTGTGACTTGTGAATCAATGCGGCAGTACAAACAAATTATTCTCCCTGTTATATTTGCACTTTACTCAATCAAAATATCCCAGTATATAACAATCAGCGTTCCTCAGACTGCATGACTGATACAGCGCAACTTTTGATTATATAAACATTCTACTGGTCATTGACTTGTCAATTTCGATTAATATGTGAATTGATATGATTTATTAGTTTCTTATGTGACTGACTCTAAAATAGATTTTCCTGTAGAAGTATTTTACCATATGTGATCGGTGAAAATTAGTCAGAGATTATTCACTGGTAAACTTTTATGTGTATTTGAAGAACTACTACTACTTCTACTATTATAATCAGAAATCGATCCGACATTTAATGCTGACATGTTTATATCGGACACTTGTTGATGTTTTCCCCCCTGCTATACTGATGGGTGAACGCCTTCACTGTTGAAGGTTGTTTCTATTATTTTGAGATATTTCAGGATGTTTTGGATGTGTAAACATTAATGTGACTCTTGGAATTATTGTTGTTTTGATGGTGTTGATGTATTACGAAAATCCGTTACTTATACGTTAGTGAGAATCGATTCTGTTGTTTAGAATGCGTTTGTTGAATACTAGAAGTTGTTTATGCCTTCTTACTGTCATCTTATTTGTCCTTATCCTTCGGATGAGAATATGGACATTGGTATTGTCAAGGAGCTTAAACCCAAGTTACTATTATTTGCGAAGACGCTTCGAATCGATAATTACGGTGAATGATTGTCGAATTTAACTCCAAAACACAAGGACTTGTAATAAGAAAATATATTGTTCGGCAGTTATCCTACAAAGGTCTATAAACAAATTATTGACACTCGTCCTTTTTCTTTCCCATATAACTGCAATTGATCAACAACACTCGTACTATTATTTCTAAATGTACATTATCTCACAGTGATTTTTAGTCCAATATCTAGTCGAGTCCATACTTGTATATAAATGAAAGAACAAAGTTGTGTGCGTGACCTGATATGATTATGAGCAATAGTTTGTGCTCGAAACGTCATCAGTTAATATAACTGTACAACACTGTGTGATTTATCAAAATAAAAAAAATCTTATCCATAATGAAGTCTATGAACAAATGTTTTATAGGGAATGTAGTGTACTTTTATTCCTATTCTTTCGTCTTCTTCCAACTTGTACACGATTGAATCATTCACGCCTTCGAGTTGCCTGTCAATGGTTACCAAGGTCAATGGACCAACGTTCAATGTTCACATTGCTTTACAGGTATCTTACACTAGCAATGAACTCAGGATATTTAATACGAACAGGTGTTTCTCGTGAAGCCTTAAACTTTGTCACGGGAATCTATGATGTCTACTTTCATTAGTGTGTTTTGTGAGAATATTGAAAGTATACAAAAATTTGAAAATAATCAGAGACTGTGTAAATATTTCGTTAATGTATTGAGTTCCCTTGTCAGTTTTATAGAAAGTATATTAGTTTATGTGAATAGTATGAAAAATCTCATTTTATTGACTGATTCAACTGGATACTGACTGATTTAGAGTTGATTGTGGGCGGAATAAAAATATGACAGTTCAGGAATGTTTATTAATTATGGTGTTAAAAGTGTGTAATGCAGAAGGACTAAATCTCATAATCTTTACCTTGAATCATTCTTGATCAGTTTATTTCGTCTCATATACAATCTTGAAAAGTTACAATATTTGAAGATTTGTGAAGACTAGGACTTATGTTAATTTGATTTGTTGCATTGGTCTGTATTGAATTGAGCAAAATAAAAAACTATGCAGCTAATATAAACTTAGAGCTTAGTAGTCATGATATCAACACAGCGGTTATTATAATTCACCTTCGCTGTGTATTTACATAGTTCCTGCTTTATACGTGTTTTGCGAAACTCTGCTGTAACAACACTTTATGCACAGTCAAGTTCCTAAATAACTTTTGAAAGATCAATGAATTATTCCATTTCTCAAAGTTTTCTAATGCCTACCTATGCCAGTTCATTTATATGAAGAATCAGCATCAATGAGCACGTTAGATATACAGTTATTTTAGTTGAGACTAGTTTATTTAGCATTTGTTGTTGTGTATAGATTAATTGCCTACTGAAGCTGATGTCCCTCAAGGCGTTGTCTTTTCTCCTTTTCTTTTTTCTTTCTTCTTACATGACTTGCCTCACTCTGATGAAATAAACTTTGTGAAGTACACTGATGATTTAACAATTTCAGTGGTTGTTAACTCCCAGCTAGATTGTACCAAAATAAATAGCTTTCTGTCGAGAGTCAGCGAATGGTCTGAGTCTAACGGTCTTAATCCTTCTAAATGTGAAAGTGTTAATTTCAGCTTTAGATGTAAAAGACAATTAAAAAAGAAGTCATCGATTCTCATGACAGTTGCAAGATTGACGACAATGATAAAGGAATCAAATCAGAAATTAAGTATCTTGGACTCATTCTCTCTTCTGATCTCTCCTGGTCTTCCCATGTCTTAGCGATCTCCAGTAAAATATTCCGCCCGACATTTTACATTAAGAAGTTAAGGCACTCGGGTATAACTCAACCCCTCTTCTTACAGTTCATAAACTCTTGCATCCTACCTATTCTTCTTTATTGTTCATCCTTATTCTTTCCTGGTTTGCTTAAAAAGGACTATGTCTTAATTCTTAGGATGCTGAAGACGGTCAGTGGACCACATAGTTAATGTCGTTGTCGATAGACACTTAACTTCGTGCAATAAATTTGCTAGAGGGATTTTGTCTGACTTGGAGTATCCACTTTACCCTCAGCTTTCACCTCGCATATCCTCAGGTAGAGCAAGAAGTAAATTCAGAAAACTGTATGCTCGCACGTCTAAGTATAGAATTTCTATGATACCATACTTGGCACGTATTTTATGTGATGAAAATAGTGTCAGGCAAGAATTAACTAACCTTTTTTCATCTAGTAAATAAACAATTTCCTCCATCCATCCTTATATACCTTCAAGTTTTACTTTTATTACTTCTATTATATTCATGGTCCTGTTGCTTCTTTGTTTTACTCTCAAAATTGCAAACACCAACTTATCTCCATGACGGCAGTAATCTTTGTTTCCCCCTCACCACATCATGTAAAGAGAAGATTATATTCAATATTTGTAAACATGCTAGGATTTCTATACCACATTGCCAATACTGTGTGACACAAGCCAACGGCAATTTTCACTTGTACTATTATTATTGTTACCCTAGCTGCTATCATTATTATTGTTATTTCCATTTTATATGCTGCATGTTTTTGACACTACCTCTATTGTAAATGTGGAAAATTTTCTGTGTGATTAATTTTTATTTATAATTTGAGGAAATTAGATGCAGTAATATTGTGATTAATGCTGAAAATTCCATTCTGTATCAAAAGTACTGTTTTTGGAATAAATTAAATCATTATTATTATTACTATTTTTAATTTTCGCTTTTAGAAAAACCCTTACTTCATATTCTTTTCTGAAAGTTATCTATACAATTGTTTATGGTATACATATCTGAACAAATCATAACGACTTTAAATTCAAACACTTCCTTCACTGCCTATTCCTTTACTTTTGAAGCAATTGATCATTTTAGTCGCTTATAGTCTTCTATGTATTACAGCCTTTCCTCTTCTACCTCTGTTCCTTTGTTGCTGCCGTCTCAATGTTTCTTTTGTTTACGCCTGTTTCTATTATCTAAGATTTTATTCCTCTTTTTCCACACTCCTATTTGCATACTTCGTTTACACAGTCTGTCTTCAGACTAAAGGTTCGTTTATCAACAACTGGCTGTCACACATTTACAGTTGCTTTCAACACAGTTATCTTTGTTGGACTCAGTGCTGAAGAAAATTTGTCATTATTGTTCTATACAATCCCATATACAAACAGTGAATTGAAATACTATTTAATGGGGTTTATCTGGCATGCAGTGCTTAAATGTTTGTAACATTTTGTACTGTTCAGCGACTTTATGTGTTATTAGTATGCACAGAATAAGTTACATGAGTGACACTTAAATCTTTAGATTCATAATTGAAATTGTTTATAAAATTCTTGTCGTAACCAGTGATCTCTTCCCACTATTCTACTTCTGTGTTGCAGACATTTCGGCTTCGGAAATGAATAATTTTCACTTCTTTTTTTTAACAAATATTTCTTCAACTGAAATTGTAGTTCTGTCTGTGTTTTCCGCTTAAATGTTGGTGAATGTGATGACCCAATTAAGTCACTTCACTGTTATCTTTTTCACTAACTACTTTTTTCTCTTTGCTGTAATTACTCGTCATTAAAGAGAAATTTTTGAGTGAAATTATAGATAGCCAGGTTCATTTGACAATGTTCATGCACACATACACACTCTGCACGTCTTACAGATGAATGTACAGATCTGCATGTTGTATATAAATACACGTATAAACATTTCATTAAAAGTGGACACTGTTTTACGATCTGACAGAAATATCTGTCTTTAATATTACTAAAAGTTAAAAATGTCACGTGAAGTATCATTATTTTTGTGGAAGAAAGAAGAGGGGAGAAAGAAATAGAAGGAATTCATTATTTTTTTCATTTGCTAGTGTGTGTGTGAGTGCGCGCAAAGATATTGTCCCACGTGGTCACAGCAGGTGATATAAGAAATACACTTACACCTTCTTAATTGACAGAAAGTGTTATAGTTTCAGAGAACGTGTTTTCATTGCTACCTTGAAATGAATATGAAGTAATGAACTGCTTCCTACAGTTTGCAAACAGACAGGTAGACTTAAAGAAGTAGCATATATTGTCTTCAAGTCATTGTTTTCAACAATAATGAGCACTTGGGTAATTTTAATTTTGTCTTTTTTTTGACATTTCACTCTTCACAATCACCTAATTTTTTTCCAAAAATCTATTGAACCAGACAGGGATGTGTTCTTCCTCTGCTTTTCTCAGATGTAGGATTTTTTTCATTTGACTCAGATGTAGAAATAAGCCACCAAACACTGATGTCTCCGCTGGATTTCATGCATATCAGTTAACTTGAGGCTTTCCTTCAATTCCAGAGACAGCTTCCATAACAAGTCAGTTTTAACAAGAGGAAAACCTTTTCAAACTAATGGATACAGTCAAGTTGGTTCACACTTATTATCATCAGTAGTGATCAATTCGAAATCATTACAGTTCGTTACGTACAAGCAGTTCTTAAAAGCCATATTATCTGGCTTCTTACAATCAATTAAGGAAATGTTACATTTAGCCATAGTTCTATGTATGTTACTTAGCATTTTCAACAGATAAGAATGAAGAAGTTGTAATAACAGCCTACAGTTTGTTGAGTCAGTAGAGTATCAATCACCTATTCCTGACACCGAAAGAATGTAATGTATTCATCTTTTGATTTCTCAACGTAATGATTATCTTTATCTTTGAAGGTGATTTGCATTTGTGACAATTTTCTACTAGTGAGCAATGTGTTCATTGTTTCCAAATCAATAACAATTTGGTCTTTTTTAAATGAATAACTAAATATTTTAGAAATTTTTTTCAGCGGATGTTGTGTACTTCTGGCAATCCATCTTTGAGAAATGTTAGATGCCTAAAAAAAGTGAGTCTACGGCAAACCTTTTAAACCTACATTCTTCTAGTCGGCGTTATTCACCACCTGAAGTAACAGATACTGATTTTGTGTCATTTATTTTGCAAAAGAATGGATTCTGAACAAAGAGTACTCTTTTCGATAAATCCATCATCAGGCTCTACAGTTATATATGGTGAATGAATGAATTAGTGTTATGAACAACATTAATGTTGTTGTTTAAATAACATCAAATCAATAATATTGATAGATTACAGCTCAATAGCATCAACATAAAATAAGCTGAATGTCAGAAAAATTAGGAAAGATAATATTACAAATTCATGATTTTATAGTCTCTACTGAAGGCCAAAGCAGTAGTAGGGGCTGGACTTGCTTCTTTTGAACACAGAGCACTGGTTGTTTGAGGCGAATTGCAACAGCCTCTGCTGTTTGGAGGATGCGGTGCTTCGATGATTTTGGTAATTTATTAGGCACCCGGTAGATTATAGAGAAGGATTCTTCCATGCTGACTGGCTTTGTGGCCAGTTTGGACCAGATGGTCCAATATCGAACTGTTGATGGTTTTCACTACACCTTTACTTAGCCATACTGGGAGATGTTCCCGAGTGAGCACGAAAAATCAAGTTCCTAGAGCAACGGCCAATATAACTCGCCCCACAAGCGCAGTTGAATTGATAGATACAATTTGAAGTGACTAGTCTAGGTACTTCATTTTTCAGTTGAGGTAGCACCATCGGTCGTGTAGAGAATAAGACGTGTAGTTCGCCAGCATTAAAAGTTATTTGAACTGATTTTCTTAATTTCCTCGTAATTACCTCACTTGGTATATTGCCCTTGGATTGCAGTCGTATATAAAGAGGCTTCTTGTTTAAGGATGGTGAGTAGTCCTTTTCCGCTTTCTTTGTCATGTGTTTCTTGATAAATTTGTCGGGATAGCTATTTTCGATCAAAGTATCATATACAATGCTTAATTCATTTTCAATTACTTCTTCTGAGCATATAGCTCTAACTCTGTGGCTGAAGGTCTTCACTAAATTTCTTTTGTACTTGATAGGAACGAAGCTGTGAAAATGTGTATATTGTCCTGTCCAAGTGCTTTTTCTATGCAAATTTCTTTTTATGCTACCATCTGGTTTTCTTTTAAGTAGGACATCCAGGAAGGCAATTCTGTTCTGGGATTCCTCTTCGTATGTGAATTTCATAGCCGAATGTACTTCATTTAATTCAGTAATTATTGTACTCCTATCAGAACCATTATCACAAAGAATAAAGGTATCATCCATATATCGGCAATAAAATGAGTGCTTACTGATAAGGTTGTTCAGAGGTCCATTTTCTAGCTTACTTAGAAAGAAATCAGGCAGAATGGGACCCAATGGGGAGCCCATCGCCACCCCGTCCATTTGCCTGTAAAGTATGCCGTTAAATTTGAAATTTACATTCATGGTACATCTTAATATCAATTCTTTTAGGACCTCAGTATGTATGCCAATGTTTATCGACAGCTTGTCCACTTGTTTACCTATGTAATTAACTGTTTCTATTAGAGGTACATTTGTGAATAACGATGCTATGTTCAGAGATATCATGGTTTTGTCCTTGATATTAATATCTTTTATTTTGTTTACGAATTCAAATACATCTTTTACGCTATATTTCACTATCTTATCATGCAAAGGTTTGAGAATATTTACTAACCATCTAACTAGAGCATGGTAGGGCGAATTTTGCATATCAAGTATCGGTTTTAATGGTATCCCTGGTTTATGCACTTTAGGTAGGCCATACAATCTTGGCGTATACGTGCCCGTTGGGCTGATTTCTTCATATAAACTTTCAGAAAATATCTGCTCCTCCCTTAGTTTTTTCAAACGTCTGGTTAACTCATTCTCGATTTTATTATTAAATTCCTTCTTCTCCTGAAGTTTTTGAAACTTCTGTGTGTCTTTCAATAAATCATTCATACTTTCAATATAGTCACTTCTATCAAGGAGGACTACTCCTGATCCTTTATCCAGCTTTGTGATTATCAATCTCTCATTATTAATCAGTTCTTTTAGTTCTTCTCTGTGCTCCTTTGTCAAGAAACGTTTACTGTCACATATGAGGTTTTTGTACTCATAACAACAATCCACTAGACTGGATTTGAAGCGTTCTAGTTCCAAGGTGGATGATGGAACTAGATCCCTTGTTTGACTAAATAGGTTTTCAAATTCAATATCAGTATCTAAGTGATGAACTCATTTCGGTCTATCACAAAATCGAAGGCCAAGGGAAAGTACTTCATACATTTATTCCCCTGAATGAATTTAAACAAAGCAAGAACTACAGTTTTAGCAGAATAAAATGGTACTTCAAGTTGCACCTTATTTAATTCAACACTACTATAATTGTAGATGTACTTTTTAGGATCTGCTGGAAATTTATCATCTTCTGGCTTCCTTTCAAGTCCTTTCATAAGCTCTCTCTCTCTCTGTCTGCTTCTTCTGTGCCTTTCGTTCACTAACTTGAGTAATTCAAGCGGAATGCTATGAGACATAGTATTCAACCAGTTGAATAGTTACACTTTCAATAAAGCTTAGTGGTAAAATCTTTCCTTCAGTGATATTCTTATTTTTCAGCATAAAACTTCTGTGTTAACCGACCTAATCTTAACAAGATTCTTACTGAGGATGTCACATTGTTAAGGAATCTCCATATCATGGATAACTCTTGCAGAGTATGGATAGAATACTTCTAAATGAAAGGAGAGTTAGTAGATTGGTGTAGATTTATGTACTAGGTAGTTAGTTATCTACACAAACCGTTACAATTTATGATACCATGTAGTTTTTCAAGTCTAAGCAGATTCGAACCAAGTGTACTAATTTCTGTCTAAAACATTTGAAACTCAACTATTTTACTGAATATCGAAAGTAGGCACTTGTTTTCATTGCACACAGGAACCTATAAGTATTGCGCAAATTTAGAACTGTAGGCCTTTTAGAGTAAATTCATGTCCTGTTATAGCATTGCCTTTATAAAACGCGTATTCATTTTTTAATAGTTTAATCGCACAGTTGTGCTTGCCCGTGTTGTATTCTAATCGAATATAGTTTCTCTGGCGAATGTCATATTTGAAATTTATTACTCTGCTTCACAAATAAAGTTAATAGATAGTGAGGAATTTAGAATTCAGTCTTCAGCATATTTTTTTTTGTAGGTTAAATTTGGTAAGATTTTCCATTATGCTGCAAACTACGTCTTGACAGTCATCATCGGCGAATAAAAAGATAATTCTTGTCCAGACAGTTGATTATATATAAATAAATATTTTACATCAAAGTGGCTGTGGCTATACTGTCAATAAATGATGATGGGTAAATAAATAATCAGCATTTATTTTCTTCTTCTCGGTTATTTTTTTACAATTAAATTGTATTTTTTTCTAATCATTTGATTTCATTTTACCTGAAAGATAAGATTCTATAACAGACAGAGTAATGAATGTAGCATCGTCATAAGTCCTGCTTGTACCAGTTGTGCAAATAAAGCTTTTCTAAAAATAAATGCATACCTATTTGATACAGAAAGTGTCACTCAAAAGTAAACTGAAAACGCTTAGGACATTTATCTATACTAAGCAAATATATAGATATGACTGCATAGAATTTAGCTGGACTTTTACACCCAATATTAATGTCACTTTGACTTTTACACTCCAGACAAACTGGTGGTTAACCGATAATCAGTAGGTGGGACTGTAACTCACCCAGTCTAACACAAACTTATTTCAGTCTACTCACTTAATCAAATTGAGAAGTTGTGTAGACCTATGACATGGATACTTGTTTAACAAACACGTCCCCACTGCTTACTCATAGTGGCAATGAGAATGAATAAGTTTGTTATTATTTATCTATTCTATTCCTTCCTGTTCCCAGTGGAAGATGGGTCTTCAGGCTTTAGTTACGAAGTTTCAGTAGTAGTGGTTTTATTTCCATGGGATGGGGTTGTTAGCCTTATATCCAAGCTCCCCCTCTTTACGTGGTTTATTACCGGATAAACTGGGTTAAGGAGGGAGTTGGCCAAGGATTGAACCCCGGATCATGTACGTGGTTGGCGAGTGTCCTATCGCTGAAACACCGACTCACCACTGGGGAAATATGTAGCTATATACTAACTAAATTATTCAGATGAATTTCATAATGCACTGATACAGAACATGAAGCATGTGTTTAAGAATTGACTGACAATGACAAGAAAAGCTCAAACCCAAGGTATCCTTGTGTAATATAACGTTAACAAGAAGCAGTCTTATTAAATTACAAAATATAACAAGTAGACTGACTAAATTTAAGAAGACTGAATTGAACAATATAATGGTTAGGTGTATTACAGTAACCAACTCCAAAATCGTTTTTAAATGAAATATGCTTGTAACTTATACACCGCTAAGTAACTAAATGTATTTAAAACTTTATTTCCTTCTTAAAATACTAATACTAACGGAAGTCGGTTTAAATCAAATTGGCAATTTGTAATTTACAAAGTTCTAGGTGAATGTAAATATGCCATACTGTAACAACAGAAGGCAAGACACAGAAACCAGGATAGATTTTCAAGTGATCAAACCGCCATTTATATAAATACAGTTTTATATTCTCTAGCCAATTATTGAGCGTGTGATTTTTATTTACATTAAACGACGTGAAATAGAATGTTCAAATGTACATAGTATTCTGTTGCTAACACAGTATTGAACTGTGGGAATATGTGAGAACCATATTCCGTCGGAACGCACACCACCACAATACTGCACGGCCAAGTTTGGTGCCACATCTGGCTACAGGGACCCCACCGGCTTAGTTACAGACTAAGTGAAATTATCACTATTATTTTACCCTTTAATTTCTAAAGAAATATAGGGCTTCAGCTGCGCGTCTCCATTGCCTTCGGTTTTCTGCCAACTTTTTCACCCCTCTCCAAGTCTGTCCACGTGCTTTCATCTCTTCTTCACATGACCTCCTCCAGGTCACCCTGAGTGATCGCCTCCCATTGCATCAGGCCTTTGTTGCCGTTGGTGACATCATGATATCCACGCCCTCAGTGTGCGTGTGGTTATCTTCTGGGTGACCAGAGTAGATCACTAACTCACCCGTTGACAATTTGGTGAGTCCATTCCCGTTCCATCTGCTTTCACATATCCCCAGTACTTGAATTCCGTGTCGTTTCATCTCTTTTGCGATCTGGGCAACTTTTCCAATCTCGTACATGGTGCGGACGTTCCATGTCCCCATACAGACTTTTTCTTTTGGCGCAAAGAGATTCATCGAACTGAAGTTTCTGTAGCAACTTTGTTTATAGGGTGGGGTTGCTAATCTCACGCCTCTAAAGTGAAATAGTTATCTAATACTTTCTAATCTTTAGTGGTCCTCCAGTAACTTTCAGATTATAGATACATATAGTATATTCCAACAATAATATTCATATTCATAGAAAATAGGGGAGGTAGTCCATTTATCCTCTTGGTGTTTTTTTCTTATACCAGCTGTATTCCAATTTGTCTTCTCTTATCGAGCCGGTTTTCTCGTCTCAAATACCGTTCTGTCATTGAATCCTCATTTCTTCAAGAAACTCATTCGTAATGACAAAATGCGTTAGAAAATATCCAATTCATGATACATGTAGTAAATTGTTTTCATAATTTAACGATGAACACGTTACTTTTACCTATGCTAAATATTTCAGAAACTCTTTATTGGATGTAAAAATTAAATCCCAGACAAGCGTAATTGCACGATTCCATGTACTACTGATTGACTGATGTGAGTAGTATCCAACTACTCACAGTAACCAGCGACAGCTGCTGACCACATCGAAGTGATCAAAACACTGAACTGTCATTTCACTCGTTTGGGGCCGAACTCATCAGTCCAGCGAGTTTAATCACTTTAAGGAACTAAAAGTTTCATTAACTGTGTGAATTGGAAGTCGTGAATTTATTCCATTCCACCAGTTATACTTTTCTTGGAAAATAAAAGTTATTTATTTATTTTTTATTCCTTTACGTTCCCAATGCAACATAGGGCTTCAAAATGGAGGCTTGATGTTTCTGAAGCAGTGGTGTTTGTTTTTGCTGGATGGGATTGCTAGCCTCACACCCAACCTTCGTCTTAACCAGTTTTATTACTGACTTAACCAGGTAAAGTAGTGCGACCATATGTGTCGTCGGCGAGCATTCTACCTCTGTGCCACGGACGTACCAAAAGCTATTTTTAGTATACGAAGTTTTAAAGTTAAAAATTGTGTTCGCTTATTTGAAAATTTTAGCTAATACCGGGTAAGTATCGAAATAGAACTACCCGAAGAAACTTAATGTGCAGCTCATTATGTGATATTGAACTGTATCCTTGAATTAATATACTTATTTATTCAGTCTCCCTTGTACTCAGATTTATCAGGATTCATTGATTTTGGAAAATCACTGAGTATTTATTAAAGATTTAATAGGTCATTCCCAGCCTCTTGGTTCTGTCAAAGATGTGGTATAATTCTTTCTAAAGCTTTTACTACTGGGGAGTACTTCCTTTACTCATCTCTGAATATCTCTTGATCTCCAGAAAAAGACATGTAACAGGATCAAAATACATAATCTGCTTTATGCCATAAATAGCTATCAAGAAAACAAGCATAATTACTTGATGCTATTATATACTACTGAGTGACTTCAATGAGTGGCATCCAACTACTTATTGTTAAGCAATCAGTAGTATGTAGCATAATGAGTTAAGATTTAGGAAGTAGTGAAACTACTGAAACAGTGCTTAAAAAATACAGTCAGGGTTTCTTTTTGAAGTTATAGCTGGACAGGTAATCACTATTCTTTAAAAAATCTCCTAATCTTCATCTTCAAAATGTATTCATAGTTGGCTTGTGTTGTTGTTGTTGTTGTTCTTTTTTTTTGCATCATCTTATGACTAGTTTAGAGGTGAATATATATATATATATATATATTACACTAAATATTTCAATGGCGCTGTGGAATAATTGGCATTCACAGAGTATTCTGGGTAAGATGCAACTGGAAACAGCGGGAGTGTTTTTCTTTCTTTGATGATGGATTATTCACTGAACTGTGTGAGGCTTTATACTTTGGATAAGATAATTGTTTGCAATTCGTCTCTCAGAGCACGTGGCTGGATGTGTGCATATGCATAATGGCATAGATGCTAGAAAACACCTTGTTGCCAAAGTGATTATCTTCAAAATAAATTAATGTAAAAGATCATTATGGAAGGAGGAGCAGATAAATGTCCATTATTATATATATATATATATATATATATATATATTTTTTGTAAATCATATAACAAAAAGGATATCATTAAATTATACAGTGTACTCAGGGCATCTATGATTTTATTTAGACACTGAATTAATTCCATGCTGAGTAGATGATTTAAAATTATCAGTGTGTATAAGGAATGCATAAAAAGCATAGTACATATATATATATATACCTTAATGATTATTTCCCTACCACTGCTCAACCCATATCCCAGTGGGGAGGAATAATTACTACCTACTAATTCTCCTTTAGTAAAACAAAAGAAAAGAAATTGAAAATTGAACGAGTAGATGTGCACACAAAGTCTTTGCTTCGTCATTTCGAGTGAAAAAATAAAATGATATGATCAGTCGTCTTCGTATTATTTTAGTCCTCTTTGACAACATGTCAAGTGAATCACATGAATCTAGCTTCGATGTTCTACTAAGAATCTTCATTCAACATCCGTATCTGTTTCATATTGGAGCTAATAGTCATGTACGTATGTTTTATTACAAAACAGCATGCAAAATGGTAATGTAATCCCTAAATTGTTTATCAGAAATAGAGTTTGTATTAGATGGTTATAGGCCATCTGCAGGAAGCCTTCGACCTAGGTTTCGTGCTAGTTGGCGCTCACCAGTCAGCAAGGCGTATCTTCAACCTTGAAGGAACTCATGTCCCTTCACAATGCACCATGATGGCGAGCCACCTAGCATGGTGATCACATTACACACTTGACTGAGAGAATTCAATCTGCACCAAAGATAGGACTAGACACATCACACTAGTTACTGACTAGTATTTAGTCAGAAATACAGTTCCTTAAATTTCTACATCATCGATAAATGTCTGATATAAAATGAAAAAAAAAACTGTGTAAACTGGAGGGTATTGTATAGTTGTGAATCTGCAATGTTTTAACAATGTGCAGATTCGGTGTTCGTATTGTTTGCAGAGTGAAAATTCATGCTGTCTGATAAACCGTTCACTAGCTTAAGAAGCCACTAACCAAGAGATAAATCATTATTTCAATAGATGCTGAGTCTTTCTTGGGGATTTGTGTCATTATCGAGAATTTGAGATCAGAATGGTTTGCTCAAGTTGTTCAACTCTGCTGACTGTTATACATTACTGATAATCTCAGAGATATTTAAAAGCTGATATGAATCCATACTTCATTAAAAAAACAATTCAGCTCAAAACACATCTAGGGTTTTCAGGAACGATTATAGCAATTTTTGTCATTCATTTCTGTATTGTTTGTAATAACCTCGAATTAACTAAAAACATTATCTTAACTGCGTAGTAACTACGACATTCCTGATTTTTTTTTCTCATACTACTTTCTACGGTAGATATGATACCGTGTCACCTGAATGTCCAGTCAGTACAGATAAGCCTTTCTGATAAAAAAGGATATAGTTGCTTAGACTAACTTTGGTAATCACATAGTATTCAGTTGCCGGATGTATGGAAGGAGATGATGGGGATTCAATGCAGATTTGCATAATCTTAATTTTCTGCTGATAATGTAACAAAAAGAAAGAAAAACAGGCTGTCAGTGCTTCAACCAATCCTACTGGCTACTAATGTTGATCGATTAACTTGATGTTAGTACATTGGTAATGACAAAGTGAAGATTAATCCATATGTGTGTGTGTGCACTAACGTAATAAGTAACATTATCAGTTCCCTATGTATGTGTTTGCGTTTCCTAAGATCACTGATTTGTACAACAATATGCGTTTATGCTTCTTCATTACAGTTTCTCACCCCACCACCATCTACCTGACCCCAAAGTTCATCTTCCGTCTACAATTTCCATGTGAAAAAGATTTTTTGTAAATGGTAATTTAGTAAGAAATTGAAATTTGTGTTGATAAATTCTCTCGTGACTCCTTTGACCATACTTCAGAAACTGACTTGCAACTTTCAATCACAGTATAACTTCACCAAACCAAATAGTATATCAGCATGCAGTACTTTGTTTATAAATGAAATGTAACTGAATGGATCATGATGAAGCCAATAATGTGTCTAAATAATGATTGACAGGTTGACTGACTGTACTCAACATTATTCACTGCTTTGGTAGTATAGATGTATCAAAGCACACTAGCACTAAATTTTATCTTTCAGTGTTTATTTCCAAGTTGGATCACGGATTAACATCATTTAGAGAACCATTGAAACAAGGTAGTAATGTTTCGTCCTTGTTTGGAACTCTTTGGTAGAACACACTCAAAACTCAACCAGGAGCGGAATCCCAGGACTTTCTGGTCACGAGGTGACCTCGTCAACCATTCAGTCACTGGGACCGAGTCCAATGGTCCATAAATTCTAACTCCTGTCAGTTAGCAGTTTCTAGCATCACTATCAACCAATGCCTTCGGGGTGTATTTGTCCTTGCAACCAATCTGACGGACTTCACTGGTCACTACTTCTTACCACAACTCGAAGAAGCTTCATCCTGTAGTCAGTTACTAGTGAGCTATGATAGTTTCTTCGAATGTTGAAACTCTGTTTAATTTTCTACTGTGATATCCCTTTGTTTTTCAAGCCTTCATTCAACCAGGTAATCATTTTATTTTTTATAGTTGGGTTTGTAAGGGTTAGTTATGTTTTTACGAGTTGATCACGGATTGATATCAGTTAGAGAAGCATTGAAAACCAGGAAGTACTAGACAGCTGTTTCATCCTAGTTTGGGAATCATCGGTAGTATGCACCCACTAGGATTCGAACCCAGGACCTTCCGGTTACAAGGCGATCTCGTATACCATTCAGCCACTGGGAGCTAATTCAATGGCCAGTGATTCAGCGCGACCCCAACCAGTGGGTGCGTACTACCAATGATTCTCAAACTAGGATGAAAACGCAGCTGTCCAGTACTCCCTCGTTTTCAGTGCTTCTCTAACTGATATCAATCCGTGATCAACTCTGAAAAAATCATTTTATTCCAAAGTAGTATCTCAAATCACTCGGGAACAATAAAATGAACCAGCCAGCATTTAGACTCTCTTTCCAGTCATTATTTTACAATGTACAATCTACAATGAATAAGTGACAGTTTAAAAATTTATTTTTGCTATACAAGGCAGAATTATTTTTTCATGGACACACTGCCCTGTGTCTTTTCTTAAATGAAGTAATTTTTTTCTTCTTTCTAGAAATGTTCTTCAATCTACACGGTATCCAGAGAAAAAAAGACTGCCTTAAGGCATTTCCAACTGAAATCTTGCATGTATGATGAATGATTAATCTTTTCATATGTTATCAGGAATATCTTCAAACACTAAGTATCTTTGTATGCAGGTATTAATGATGTGATGTATACATCCACTTTGCTTCTGAAAATCAAATGACTTTAAAGCTGTACACAATGGGAATTCGCTTTTTCTCTCCTCTTAGAAATTTCAGTGAATAATTTAACAAAACTGTTTCACAATAATTATTCTTTATTTTTAAATATATATATATGTATAAGGACACAAGCGATTGGCGAACTAGTCTCTTAAAGAAAGCAAATATATTAGTGGACAGTGACTGACTGTATAATTGTTCTCTCGGCTTGTGTGCACATTTCATCTCACCTGTATCGGCATTAATTTTTATCCTTATTAAGTGTAAAAGTGTTTTAGTGTTTTTTTACTGGAACACTTGAACAACACTGACCTATGGATGTGTTTCTGCTGTAAACGAGACAAAATTTAGTGAATGTGGCTTTCACAGCGTGAAATATCTGCATCTGAAGGTCTAGTTGTGAAAATACCACATAAGTAATCTGCCTGCATATGCTAATGAGGCATAAGTTTATATAAGTTCTTTTCTTTATAATAATAATTACTTGCAAATAATCAGTTTATTCAATCATTCAGAGGTTATTATAAACTGACAGACTTTGTATTGCTCATATGCATTTTTACCGTAGTATTTATCTAATTGGAGCCAGAGGTAGCATTTCCATTTTATAATTGTTAAATCATATCATCCCATTTATAGTGTTGACCCTTTCAAGTGTACTTCGGGTAGTATTTATCTCTACTATCCTTCTGGTGAATTGGTTAGACAGTGGATCGTCTGTAACAGTAATAAGATATCCAACAGAAATGAATAGTTGACTGGCGACTTGTATTTCATAGCCACTTTACAGTGTCATATTTTGCTAACCTAAATATATAACTTGTATCTCATGCTTATATTCATTCATGGGTCATCATTTTACCATACTTTTCCCATCACTCAACAACAATCTTCGGTAAAAAATATAGTCTCTATTGTTTTGTGAACAAGAACTTATTCTATCTGATGTTGTTTAGCTAAGACTGGTTTCTTCCTGAACGCCCTGTGGATAAGATTGGAAAGTTAATAAGCTCAACGACTGCACAGATGACACTGATAGATTCTTTTTTCCTTTTTTATGTACCAAGTGCAACATATGGCTTCAAGTTTTGAAGTTTTGGTAGTGGTGTTGCTCTTATGCGATGAGATTGCTAGGCTCACGGTCAACCTTCCCTGTTTCCCGTTCTTATTACTGATCAATAAACTCGACGAGATTTAGAAGTGCGTTGGCCCGAGAATCGAACCCCCTAAAATATCGAGGTGGTTGAAGGGCATTCTACCCAATGAAACACTAAGGCATTGTTATTATTAACTGTGAGAGAAACTGTAGGATATTTTTAACATCATCTGGACAAGATTAGCATATCGAGTTTCCGTAACTTGGGTCCAACAATTCTGCTTGTACCAGTAACTGAATTTCTCCCAGAGACATTTAGGTAATGATGTTAATAGCATCCTGATAGTGTTGTTTACCGGCGAATGTGTTAATCTCTCGGAGACGTCTCATTTCATTAACCTTATTCAGTGAGAAATACTCATATTTAAATTTCAAGTACTTCTACAAGAACTCGCATGGAACACTATTCCTTTAAATCTCCTATCTTAGTGTTTTACACTTTTCTTTGAAATGCTGATCGTTAGATTTGAGTTCTTGTATAACTCTTGATACACTATGACACTGGTACATCGAAATGATCACCTTCAAGAAGACGGCAGAATAACTGTCCCAGAATTTTACCCTTAGTCATTATGATATTAATACAAAAATTTGTCACGATCGACTATATTAAGTGTAAAGTGATTCTTAAATTTTCAGTCATCATTACTTTCGATTTTTCAATAGTTTAACCTTGATTCTGGATTAAATAAATCAAGACAACTCAAGATGCTGTTATCAAAGTGATTATTTATGTAGTAAGTGTAAGTGTGTTAGAAGCTGAAACAAAAAATGTTATCTAGCCTTATGACTGTTTGTTACGTGACATTTTAAGAAATAAACCTTTCTGTCTTATTTTATTGAAGAATTAAAGGTCAATGTGGTGAGATAATGACAATAAGAAATAACTTTCATGTGGTCATTATATATATATATATATATATATATATATATATATATATGCCTAATTCATGTGATTGTCTCATTATATTATACAATGAGAAGTGTAACCTGAATCACAGATCGACACAAATGAAGAAAATCTGAATAAAACTGAAGACATTTTGCTTGATATTCTTCAATTTTAAGTTAACACCTACACCAAAAATTAATCACAGTCTGACTGATGATGATGATGCTGAGCATTTGTTCGGTTACTTTTTAATGGTGTTAGTAATATTAAATTTATAAGTGTATCTGGTATCATAAGTAGAAAGAAAAGCGTATGTCAGTCTTGATGGCTTCATTCTCCTGCATTTCTGCTTCCAGATTTATCGAATATGGTGCTCACTAAAAATCTCTATCAGTTAAAGAATTACCAAGGTCAGATTGCTGACAGGGGAAAACTAATTTGTATCTGCACTTCCTTAACAGTGTGTACTTTTTACTAAATGTTGGGTAAACTTACTTCACTGAATTGACACCAGTCAGTAACTAGTGTAATGTGTCTAGTACTATCTTTGGTGCAGATTGAATTCTCTCAGTCAGATTTGCAGCACGGCCACCATTCTAGGTAGCTCACCATGGGACATGAGTTCCTTCAAGGTTGCAGATATGCCTTACTGGCTTGTGAGTGCCAACTAGCACGAAACCGTGGTCCAAGGCTTCCTGTGGCCGATTGCCTCCAACCACCTAATGGTAAACTCTGTAATGGTATTGTGCAGGTAACTGGGTCTTAAGAAGAGATATTTACTGGCTACTTATATTGCAACTCCTTAGAGATTGTATATAACTACGAAATTTTCACACTGCAATAATCTATTCCTTTTAAAACCTTAATTCCATTAATTTGAACTTATAATTGGCCGACTGTATTGTTCTGATGGGTGTCAGTTTAGTTTCACTCCCAGAGATTGTGAATTTTTCCTTAAAACCGTTACCATATATATATATATATAAGACGAAGTGTTGTGTTGATGACCATACGTGCACGCACATGTTTCTAAAGTGAAATGTAAATTGCGTCTTTAAGTAAAACAGACTTTGTGATATGCACCCCTGTAGACAGAAATAATGTCTACGATGGTTTTATCAGGTAACAGGGATTTCAGTGGCATTCTACTCACTGTTGTCTATGAGTTCCGGGGGATTAGAGAATTACAGCAATGCGACAGCCTATAAACAATACTTTTTACTTTGACATTCATATTATAAGCTGCGACTCACTTTTCAACACCTTTTTAATCTTGATATCTAAGTTAGTAACTGATTTTTCTTATAGCCTACTCCAGGATTGTTTTTTTTGACTGAACATTTACTTCAAGAAATCACTGCACAACGGTATTATTATTAATATTGTTTCCTTGAGTGCCTAGTGGAACATAGGGCTTCAACTGCACGTCTCCACTTGCTTCTGTCTTCCTTCTGCTGTACTTTTCACCTGCATCCATGTTAGTCCATACTGTTTCAACTACTCTTCACACCATCTCCTCCATGTCACCCTTGCAATGACGTCCCACTCGAGCTGTGGCCTGACGCCCGATATCACCAACCGGCCTCCTCAACGAGTGTCCAATCCATCTCCACTTTCTCCCGCATATTTGTCACTTGGCGAGTGGTTCTTGTTTTGTTCGTTCCTTCCCATAGTTTCTTGTTGGTGGTTCTTTCCACCCCGGCCATCTGATCTTCAGTATAGATCCAGCGAAGACAGTTGTTGGTAAAGGTCTTGTGTGCAACAGGCTGGCTGTTGGAAATATTCTTTGTGACCCGTCCGCCCGCCCACCAACTTTCTCATCCGTATACAAGAACTGACTGACTTGACGCTGTTTGTGTTGAAAATCCGACCGAATCTTGTTGTTGATTCTGGCTGAGTGACGAAGATTTCCTTCCACATTGGTTTCAGGTAGATGAGTGAATGTGTTTCTCGCTCGCCTTCCAGATTCTCGCTCGATTTGACATCCTCGTCCGTCCCGAGTGTCTGTAGTTGAGACAATGCTCCCTAGATGAGTGAGTGAGTGAGTGAACGAAGTAACCTCTTTCAAATCCGTTCCGTTGATGGTGATTGGCGCTGTATGTTGCTGCTGTTGTTGTTGGTTGGTTATTTTCATAACGTCCGTCTTGTCTATGCTCACCTAAAGTCTTGTATAGTTTCAAACACTGTTGTGAAGTAGTGTTAGGGTTTGGAGTCTACAGTCTACTCATCTCCCAATAATCATTAAATATCAATGAAGTAATCATTACAGAATAAGATGACGTTGATTATTTGTCTTTGTTCTAGTTGTGTTCTCTGAATGGGATGATTTAATTAAAAAACTTTCATTATTCATCCCAACAACATCTTCACCTGATCCATAGATCGTCTCCATCATTGCGACAGTAAGCTCCAACCATCTAATATCATAAAATCTTATCTATAATGGAGACATAGCTGTTATTGTACTAGGTTTTGTTGCCAAGTGGAGAATGAGGTGGGTGGTGTGGATGTTGTGAATCTGTATTTTGGTATTTCATTAATATCACAGAAAATAGTTGCTATCGAACAGACATTTATATATCTACATAAATTTTAAGTTAATTTAAGCTAAGCGGTGATTTAAACAGTTAATAAAGTTTACTGGAAAAAACAAGATTATCCCGATTTCAGTACAAAATTATCAAGCGATTCCAATGTACCAGATAAATTAACATCTTTTTATCTTCAGCTTAAAATGCATAAATGCATTGAATATACATTATACCCTAATATCTCTTGAATAAGTTTCAGCTAGACACTGTAATGTTCTCTCCCTTCCTTCCTTCATTCTACTTCTAGGTTGGTTGGTGTGTATACTCTATTGTTTTTAAATTTTATTCACGTTATCTCCATTCCAATGTAATTACGTTGTTCAGGCTCGCCTGTGAAAACGCCATGAATATCAATAAATACACTTAAATACAACATTTAAACTAATTAGGTTGTTCTCAGTTAACTGTCTCCTCAATATGTTTGTTTGGTTTTTAAGATCACGAGTTAAGCTAAAAGGAAGCCTTCGAACGAGAACATAGTTACACACCTGTATGAGATAAAGAAAGAAAGAAAGAGAGAGGGAGATTCTTTATTTTTCAAATTAACGTGATTTGAAATGGTCAAATCAAGAGAGCTTTCCGAATAATGTATAACTTGTGTGTACCAAGAGTGTGTGTGTGTGTGCGTCAGAGAGAGAGAGAGAAAGGGAGTAGATAAAAGAAACTCTCGGACTTTCAAGGTCTGCTCAACAGAAACACGAATCAATCTTTCTTTATACTCAAACAACCAGTATATAACTGACAAATTCAACATTTATGCACAACAAATGTGTATAAATATGATTTATTTAGACATGGTTGGTGTGAATGAATGTACACATATTTGTTTCGAAATTTAAATCGAAGTCATTAAAACATCAATGTTAATGCATATTCTTCTTTCGTGTGTGTGTGTGTGTGTGTTTAATGTATACTGATATCTGAGTTGTGTGTAACTTTTTTTTCTAATATGCCCATGTTTAGAAGTGCATTATTCCTGTGAAGATTCAAATCCTATGAACTAAATTTATGGACACTGGTAAAGCACAAAATAAAATGGATTTTTTAAAAACGCAACAACTATGAAAACGTAGAAAAATTAACAGTTGTGCAAACGAACTTTTCCTTATAAATAGTCTAAAAAGCATATAGTAATGTATGTGTTAGTTACGAGGATGAAAACAACCTATGCTCACAACCGCATACACACACACATTGCAGTTAGTTTGCTCTAGTGAACTAATCTGATAAGAAGAGTTTCTAGTTGAATCACTGAAAGTGTTGTAATTAACTCTAGGTGACCGAGTAGTAATACCTAACTAATAAACTTCACTAGCATAGATAGTCCATCAGTGAAATGTTCGCCAACCACCCATGTGGTTCGGGGTTCGATGTCTTTTGGGGAAGGTTGGGCGTGAGGCTAGTAACCCCCCCCCTGATGAAAATAAACACCACTGCTACTGAAACTTCACAGCTGAAGTTTGAAGCTCTATGTTCCACTTGGAACAAAAAGGAATAAAATAAATAAATTTAAAAAAAAACTTCATTCGAAGTAAGTGGATTGACTTCGTTTGTGTAACTCTTGTCAACCAGTCTGCACAGGCAACAGATTATCAGCTTTGCTGTCGTCATTACATTAGTTGTTTTCTTTATTTAAAAAATTCGTTTCCTCCAGCAATCCAGTAACTCTGTAATTTTACGCTTCTCTTCATTCTTTAGTCACTCCTCAATCTGGGCATTTAGGCTACTACTCGAGTACTACGGCGTACCCCAAATATTCAACCTTATTCAACAGGTGTACGACGACGGCACATGTTAAGTGATCCACAACGGAAAACTCAGCGAGGCGTTTGGAGTAAACACAGGAGTCAGACAAGGGTGCTTATTTTCAAAAATGATATTCCTAATTGTCGTGGAATGGATTATGCGTCAGACAGTGGGAAAAGAGAAGACAGGAATATCCTGGACACACAGACGTGAAGAACCTACAAGACCTGGATTTTGCTCGGAGATGATTTTTGTTTGATGTCACACAAAATCGAAGACTTACAAGCGAAAACCGACAAACTGGTCGAAGGAGCTGCCAGCGAAGACAGGACTCCATGTGAACATAGACAACCAACAACAACAGCAACAACATCCAGCGCCAATCACCATCAACGGAACGGATTTGAAAGAGGTTACTTCGTTCACTCACTCACTCACTCATCTAGGGAGCATTGTCTCAACTACAGACACTCGGGACGGACGAGGATGTCAAATCGAGCGAGAATCTGGAAGGCGAGCGAGAAACACATTCACTCATCTACCTGAAACCAATGTGGAAGGAAATCTTCGTCACTCAGCCAGAATCAACAACAAGATTCGGTCGGATTTTCAACACAAACAGCGTCAAGTCAGTCAGTTCTTGTATACGGATGAGAAAGTTGGTGGGCGGGCGGACGGGTCACAAAGAATATTTCCAACAGCCAGCCTGTTGCACACAAGACCTTTACCAACAACTGTCTTCGCTGGATCTATACTGAAGATCAGATGGCCGGGGTGGAAAGAACCACCAACAAGAAACTATGGGAAGGAACGAACAAAACAAGAACCACTCGCCAAGTGACAAATATGCGGGAGAAAGTGGAGATGGATTGGACACTCGTTGAGGAGGCCGGTTGGTGATATCGGGCGTCAGGCCACAGCTCGAGTGGGACGTCATTGCAAGGGTGACATGGAGGAGATGGTGTGAAGAGTAGTTGAAACAGTATGGACTAACATGGATGCAGGTGAAAAGTACAGCAGAAGGAAGACAGAAGCAAGTGGAGACGTGCAGTTGAAGCCCTATATTCCACTAGGAACCCAAGGGAACAATAATATAAATAGTAATAATAATAGATGGTTGTAGGCAATCGGTAGGAAGCCTTGAGCCTAGGTTTCGTGCTAGTTGGCACTCATCAGCAAGGTGTATCTGCAACCTTGAAGGACTAGAAGACTAGACACGTAACACTAGTTACTAGTGTGAAATCAAAAGATAAGATTTTATTTTGATAAATCACACAGTGTTGGACAGTAAGTAATATGAACTGAAGACGTTTCTAGCATAAATTATTACTGTTCATAATCATATCAAGTAACTGACACAACTGTTTTTGCTTCACTTATATGCATGAGTAAAAAATCTTATCCATAATGGAGTTGTAGTCAACCATGGTGCCCAAGTTTTATACTTATATCAATAAAAGCTGTGTCTATATGATAACAGATCTACTGTTTGAGGTTTCAGTCAGAAGTCTACGGTTAACTTACCAGCACAATCCATTCAGTTTAATTGTTAATACTGAGCCACAGGGAACCTGAGGAGAGTGAGCTAAATGACCACAGAAGCAAATGATAACAGTTTAAAACATCGTCAAATACTGTTGGAAATTTTCAAATCAGTAGCAGACCATTCTGCGCAGTAACTAATAACTGCACTGAGTGATAATAGTTCATGCAATATTCAGCCTAAATGTGATTAAGAAGTCAATTATCCTTAAGAAACGTCTGCATACCTTGTATGGTTTACAAGTTCACTGTAAACTAGACTAGACTGCACTTACTAAGGAATTAATTCTCATTAAAAGTCCATTCAACTGTTTAGATAATATTGTTCGGATTAGATTGGATTATATATATTCTTGAATATGGTCCAAATTCATTTATTCAGATCATTTGAAAGTACTTTTAAAAATAAAATGTTTGTTAGCAGAAAAAAAGATTAAAACAGGTCTTTATTTTGCAGTATTTTTTTTGCTTTTCTTGAATCTCGTGTCAGTTAAATGAATAGTGATCACTATCTTCTGTTTAGGTTGTTATTTATTTCTATTGTTTTGCATTCCAAATGAACGGCTTCGAACTTGAGCTTTGAAGTTTCAGGAGTAGTAGTAGTAGTAGTAGTAGTAGTAGTAGTAGTAGTAGTAGTAGTAGTAGTAGTAGTAGTAGTAGTAGTAGTAGTAGTAGTAGTAGTAGTAGTAGTAGTAGTAGTAGTAGTAGTAGTAGTAGTAGTAGTAGTAGTAGTAGTAGTAGTAGTAGTAGTAGTAGTAGTAGTAGTAGTAGTAGTAGTAGTAGTAGTAGTAGTAGTAGTAGTAGTAGTAGTAGTAGTAGTAGTAGTAGTAGTAGTAGTAGTAGTAGTAGTAGTAGTAGTAGTAGTAGTAGTAGTAGTAGTAGTAGTAGTAGTAGTAGTAGTAGTAGTAGTAGTAGTAGTAGTAGTAGTAGTAGTAGTAGTAGTAGTAGTAGTAGTAGTAGTAGTAGTAGTAGTAGTAGTAGTAGTAGTAGTAGTAGTAGTAGTAGTAGTAGTAGTAGTAGTAGTAGTAGTAGTAGTAGTAGTAGTAGTAGTAGTAGTAGTAGTAGTAGTAGTAGTAGTAGTAGTAGTAGTAGTAGTAGTAGTAGTAGTAGTAGTAGTAGTAGTAGTAGTAGTAGTAGTAGTAGTAGTAGTAGTAGTAGTAGTAGTAGTAGTAGTAGTAGTAGTAGTAGTAGTAGTAGTAGTAGTAGTAGTAGTAGTAGTAGTAGTAGTAGTAGTAGTAGTAGTAGTAGTAGTAGTAGTAGTAGTAGTAGTAGTAGTAGTAGTAGTAGTAGTAGTAGTAGTAGTAGTAGTAGTAGTAGTAGTAGTAGTAGTAGTAGTAGTAGTAGTAGTAGTAGTAGTAGTAGTAGTAGTAGTAGTAGTAGTAGTAGTAGTAGTAGTAGTAGTAGTAGTAGTAGTAGTAGTAGTAGTAGTAGTAGTAGTAGTAGTAGTAGTAGTAGTAGTAGTAGTAGTAGTAGTAGTAGTAGTAGTAGTAGTAGTAGTAGTAGTAGTAGTAGTAGTAGTAGTAGTAGTAGTAGTAGTAGTAGTAGTAGTAGTAGTAGTAGTAGTAGTAGTAGTAGTAGTAGTAGTAGTAGTAGTAGTAGTAGTAGTAGTAGTAGTAGTAGTAGTAGTAGTAGTAGTAGTAGTAGTAGTAGTAGTAGTAGTAGTAGTAGTAGTAGTAGTAGTAGTAGTAGTAGTAGTAGTAGTAGTAGTAGTAGTAGTAGTAGTAGTAGTAGTAGTAGTAGTAGTAGTAGTAGTAGTAGTAGTAGTAGTAGTAGTAGTAGTAGTAGTAGTAGTAGTAGTAGTAGTAGTAGTAGTAGTAGTAGTAGTAGTAGTAGTAGTAGTAGTAGTAGTAGTAGTAGTAGTAGTAGTAGTAGTAGTAGTAGTAGTAGTAGTAGTAGTAGTAGTAGTAGTAGTAGTAGTAGTAGTAGTAGTAGTAGTAGTAGTAGTAGTAGTAGTAGTAGTAGTAGTAGTAGTAGTAGTAGTAGTAGTAGTAGTAGTAGTAGTAGTAGTAGTAGTAGTAGTAGTAGTAGTAGTAGTAGTAGTAGTAGTAGTAGTAGTAGTAGTAGTAGTAGTAGTAGTAGTAGTAGTAGTAGTAGTAGTAGTAGTAGTAGTAGTAGTAGTAGTAGTAGTAGTAGTAGTAGTAGTAGTAGTAGTAGTAGTAGTAGTAGTAGTAGTAGTAGTAGTAGTAGTAGTAGTAGTAGTAGTAGTAGTAGTAGTAGTAGTAGTAGTAGTAGTAGTAGTAGTAGTAGTAGTAGTAGTAGTAGTAGTAGTAGTAGTAGTAGTAGTAGTAGTAGTAGTAGTAGTAGTAGTAGTAGTAGTAGTAGTAGTAGTAGTAGTAGTAGTAGTAGTAGTAGTAGTAGTAGTAGTAGTAGTAGTAGTAGTAGTAGTAGTAGTAGTAGTAGTAGTAGTAGTAGTAGTAGTAGTAGTAGTAGTAGTAGTAGTAGTAGTAGTAGTAGTAGTAGTAGTAGTAGTAGTAGTAGTAGTAGTAGTAGTAGTAGTAGTAGTAGTAGTAGTAGTAGTAGTAGTAGTAGTAGTAGTAGTAGTAGTAGTAGTAGTAGTAGTAGTAGTAGTAGTAGTAGTAGTAGTAGTAGTAGTAGTAGTAGTAGTAGTAGTAGTAGTAGTAGTAGTAGTAGTAGTAGTAGTAGTAGTAGTAGTAGTAGTAGTAGTAGTAGTAGTAGTAGTAGTAGTAGTAGTAGTAGTAGTAGTAGTAGTAGTAGTAGTAGTAGTAGTAGTAGTAGTAGTAGTAGTAGTAGTAGTAGTAGTAGTAGTAGTAGTAGTAGTAGTAGTAGTAGTAGTAGTAGTAGTAGTAGTAGTAGTAGTAGTAGTAGTAGTAGTAGTAGTAGTAGTAGTAGTAGTAGTAGTAGTAGTAGTAGTAGTAGTAGTAGTAGTAGTAGTAGTAGTAGTAGTAGTAGTAGTAGTAGTAGTAGTAGTAGTAGTAGTAGTAGTAGTAGTAGTAGTAGTAGTAGTAGTAGTAGTAGTAGTAGTAGTAGTAGTAGTAGTAGTAGTAGTAGTAGTAGTAGTAGTAGTAGTAGTAGTAGTAGTAGTAGTAGTAGTAGTAGTAGTAGTAGTAGTAGTAGTAGTAGTAGTAGTAGTAGTAGTAGTAGTAGTAGTAGTAGTAGTAGTAGTAGTAGTAGTAGTAGTAGTAGTAGTAGTAGTAGTAGTAGTAGTAGTAGTAGTAGTAGTAGTAGTAGTAGTAGTAGTAGTAGTAGTAGTAGTAGTAGTAGTAGTAGTAGTAGTAGTAGTAGTAGTAGTAGTAGTAGTAGTAGTAGTAGTAGTAGTAGTAGTAGTAGTAGTAGTAGTAGTAGTAGTAGTAGTAGTAGTAGTAGTAGTAGTAGTAGTAGTAGTAGTAGTAGTAGTAGTAGTAGTAGTAGTAGTAGTAGTAGTAGTAGTAGTAGTAGTAGTAGTAGTAGTAGTAGTAGTAGTAGTAGTAGTAGTAGTAGTAGTAGTAGTAGTAGTAGTAGTAGTAGTAGTAGTAGTAGTAGTAGTAGTAGTAGTAGTAGTAGTAGTAGTAGTAGTAGTAGTAGTAGTAGTAGTAGTAGTAGTAGTAGTAGTAGTAGTAGTAGTAGTAGTAGTAGTAGTAGTAGTAGTAGTAGTAGTAGTAGTAGTAGTAGTAGTAGTAGTAGTAGTAGTAGTAGTAGTAGTAGTAGTAGTAGTAGTAGTAGTAGTAGTAGTAGTAGTAGTAGTAGTAGTAGTAGTAGTAGTAGCAGTTTAATTTTAATTTTACCTATGTGTAATTCTTGGATTGATTAACTTTTTTTTGCCAACTGTATTCACATAGAATTCGCTTAAAATGTTCAGAATATTGGCATTTATGCTAGTGACAATAAGCTGATCAATCACAGGTGGTTCAGTTTTAGACTTTTATGCTGTGGCTGCTTTAAAATACCAAGTACATTTTTTAGACACAAGTGTTTCTTTCATTTTGACTATTATTAGGAAATTTTCAAACTAAATATCCATCACTGTCACTGTTAATCAAACTTGCCAAAAGTATCTTTTCATGTCTAAAAGTTAGTCTGAGCTATTTATTCAGTGAGACATCGACTTCAGCTGCTTCATAAACATCTGTACTAACTAATCATATCTTCTAGTCCCGTGTGCATTTTAACAAGTGAGCTCATTATGTATAAATGTTATTGTATTATTTTCGCCTACTTATTGTCAGTATAATTCAGGCTGTTATTACACTTACTTTGATGACTTTAGACAGATGGTTTACAATCTAATTTAACCTGATGACGAAATTACTGTTATATTCAAAACGTGAAGTTTATACTGCTGACTGTAATTGGCATTAATTCAAATTGCAGTTTCAATAATAGTTTCCTAAATTACACAGCTTGGGCATTGTATTTTTCAATCCTTAGTCATAAAATAGAACGAAGGAGTTACCCAGTAATCTGCATTCACAGAAGTTGGGTTTGCAGGAACTCGGCTAATTTCAAGATAAATTTAGTTGTGAACCGATATTAGTTACAGGATTCTTAAAAAAAACATGTAACGCTGGACACCTGATAATGACTGAATGGTAAACGCACTTGTCTTGTAACCTAAGGATCCTACACTTGACCTATGTTGGCTCCTGAATTGAGGGAAATTTACGGCATCAATAAGTGTTTGAGCAAAGTTAGGATTGGAACGAATTAATATCTACTTTACTGATACATGTGCATCGGTGGTTCAGAGACAGAACGCTCTCCAAACACGTACGTGGTCTGGAGATCGATCCTCAGCTGACTCACTCCCGAACCTCGCGAAGCCGGTAGAGTAGGGCTGGCAGAGAGGGAAGGTTGGGTGTGAGGTTAGCAACCCCACCCCGTAAAAAAGAGCACAACTGCTACTGAAACTTCAGAGCTGAAGCTTGAAGCCATATGCTCCAATTGGAACATAAAGGAATGAAATAATATAAATAATAATTGCTGATACATAATGGCAAATGGCACCACATATCAAATTATTAATGAATTTTATCTTCATTACATAACAGCTCCACTTGGTAGTTTCTAGGAGTGTAGGAAAAACTAATCAGAGTACTTCTAACCAACGACGTTAGTTCATGATGAAATCCTGTAACCAAACATATCCCTGCAAACCAATACTTGAATATCAGTGAGATGCTCTCTGGCGATTGGCCCCATTCAAGTAGGTAGTTACGTGAGGCTCTAGTGAGAAGTCGTAACCAGTAGGGTACATCAGATCATGCGCGAATCCTTTTGGTGGTTGCGTACTGATGGAGAGTCCCAAACTGGGAAGAAACAGCTGTCCAGTACTCCCTGTTTGTTTTCCAATGATACTCTAACAGATTTCAGCTCCTGATGAGTCTCCGCAAACCAACACTTGAATGTGATTTTCATTGTTTGGTGAAGGAAGAGTCCACACGAAGTGTGTTTCACTAATATAATGATACTATTGAAGTGAGTTTGAAACACCGAAATTGTTCATTTACTGGTATTTTACTGCAACTATCCTAGTAAATCTGAATTCTTAAATTCCAGAATCAAGTTGAAGTTTAGTGAAATACTAAAAATGACATATATTTCATATAAAGCAAATCTACTTCACGAGAGGGAATGTAGGATAAGATACTGTGGTAACAAAAAGAGAAGCAAATTGTAATGCACAGTATTTCAAAAAGCTATTTATCAGGTAAGAAAGAGATCCTTGAACAAACAATTAACAACAACAACAAAGAGAGCAGTTCATTTTTGTCACTTAATATCCCGGTATGCTGCTCTTTCGCTGCTTGTAACGACTAAGTGACCCACAAAAAGTACGCCCAAAGTAATTTCAGTCATCGTGTATGGTGTCGGTCAATGACAGTGAACTTGAATACAGAAACTGGAAAGTTAACATCACCTATCTTACAATTCCTATAATTCAAAATATATTACTGCGGACAATAAGACAAAGCAACTCTCCAACGGCTTCTATGTATGAGTCTGTGTTTTCTTACAAGTAACAAAGAAATTTGATTACGGAACTATTCAATGAGAACTGTGCAAAAAGTTATTCAGAAATTTATGGGGTTTCATGCGTGTGTGTGTGTGCATGAAATTCATATAAGAAGAGAAACATCTTCGACTGATAAACTCCTCCATTCACCTGGTTGTCTAGTTGCTAAGTTATTAATGATAACTACTACTACTACTAATTGTGATAAACAGGGTATACATCTTCGCATTATGGTTACATAATCATAAGATATTGATAAAAAAACACAGTGAAATACGCGAAAACACATTTCTCTCTCTCTTTCTCAATGACAACAAAAATAAACGTAGAACTGATAAACAAATTAAATAACTTTTAGTATATTGAATATAGTAACAAAAATATATACAATCAAAAAATACATATCGGATGAATCGCTTTCGCTGGCTTAATTTCATGTTAGATTATGTGAGTCAAGTTATTGATAATAAAAAGTATCAACTGCAAATTGTGTAATTGCATCATGGTGTTGTTTGTCTACACGTATGTGTGTAGTGTGTGTGTGTGTGTGTGTGCGTGACATGATAGTGAACTCCAAAAACAGTATAAACAGTGGAGATTATTGATTACTAAGGTTAGGGTGTTTTCTTTTTCGTTTTTGTTTCGACAAAGTCATAGATACAAAAGTGAGCTGATAACAGTTTTGTTATCGAGTAGTGGGGGTAAACTTGTTTCTTTTTGTGTCCTCACTATCAATTAAAATTAATAAATAGAGTTGCTGAGAATAGGGAAGTAAGTTATGGAAAATCAAAACAAGTGATTCAGCGAATAGACTCTTTTCAACGAATTTATTATCAAACTGTACAATCGTATGTATATGGTTTTTAAGAAGTTACATCCGGTGAGGGAATAAAATCACAGGTGCGAATACATATAATAATAATAATAATAATAACAATAATAATAATAATAGTATCCAATGCAAATTGGATAAACAAAACGAAGCAGAAGTAGAGCCAAAATATGATTAGGGATTGCCAAACTTTAGCCTAGAAAGGTTAAGATCATGATGGTTGGAGAGGTTGAGCTGGCTTTTCTGTTTCGATGGCCGAAGTTTCATCAGTACAGATAAGTCGGATACGTAGGGATTTGGGTAAATCACGTTTGACCTTTAAAGGCGGAGGCTATAGAGACAGGGTGATCATCATCGACAGATGTTCAATGATCACGCTTCATATTGCTCCATTTCCACCTCTTCGTAATCATGTGGGATAGTGTTCTTGCACTGTCTCGGAGAAAACTCGAGTCGAACGACTGATATACCTAACTCCACACGAGCAGATGAACTGATAAACGCACACAGAGTTGGTCAACAGCGGGATCTTGTCCTTCAGCTTATTGGACCTACTATTAATTATTTAGAAACCATATATATATAATTTGTAGCTCAGGTGGATGATTTGCAATTAGTAGTGTTCTCTGAGCTGGTTGGTCTAATTTGTTAATTTAATAAGAATTTTCCATGAAGTAAGTAATAGGCGTTTTGTCTTGTCCCAGTGATTCTTATTCTTATCTTTGATAGAATTATGAATCATAATACCCTTCTACAAATACACTGGCTTTTAAACTAGGAATGCCGTTGGTTGTTCATAAAAGAAAGGGACATTATTGTTAATTGAAAATGTGTGAAATAAAACTGTGAAAAGAATTCCTGCATATACTCATCAGTTACTGGGGAATTACTGGTCACTGTAAACAATACAGCTCTACAGGAGGTTGATCGCAAGTTCCAATATCCCAGTGGCAACATCACTCTCTATGAAGTACTGGGTAATGCGTCTTCAAGTCCTCTGGGAGATACTGACCCCTACAGGGTTGCAGATACTCTCTACTGACGAGTTCAAATAAACACCATATCTAGATCCTCCAGATGAAAAGAATTTATGTATCTTAGGGATTTCCATAAGAGTGAATGATTGCAGTTAAGTTTACAAGTTACCTGATCGGAAAAGGGCACTAATCTTTAAGACCCCTAAATGTGTTTCGAAAGAGAGGACAACCTATCTGAGGTTCATGAAATGATGCTTACTAATAAATAAAACTAAATACTCAGAGTTAATGAGGACAGTTGAGATGCACTTGAGACCTATTCTTCAGTTATTGGTTTTACTCTGTCACTAAATGAAATATATTTTCCCCAATAACTGGCTTCATTTTGAATTGTTTGCTTTTTAAGTCTGGCAAAATGAATCGACTCAGTTGCTTACAAGCCTCTAACTTGTACACGCGTTGTTTGAAGTGACAGGGTTGAATGTAGACTGACACACTCTGTCGTTAGTAGACAGTGTTTATGCTTGTTGACAACTTATTCTAAGGAATAAGTTAGCTAGATAAGTGAAACTAACACAAATAAAGGTATATAGAAATCTTGATATGCTTAGAACACTGTCATTTGTTTCAGTTATATAGGATTGGAGTATTAGATGTCATCATTTTATTACCTTTCATTCTTTATCAGATAATGAAAACTGTTTGCTGAAAACACTAAATCAAGTGACACGTAGATTTTTTGAATACCAGAGGAACTGATGAGGACATGAAACTGGGTATCGGGAAAGTAAGGCAAGCTTTCATTACTATCAAGTCTGTGTGGAGATCAACATGAAAAATAAGATCCGGATTTTCAACTCAAATGTGAAGTCAATGCTTCTATCCGGATCAGAGACTTGGCCGGCGCGTCATAAGAGCACCTCAAACAAGCTTCAGACCTGCATCAACAGCTGTCTCCGCTCAGTACTCAAGATTCGATGGTTGACCAGAAAAGATCAGCAACAGGGATCTCTGGGAGCGAACCAACCCAGCAGGAACCGATTGTAGAGCGAATATGCACGAAGAAATATAGGTGGATTGGCCATACTCTGAGAAAATAAACCATCAAGTGACATCACACGGCAGGCCATAGGTCGAGTGCGAGTTGGTCGTCATTGCGAGGGTGACATGGAGGAGGTGATATGAAAAGGAGATGAAAGCATACGGGCAGACGTGGAGCCAGGTGAAAACGTTGGCAGGGAACCGAACGCAATGGACACATGTGGCTAAAGCCCTATGTTCCTCTTGGAACTAAAGGAAACAACAACAATAATAAGAAGAGTTATGCTATATGATCAAATTACGACATAAGGTTTATAATCCGAATTCAGACTAAACTGATTACAGAGATTTACTGTTAGGCTCAAGCATCAGGTCAACTGTTTCGTGTCCTTACATAAATACCTAATTTATCCACTTTGGATATAATATTGATTCTTATCCATCTAACCCCACAGTAACAGCCAATATGATATTGTTCTGGTACAGAAGTGTTAGTCATTTTGTGAATAAAATAATTCAACAAGATCAGATAATTAATAGTTTGGATACTGCATTGTCAGTCATTTGGTTTTCTCACTACTCAGTGTGAAGAGTTGAAGGAATTGTATATGTCTACCTTTGGTTTCTAAATGACAAAATTATAAATGGCACTGTATGAAAGACTGCTGCTGATTTGTCGTAATCGTCAGCTAACTAGCTGAACTACTTTTGTGCTTTCCATCCGACTGCTTCATTCTAAACACTTAATAGCTGCTAGTCTTCTAAATGATGAACAGAATATTCCAAGAAAATCTAATAAGTTGAAAGTGTACTACAGATGTCGCCAGATAGTTCCACAGGAAGATCATTCTGTTCAAGAAGGATACCAGTGAATAAATACAGAAGGATATTGGTTGTTTGATCCATTCCATTTGTTCCTTACAATATTAGGTGTACAAATAATTTTAAAACAAACACTCGGTCAAACAAATAGATAAACAAAGTTACCTTTTAAAACTATATATAATATATATATATATAATATCTGTCATGTTATTCATTGTTTATGATCTATTTAGATGTTTATTTATTGTGTATCACAACAATTATATAGCCTACAAAAATAGTGTCATTAATAAATTTGATGTAAACTGAGGAATTTAAAGGCTGAACTGATCCACTGACTGTTCAACACATCATTTACGCTTTGAATAGAGAAGAAAAGGTAAAAGTGAAGGAGGAGGGGGGGGAGTGGTAGCAGAGAAAAAAGAAATGAGTGATGAAGAGTGGGAGAGAGAGGGTAAAGACAATGTTTGCTATCCAATTCCCACGGCAAATAATGACAATTAAATAGTAGTATAATAGTTAATGATTAGAAGGAGGATACTCGGTCGTCTGCACATGATTGTGATGATGGTGATGTAGAAAAGTTTTCACAAAGTTTACACATTGAGATTTAGACAAAAGATCAGGAAAGAAGAAGGAAACTGTTACTATTTATTATTGGTGTCGTTTCTCTCACATATCCGTATAACTGACAATCGTCCTCAGAAAAAGCGTATAAAATCGTGTGAACTAGTCTCTACTTCGTCAACAGTACTGATCACTTCACTTCATTTACAAAAATGATGATGAAGCTTTGAAATCTGTGTGTGTGTGTATATATGTTTTGGTTTTTTACTCTATATGCATGAATGTGAGCGAATCAGATATCCAATAGCCAAATGTCCACAAGTAAAAAGCGCACACAATTGTGGTAAAATAACATTTATCATTGATGAAAAAGATAGGTAAGTAGGGAGGTAGAGAGAGTGAGTGAAAGTGACTTTAGTGTTTGTTGAATATTTCTACAGATGTTTAAAGATATAAGTATTGATGTATGTGCTAGTGTGATTCACATGGGTGGCAAAATGTACAGTAGTTATTATGATATGACAGACATGAGAGATCCCTTTCATTAGTATATATATATATATATATATATACATCAAATCGCTTTCATTAAATATCTCTAATATGACAAAGGAGATAACAGGACAGAAATAAAGAAGCAGAGAAGAAAACTGTGAGATGGGAAGTTAACTTCTTCTTATATTTTAAAACAATGTGACCAGAGAGACGACAGGATGAGACAAATTCGTTATTACTCTATTGTTTTTTAAGAATACATTGAAAAAAAAAGACTTCTTAAAACTGGCACACTAAATATGCATTACAGTCAAGCGTGAAAGTAAGAGGGCAACAATTTGTGATGGTGTCTACTATCACCGATGATGATGTTCCTGATTGTCATGCACTGGATTATATGGGACACCATATCAGCATGGGGAGTGAGAAGACAGTAACACGTTGGACCGGTAAGAAGACTATGGAAGATACGGATTTCGCAGATGACTCATGCATAATATCACATATATATTCGGAGAATTACAGGCGAAAAGCAACAAGTTAACAGAAGAAACAGGTAGGAAGACAAGACTTTAAGTGAGCTTAGAAAGGACAGAGAGGTGATAAAGATAACCAACCAACCACAAAAGCCAAGCACCAATCACTCTGAACGGGAGAAGTTTGAAATACGTCACTTCCTCCGCTTATCTAGGCAGGTTCGTTTCAACTATATAGCCGCATGACACGGATGAGGATGTCGAAATCATAATGGGAAAGGCAAGGTACACCTTCATCACTCTGATGAAGTCACTTTAGAAATCTGCTGCACTCAGAATAAGGAACGAAATTCAACTCCAATGTTAAATTAGTCTATGTACGTCAGAAACTTGACGTATCACGGAAAGCATTTCCAACAGGCTACTGCAGACTTTTATCACACATCTGCCACCTTCGTTGGCTCTACAGTAAAGATCAAGTGGACAGCCAGAAAAGATCAGCAACAAGGAACTCTGGGAATGAACTAACCAAGAATCTACTAGGGGACAAATAACCCAAATAAAATGAAGGTGTATCAGACACACACACACACATATACACTAAGGAGACCATCGAACGACAGCACACAACAAACCATCACTCAAGTGGCATCTGAATGAGAAACAATGAGTTAAAGTTCTGTGGATGAAATGTAGGAGATCGTTTTAGTTGGAGGAGATGAGAGCTTGTGCGCAACTGTAAAGTCAGCTAAAGATGACAACAGAGAACAGGAGAAAATGGAGATGTGCTGCTGAATCCCTATGTTCCATCCGGAACTCAAGGAAATACTAATAATAGCGATTAACGAGTCTTCGAAAGTGACTTTGTCGAATTGTGTAAACTAATCGGTGAAATAGAGAGAGACAAAGAGAATAACCGATTAGATTTAAATTGTGAAAGTAAAGTTTCTTACCTTGAAATTCCAGGAAACAGTCGTGTACCCGTATACAGACACCAGTCTTTAGCCGATAAATATTACTCTCACTATACTATGACTTCTCTTCGAGCGATATAAACGCTCTTCATGATAAGTGTTTTCTTAACGCATAGATTTTAGTCTCGAAAAAGGTGCTATTTGTGGTCCGTTTTTATAAGGCAACTGAAAAACCTCCATAACTCATTTCGAATGAATTCGCCAACCTCAAAGTGTCTATCAGCATAAGTCGTCACTTGTACCATATCATTACTTTGCCATAAGCTAAAATTGAATTTCAGAAGACATTTATACAGTTAAAACAAAACATGAAGGACAAATATACCTGCACAGTTGAGATGAATACTTTCCAGACAGTCGAACTAATTCTTTTTTGTTCATTCACTCATATTATTCAGAACTTTATAAGAGATTGTGCCATTCCTCATTCTAAAAGGAGTAAAATCCATTATCTACGAAGAGTATAGAAATAAGAAAACAAAAGTCGTCCATTCTTTAGCAACTTTTCTATGAGGTACAATTTATTTTACATGTAAACTGTCTTCCGAAATGATACCTGCAAGAATATCTTATTTATAAACTAGTGAATAGTCGAACATCCTAGAAAATGAGTAATTTGTGTGGACTCTAGTTTTAGATATAAATGACCGGATTTCTTGCCGATTTTGCCATAATTATGATAGTTGACAACAATTTACCATTCTCAGTTGTACATCTTTGTAAATATCACCAAATAACATCTGGATTGTTTGATCATTCTATTTTATTACTAGAAATCGCTAAATATTATTTTAAGAGATAAGCTGAAAGTTATAATCTGGAGGGATTTGCATTTTGTCGAAATTCTATGTATATGTCCGCAGTCAGTGACTCTTATCTCAGTTACACTGTTAAGCAGAATTGCACTGTCACACACACACACACTACATATCCATCTTTAAATATTAAGCAATGCAAAGGAATGTGCTTATTAATTGTTTTCAAGATACAGGTTTTAACTTGAACCTTTCTCCTTGAATATGAACTGTAAAAGGGACTGCTGAGTACGAATCAAAAACCCAATAACCTTTGATTTTCTCAGAATGTTTAACTAATAGAGATGCAATGACACTGTACTTCTACACTTTTCCTCATGTTTTTCTTATGCCTAGTCTAGTCTGCTTATTCGGCATTGTATGTAGACAGGATAAGAGAGTGTTGGAGGTGAAACGCAAAACTCAGACTGGTAAACTTGTCTCATAATTATTTTATATCATAATACGACTTGTAAGCATAGCATTCTTGAGTCAGACAGATATTCCATTTTTGAAGCATAAATCTAAGTAGCTGTCATTATAGGCATTTATTCAACATATAAGACCTTCCATTATCTACATGAGATCTGAACAGTCGCAATTATGGGAACTTAAATTAAAGTTTAGAGTGGATGTCACGGTATATCACTGAAATTTCAGGAAAAGTTACACAACATGACTTAAAAGATAATTTCTGATAACGGTAATAGAGATTCTTAAAGTTAAGAAATATTTTTGTCTTGTTTCAGACATTCAGTAATTTGCTTTCGTATATAACACTAATATAATCACAGGATATTGTGTGCATTACTGCAGTAATTTTCAGGATATAACTCACTTGAATAAGAAATGGTCGTGTGATTCGATCGATTGACTAATTGTAACAGGATGTTAATGTGCTCGTGTCGTCTGAGTTGAATGCAGATCTTTTCACAAGTGGATAATTGAATAATTAAAAGTGATTCTGTAATATTTTGTAATAACTTGTGAGGTGTTAATTAGACTGTTTCATTAAATTGGGTGAGAAAGATATGGACTACACCTGCGTGTTCGTATGTGTGTATGCTGTTTTGTCCACTAATTATCCTGTTTCCGTCTATCTGTTACAGAACAGATTTTTTTTTGACTTCAGCACTCACACTTCTGGACTTCATTTTTCTTTTCTTTTTTACGCTTTCTGTGTTAAGACTAATAAGAAATTCACTTAAAATTCAATTTATGGTGTGAAATTCATTAAGAAGTTACGTAACTATCGGTTGATTAGGTAGAAGGTAAAAATGGTCTAGCATAGAATAATTTTTATGCCTATTGTTACAACCTTCAGTTAGATAATGTTTGATTGACTTTATCATACTAATGCTACTGAAATCACATTACTAAATAAATGCGTATTCTGGCATCATAACCGATACTGATGTCTGACTGAATTAGATATTTGCATTTACGCATGTTTCAACTGCAGCCGACTGTCACTTACAGAGAGAATGGTAAGATACTTCAGAGGTGACCTAGTGGTTCTGACCTAGACTGTTTTTAAATTTACGAGTCCACTGAGTGAAACAATTGCACAAGCGAATGCGACATTGTCTTGTGATACATGGTTTCCACGTATTTCGTAGAAAGTGTAGGTTGCTGGTGGGAATTTTCCTGGAATCAGTCATTTCTGCTGCAACTAGTTCGATTACGGTGGTCTGAAGGGAATGAAATTCCTGATGATAATAATAATAATAGTGATAATAATAATAATAATAACAGTTTTATTCCAAACAGTACTTTTAATACAAATATGGAATATTCGGCATATAATACAATATTGCATGTAATTTTCTCATCACAGGGGCAATAATTAGAACAGAGTTTTTACATTAACAATACTGTTCAATAAGAAGTCAATATAAAATTAAATCAAATGAAAATATTAGCGATAATGTAATAATGAGGACGAAAAACAATGCCGTTTACTTAGGGTTCCTCAGTAAGTTGGTAGTGTCCTGTTTTACACTCTTCTCATCACATAAAATGTTATGTATGCTAAATAACGTATCGTAGAGTTTTTGTACTTAGTCGTTCGACTATACAATCTTCTATATTTGCTTCTAGTTCTACCCAATGAGATGCAAAGAGAGAGTTGTATATGGAAAGGATGTTCAGATTCTTGCAGGAATCCAAGTGTCCATCTACAATAGTATTAACGAGTTGGTTTAACAACACCGCACCCACTGGCCCTACTGACAGTTTCTAGTGCCCCTCATAGTGTAACAAAGTCTTTTCTAAGTAGCCCGGGAAACATCAAGTGATAACAGTAATGAAGTATAGGCAGAATACGAGAATTAACAAACGGTAACAGTAGAGACGGAATGATACCAGAGCGTCTTAACTTCCTTACATAGTAAGTCAAACGAAATGTCTTTCTGGAAACTAACATGATGTGGGAAGACCAGGAAACACAGGTCAGAGGAAATACACAGTCCAAGGTATTTAACATTCGATTTAGCTTCAACCTCTGTGTCATCTGTGATAGTGGGACTATGCGAGCTAACCAGTTTACGTAAGTCGCGCTTGCGTCTGAGAGTTTGATTACCCACCTGACATGTGGAGGGATTACGCTAAAAATCACTTGACGAGGAGCGCTGACTAATTTCTAATAAAAAGTTATTCATTTTGTAACAGTCTGACTGAGAACTAACGGGTATAGAAACATTCAGATCATCTTTAACAAAACTGGCTTCACCAGAATGGGGCAAGTCATATTAGAAGAAAGAAAACGGGAAAGGAGAAAGAATAGCTTCCTGAGGAACACCAGCATTAGAGGACTTCCCATTGTAAACAATGCACTCCCTTCCACCAGAAAAAAAGGGAATGCAACCATTTGGTAATCCAGCAGCCTGTTTGTGTTGCAGCAACCTTGTTTAACAAAAGAGGCCTAGGTACATGGTTGAAGGCATATGTATAATTAAGGAAGGCACACCGAATATATTTGGCACCTATGTCTAAATTAGAAATAATATTATGATATAAGACGACAGTGGCATTTGACGTACACCTGTCATATTTATCAGGGAATTGTTTATCCCTTACATTGCGTAATACGTTTTCCGACGACAAATTTTACCAGTATCTAATTGGTCTTAATACTATTACGAGTGTACAGTTTATCAAAATGTATCGTTGAAAAGAAAATTTTCTTCGTTGTTTACATTTTTTTCTTATGCCTGAATATAGGAATATTTCGTTCATTGAAAAACTCCAAGGACCCTGTAACAGTGAAAGAATTGGAAAAATTCCTAGCTTTTTCTACCAAGCTTGTTGAAATTAACACGCAGCTTAGTATTCTAAAGCGATGAATCGATAAGCATAAGCATCCAAAACAGTATTGGAATAATCTCCACCTAAATCACATTTGCCCTAATTCAAAGACATTAAAACCTCATATATTAAATCACATCGAGTCCGTCCGATCATGCCTACTTAAACTTGAGAGAAACAGATGACAAAGAACCCATGCTTTACACTAACTATCTGATGATAAACGTCAAACGTTTCAGGGTTTATGTATCCAATGTCATACGAAAACGTTGCGACGATACTACTTCGCGACTAACACAAAACTCTGAAATCATCTGAACCTGCCTCATCGTTTCCACAAAATCCTGAGAAGTATGTCTTTAACTTTTGGAATTTTCTTGTCACTCCTATTCAAATCCAAGTCCTATCACCTGGTCCGAAATTGTTCAGTGTATCGCCTTAGTATGTGGTCGTGAAAATCGCTTGTAAAGAAGGATATAATGGACAAATCTATCTTTTCGCAACTTATGAACAGAAATTAGTACCATTATTTGAGAGTTGAGAACCCAGGAGATGGGTAGTTGCACTAGTTGTGCAGTATAATAAATTCGCTTTGTCAACAGCATTATTATAACAAATCGTCTAAGTATAATGCAGACACATATACATGAAATGGTTTTGCGCGAAATATTTTTGACGCTCTTATTGTCCAATGAAAATGTAATAATCGGCATGAGATTGTGTTAATTTCATTGGCTGCCTTAAATTGATCGGTTATTAACCAATCAGGTGCTGCGATTTTTCCTTACACTTTTTGCCAGTTAGTAAGGCGGTGAGAAAAAGTGAGAAGAAAAATATTATTGTTATTTATTACAAATAATTAGGGGTGGAGTTTCAAGAAAATAATGAAATACAAGTGAATGAGTTTTAATTTTTCAGATAAAAAGGTCGAGTAATTATCAAATTCTTCAAAACAGCTGAAGCTTATCATCACACTCACAGTGTTAACCTTTTTTGTGAGGGTCAAGAATCATAACACAGCCTGCAGAGTTAAGCACTCAACACGTTCTCAACCAGCAGTATTCTCTATTGAAATAACAACCAAACGACTAAATAAAATTTCGCTTTGAATATATATACGGATACAAAAGTGATACTGTAAAAAATACAACCGGACTTAATCTTATAATTCACTTCGACGCTTAATTTAATCTCCCACAAATACCCAGTTGCTCATCAACTGTTTGAAGACATCTCTAATTGAAACACATTTTACTTATTGCATCCGTTTAGATACTGGACATTTGAATGTAAGTTATAATTTCTAAAAGTAATCAATGTGTCATTATTATTACTGCTATTGTTAATTGCTTTTTGATTTTATATTTGTTAAAACCAGTCATTCGTAGTCATCAAAATCCTAAGCAAGTTAACTAGATGTCGGTTGGTTGTAGTGCATACTAACTTCTTTTAGGCTACCGAACAGTTCCTAAAACACTAGGTCTTCTCTACTATTTCACACTAGATCTTCACTAGGTAATTTCTGAGCAAATACTCCCCAGGTTAGTTGATAATGAAGAGTGCAAGATTAGTAAGCTTAGAGAAATCGGATATCTCTGGAAGTGATGATGACAGGTCTTCTTCCAATTGATCTTTAGTCTTACTTCCCAGTATGCTTAATTTCTAATGTGAAAAAAAGAACAGGGATGAAGTACTTAATACTTAATACTCAGTGGTAATGTCTCTGACTGCAGCACTGGGTGACGCGGCTTCGGATCTCAGAAGGGATATGAGTTCCTTCGAGGTTGGAGATACGCCTTGCTGACGAGTGCCAACTAGCACAGAATATAGGCACTAAAGTCAGTCATAATATCCAAGTGATCTTCACAGCTTAATGCACAAAAGGTGGATATAATTTTTGGATGGTGTTTTCATCTCAGTTTTCACTTATCTCTTCCACTTATTAGTTCTAAAAAAACAGCCTGGCTAGATTACTTCATAATAACCACTAATTGATTGGTAATGAATGGCTATGAGATATCACTGATTGATTTATATTCTGTCGTATTTTAGAAATATATGATGATCCTTTCGTATGATGATCAACTTGCATACATAAGTAGTAGTCGTTAGAAGTCAATCAGAAGAGATCGTAGCATGCTGGAAACACCAGTTCTCATCTGATCATCATCAAAGTTAACTGAACCATTTTGCCCTTCTCTTTTTCATCAGTAGAAAGTTTACAGTCATAACGATTAGTTGACTGACCCACCAAAAAGCCCATTGAAGTATGCTATGTAATGCTTTTTGTTTTCATGTCTGCGGAGGACATGTCAAATTCGGTTTATTCATTTTACAAACATCATCACCCACTGCCGAATGCAGCTACATCCAGTGACGAGTCCCAAATAGGACGAAATGCGCATCCTGGATTCCACTATTAGTCAACATCGACGAACATGCCAAGACATCGTCGGAGCATCTGCAGAAGAAGCCGACATATCAGCCTGAGACCGACCACTTCGGTCCAATCAATAGACGGGAAAATCTAAAGTTGAAGTAAATGATTATGCTTTTTGTTTGAAATATTCCCCACGGTTGAAACTAGTATATGCTAACGGCTTTTTTGGCTTCTGTTACGTAGAGTGACCAGAAAGGAAGGAAGTTTATGGAATACTAGGAGTTTCACCCCTTACAACAATCTCTACCAAGAGTTCAGACCTTCAAGCCCCAGGTTCCACTTGGAAGGCAAAGAATGAATATATACGTATCTATTTTTTATTAAAACACAAACCGGTGACCAGGAGATGCACTACACGAAATCTCACAGTTTGCTTGTGGGCTGAGTTTCTGCTCAGATACCTAGAATGAAACAGGGGATTGTCTTAAAGGCCAGCTTTGGAGCCTTTGACTTGAAGTCTGGTTCAGAAGGCAGTAAAACAGAGTCAGGAACTACGTCCCCGTGGTTACCGGTGACCAAAACAGGTTCATATTTCATGATATCCCTCGAATTTGAGAGCCTGTGTGTGCATATCACAAGTTTGGATTCAGAGTTTTTCAGCTTCTCAAAGTGGACCAGCATGCCCATCAGTCTGGTTGTAAGCTAAAAACATTTGAATTCGTACATTCATTTTTGTGGGGGAGACTTCGCCGCATGAAAGCAGGACTTACCTGGTGGAGACTATGAATGCATTGCCACATGAGAAGACTTCAAGAGGAAGAGAGAAGTCTACCCACCCTTGGCCATACCAGTTTTTTTATGGGGGCATATATATATATTCATTTAAAATTTTGAGTTTATTGATAATGCATAATTAAGCACAAGTTTTGGTTAAATTTTGTTAACGACAACTACTAAAGTTGAATAAAAACCTTAGTAAAAAAAGAAATAGAAATCGAACCGGAAAACTTTAAGTTGTATGTCTACAGAAGAACTTTCAAACACAGTCGTTTAATTTAACTTCAGTTACTGGTAGTTTTGTATAACCTATGGTGAGTTCAAATAGAACTCAACCAGTAAATGGATATGACTAATTAGTCGTCATTTAAACAAATAGAAATAGCCTTGACAACTAGTAGGGCTACCTAGCGGCGATTCTATGGCAGCTGGTTTCAATTCTATCAGTAACAGAGTTTCAGTTCCAACTCTTATCATTTCAAGTGTTGGTTTGTAGGGATTTGATTTGGTTACAGGATTTTATCATGAGCTGACATTAGTTAGAGAACCATTGGAAAACCTGGGAGTAGCCAGAAGGTCTTGAGTTCGAATCCCGGTGGATGCGCACAGATGAAGAGTCCCAAACTAGGACGAAACAGCTGTCCAGTACTCCCAGGTTTTCCAATGGTTCTCTAACTAATGTCAGCTCATGATGAAATCCTCTTATTATTTATTTGCATTTTCAAGAGTATCAGTGTACTTGCGAGGAATTTATCAGGTAATTTTGATTACTAGAAGTATGAAAAATATCAGGCTGAGTAGTCACTTAGAGGATAGATCTACCATTCAATTCATTTCAGAAGTAGATCACACTAAAGAGTGTGTTGTTTGCTGTTGAGAGATAAAGTATTCGCCTTAAATCAAGCCATTTTAACAGTTTACGGAAGATTCCCTTATGTTGTTCAATTTCACTGCTGAATCTGGGGATTGGCGTGCCAGTGATTATGTACATACTAGTAAAATTCACTTTACTTGCTAACTCATAGTCTGAGAAACTTCCACTATTCAATATCAATCAGCTGAGAAAGTCTCTACAACACTCATTTCCTAGATCTCGTCCTCATTTACGGCATTATGTCTAGCACATCTGCAGCTTCTACGACATGGAGACTGGGTTGAATCAGACTAAATACACCACCTATGAGCTCAGTCCCTGATGGGTGAAACTGTCTGTTTGGTGTTTAGATCATTTCAGTCTGGACAGCAAGCGCTAGTTATGTCACTCAATCAGTAGTGTGTTTAGCGTCGTATATTTTTATGCTTGCTTTCTTGGTATGATATTAAGCAGATTACACACACTGTGAACTGCATGAATTGCAGATAGAGAATTTTTGTCATTTCACTTTTTTCATCACTAGAATATTAGGCTCTCAGATAACTCAGTAACTCACTTAGGCATATTAACGAGACAGTTACATGGTGTAACCTATATTCGACTGTCTAGTCTTCAATGGTAAATTACACTGTTAAATATTTGGGTTTTTTTTCGAAAAGACAGAGTGGCAAGTTGCGTGCAACCAAAGAGCGTATAATTATCAGCAGAGCTAACTAAGCCCTAATGCATCTTCCTATATTCTGACTCATGTATACATTGTAGTGTTTTGTATGTGATAACAGAGTCAACTAAATGGCTGTAGAATGTGTTATTTTATGCAATGTAAAATACATCCGCCGACCCTGTTTTGTCTGTGTTGACGACTATTATTTTTCAAAATTTTATTCCTATGCATACCGAGTGAAACATCGGGCTTCGGTATAGAGCTGTGAAGTTTCAGTAGCTGTGGTGTTTTTCTCCAGCGTGAGGTTACTTGCCTCACGCCCAACTTCCCCCCCCCCACAACCCACTTAATCAGGCTTGTTGACCGCAAAGCGAGGCTTAGGAGTGGGTCAGCCTGGGATCAAACCCTGAACTACATGGATGGTTGGGTGACCAGTCTACCGCTGAACCACCGACGACCATCTACAATGAAAATGAATAATCTGTCTTTGTGTTTCTTACTCTTAAGTGGGACAAAATTCCGTGTCACAATTATTGTTTGTTCAACTATATATCGTCTATTGGACGTTTTTATTACATTGATTTTTGGTATGCACACTGCTAAAACGACATAAAATTGGATTAAATAACTGTCTTTACGAATTTAATCTGTTTTGAAAAGCACACTGAAGATAACACCAGATGTTATCACTAGAAGTTCATCAATGCATTTCACGGCGGTCAAACAAAAACTTGGCATCAGTCAATGAAATCCACAACAGTTGGTCTAAGCCTGTCACGTAGGAAGGTGTAGACTTCCAGGCTGGGGTCCTCGGGACGGTAAAAATCTATGGTTGGAAACAATTGGTGACATGGCTCAAAACCGTTCTCAGTGGCGCAGATGCATCCACTCCCTGTGACTTATGATCTTCAATGAAACTGTTTTGTTCTTCGTTATTACTCCTCCTTTGTCTCACACCTCTGCTCACTGTTTCTATTATGCTTTTCTTGTACTTTCTTCTCTTGCTTCGCGTGCTACACGGAATGTGGCGACTTGAACTTCCGCACATTTGTGCAAAGTTCTATGTCGAAAACAGACAATGCATTTCACTCTACAAGAAACTGAATCACCTCTTGACAGTATAATTCAGGGAATTATGATTGTAAATAGACTGACCACCAATAGACAGTACTGTAAGCTGTGAAGTAGTGGTTGGCAGGTTTGTAAATCCCAGATAGTTTCTCTTAGTACTATTTCAGCCACACACACAAAAAAAAGAAGCACTTTCTTCAGCTTATCAGAGCTGTCGTAAAAATGCTTTTCATATCAGTTTCTTTTTATTTAAGGAAGTCTGCCTTTTCTCTATGGTTTTGACAATATGCAGTTTAAATTTGATCAGTGTAGTTTTACCTTGATGTTATATATTAATTCATTTATCAACTGTACATTGTCATTTGTCTTGCCTATTTAGATATATTTAAATGCAGACAGAATATATGGCCCCACAGCACTATCCACCCAATAAATGTGATCAGTTCAATGATTCCGCAGAACGTTGTTCCCTAGCCAATGTAACTTCAGATTACACAGATTCAAGTCATTTTAATAAATCATTTAACTTCTATCCAACAGATAATATTAACATGTATTCATCAGTAGACAGTGATCATTATTCTTTGAATAATACAAGACAGAATTTAGCAAAGTCGTCAGAAAATTTATTCTCTCATGTGCATAACTTCAATCAAACTATTGAAGCCAGTCAGTATTTCCAAACAAGTTATGCCTTACGGGCAACGAATAGTAATGTTGTTCCTGTTAATAATACTGCTATTACTACTGTTGTTGTTGCTCCTGCTGCTGCCGCCGCCGCCGCTACTACGACCAATACTACTGCCATTAATACCATCAGTAATAACACCAATGATAATGCTAATAATATCAGCCTTAATCATAACAGTAGACAATCGATTTATTCGAATCGCTTCGATGATAAGTATTCAAACATTGAACACCAGAGTAACACGCATTATCATACAAATCAAGCCGGTGGTGAACACTTTGAAAATGAGTTTCTAATAACACCACAGACACATCACCTACATCCTGTTTCCAACTACTATCCTCTTACACCTATTTCTCTTCCATCTCAACAACAGATGCAGCACCATTTACAGCCTCATGCAACACAGCAATCACACAACGTGGTCAATTATACACATACAGCAGCACCTACATCGCCAAGAATGAAGGAGAAGTCAAAAAATGCGGCTCGTACACGACGTGAAAAGGAGAATACTGAATTTTATGAATTAGCTAGATTGTTACCATTGCCTAGTGCAATTACTTCTCAGTTGGATAAAGCGTCTATCATACGCTTAACAACGAGTTATTTAAAAATCAGAGCTATATTTCCTAATGGTGAGTGCTTCATTGTATTAGATAATTCTGTTAATCTTAATTTTAAATACACTTCTGTTTACCAGGAATGAGTTACATGTATAGGAGTAATTTAAAGACAATTCTTTATTTTCAGTTTAAAAGCTGGTTCATGAACTATTGATATAAGTGTAAAACTTGGGCACTGTGGTAGAGATTTTATTTTGTTAAATCACACACTGTTGTACAGTTGTGTGAATTACTTGATATGATTATAAGCAATAAATTGTGCTCGAAACGTCATCAGTTAATATTACTTACGTACAACACTGTGTGGTTCATCAAAATAAAATCTGCTTCATGAACAGCTGTGAAAAGATTCTAGGACGAAAATTCGCGGCTATCATGGTGTTACTGTTCGTTAAATCAGACTATACCATGATTGGATCATGTTAGATTCCACTGTGTACGATTTCTGGAAACTCACTGTATATGCTCAAAATGTAAAAGATATAGGTGAAGTTCTTGAAGAGTACTGTAACTTAGAGTTAAAAAGCTTGAAAGAAAACTTTTCCGAGATAATACTTCATTTAACTCATCTAATTAGCTAATTAATATCTTGAGATCAGAAGCTTTCGATCAGGATCTACTTTTTGTGATATAAAATACTTTCAGCATAACAATCTTTAAAGTAAGTAGACTGTAGGTTTCACATCCCACATCCTGAAGATTTTGTTATACAAATGTATATATAGGGTACAGTTGGAATCTATTATTTCTCAAGTACTGATTCTCAGGGATTCGGTTGTTTTCAAGGTAGATCAGGGGTTGAAACCAGTCAGAGAATCATTAAAAACCAAGATGTTCAGGTTATGAGGCAAGCCCTTTGACCATTTAGCCAATGAAATAAACTGATCGTTGTACTAAGAATCTCTAATTGACAAAGGTTAGAATTTATTAGCCATTGGATCCCATACTACTGGCTGCGTTTGTTCACGAAGGGGTCATGGGTGTGCACTTCTGAAGATTTCCAAACTATGACAGAAGTTAGAATTCATGGGCTATTGGATCCGGCCCCAGTGGCTTAATGGTATACGAGCTCACCTTGTAACCGGAAGGTCCTGGTTCAAATCCTGGTGGGTACGTACTGCCGAAGAGTCCCAAACTAGGACGAAACAGCTGTCCAGTACTCCCAGGTTTTCCAATGGTTCTCTAACTAATGTCAGCTCATGATGAAATCCTGTAAGCCAATCAAATCCCTACAAACCAACAGTTTAATATGACAAAACAGCTATCCAGCAATTCCTAGTTTTCAATATTTTTCTAACTGATACAGGTCCACGGTCTAACCTGAAATTTATCCATTTCATAGTAATTCCAAGGCAGGTGATGGGATGTGGTAATGTGTTTCTCTATCTATGTTGGCTTAGGCATAGTTTTGTAATTTCGACTTTGTATAATCGTATATGTGTGTATGACTAATGCAAGAAATTTTAGAGAATATTACTTGCAAATCTGAAGGCAGTTATTGCAAGCAATTTGTTTCAGTCTTAGATACGATTACTTCAGATTAAAAATAAATTATTTTGCATAGTTCTACGAGTCAGGAGGATTAGCACAAAAAGATGAATGTATATACTGGATTAAATGATCAAGAAGTAGGTTAAAAGCGATCAAATGGTTTTAACTAATCGATCTGCCTGTAGTTGTACTTGCACTTGTAACTCAGCATTACTGTTTTATGGATCACTCTCAACTACTCACTCTCTTTCCTCATACTTCTGCAAAGTAATGTATTAATCAGGGGGCTGGGAGTGGGAGCGAATTTATAACAAGAATTGTCAGGCAGTTTAAATATTAGATAGTTGGAGGCAATCGGCAGGAAGCCTTGGATCTGGTTTCGCGCTAGTTGGCACTCGTCAGCAAGGCGTATCTCCAACCTCGAAGGAACTCATGTTCCTTCTGAGATCCGAAGCCGAGTCACCCAGTGCTGCAGTCAGAGACATTACCACTGAGTATTAAGTATTAAGTACTTCATCCCTGTTCTTTTTTTCACATTAGAAATTAAGCATACTGGGAAGTAAGACTAAAGATCAATTGGAAGAAGACCTGTCATCATCACTTCCAGAGATATCCGATTTCTCTAAGCTTACTAATCTTGCACTCTTCATTATCAACTAACCTGGGGAGTATTTGCTCAGAAATTACCTAGTGAAGATCTAGTGTGAAATAGTAGAGAAGACCTAGTGTTTTAGGAACTGTTCGGTAGCCTAAAAGAAGTTAGTATGCACTACAACCAACCGACATCTGGTTAACTTGCTTAACTTACATTTTAAATGCAATTAAGATTGGTACTGAGGTTTATAATTCATCTCTTACTGAGATATTTCACGACCTAAAGAAACAGTTAAGACCTTATTTTAAAAAAATAATAATAAGATCAGTATCAATGTGATAAAAAGGCGAGAAAGAATGAATGAATGTGAACCCATCGTAATCAACACACGAAGTTACCTAACGATAGTAGCTAATGTTTTTAATTGTAAAATTCCAAGCGATAAATTATTCACTTAGTTATAAAATAATCGAACACTTTAAGGCTTATCGATTGAATTAACCGCATATAGAACTGATAAACTCTATGAGTAAATACTAAGTTAAAACAAAACCGTTAAATTCATGTGATATATATATATATATATATATATATATATATATATATATACTTTTTGAGTACTATCTAAATGGATTGAGATAAAGCATGTTTTTCCTCTTTCTGGCTGCATGAGTATATTCACTCAAATATATGTATGTATGCGTATATGTATGTGTGTATATGTGCGTGTACGTGCGCAGACAATTAAGTGTGTGACTGCTCATCTGTATATGATATCACATATATATACGTTCACTGATAACAGTAATCGCAATTATCATTATTATTCTAATAACGAGAGTTGTGGTCACAGCAACAAGTGTAGGTCATTAAAACTTATTATCTCACCTTCAAATTTACCAATAGTAACAATAACGATAACAAACAAAAAAATAAAACAAATAAAAAAATAAAACATTTCGCAACATTATTTCTCAGTTTATGATCACATAGATTGTTTCGTTGTTGTCGTTGTTGTTTTGTTTCAATTTCCTTCATTCGCCAAGATAATATTGAAGAACAGAAACATAATGATGATGAAGAGGAGAAGGAGAACAGAGTTAGTGGTGTGTATGTGTGTATTTGTGTCTGTGGTGAGGGTGGGGGTGGGGGTAAAGGTGTGTGTTCATTCAGCATAAATTTTGCTCAAGACTACGTGAGTATTTCCCTAGAGTCAGTTACTATCCACGTATGTAAACATGTCTGCCCAGCATAAGTGAATATATGCGACACAGTAGAAGGTCATTATTGGCCTTGGTTAAAATAAGAAAAACGAGTTGAATAAATTTATTCTGTCTTCTTTTCAGTTCACATAGAAGTTTCATGTAATAACAATTATAACAGTAATAATAATAATCACCGTAATAATATTAGTATGAAAAATGAGAATTTTAAGTCATTACTACTTTTTTGATAAGTGTGTTTAGAAGAACTAGTTAATCAAATTGACTACAATAAATATTTCTTTGTTTGTGTGTGTGTGTGTGTGTGTGTGAGTTAGTGACAGGCATAGGGGGAAAATTGACAAAATAAGCACGTTCTTTGGATTATTAATACACAGGACACAAGATATTTATATGAATACAGAATATTTTCGTTTCACATAGATATTTACATACGCAATAAAACAAATATGCACACATTAAACTAAACATGAAACTTATTCATTTATGCATTATAAATGTATGACTGAACACCAAAGCGTAAATTTGGTCTGACTGAATACAACGTAAGAAGAACAGTGAAATCGACATTCTGTTTAAGATGTTTTTGCGATTTGCAGACATCCCTGGATTAGGTAAATGAAAGAAGCTCAGTAATAGCAGAATGCTGATCGATCATACATGAGGTTCGGGTTCAATTTCCACATAATGCACTCCTAAACCTCGTTTAGCAAGTAGTAACTGTATATAAAAAGACAGGCTGGTAGTCGAGGATAGCAGTCCCAACGCATAAAAATAATACCACCCTTACTGAAATTTTGGATTTTGAAGCTGTGTGTTTCACTCGGAGCGCAAGGGATAAGAAATTATGGCCTATCACTGAAATGGGTGTCAGCAAATATTTCTATGGAAAATTTAGCTGTATTCGTGTGTTCTGGTATTTGTTATCGGCCCAACGTATTCCTATCTTCTCACTGCCAACGCACAGTCTGACGCATAATCCAGTCCACCACAGTCAGCAATATCATCGGTGATAATAACGGCCTTGTCTGAATCCTGTATTCACTTAGAACGCCTCACTGAGTTTTCTGTTGTCAGTCACCTGACACGTGCCACTATCAGATGGCTGTTGAATGAGGTTGATAAAGACTTCAGCACTGCACACCGTAGTGTTGAATTAGTTTCCAAATTATGTCTTGGTGTACGCTATCTAGTGAAGGCCTCTTCAAAGTCGATGAAGTTGAGGTACGGAGAGGTTTGACTGCCATTCTAAGCTTTGTTCTGTGATGATGATGCTTAGAGTTGCAATTTGATCGGCGCATGATTTGCCTTTCCTGAATTCCGCCGATTCCCGTGGGGTAGAGTTCTGTATCTAGTGCATCCTTTATTCTCTCCAGGATGATACAACTAAGTATTTTAATTGGTGTGGACAAGGGCATTATTCTACGCCAGTTCTTGCTGAGTGACGAGCAAGTTGCCCTTCTTTGGCAGCTTCACGAGGTAGCTTTTCTTCTTCCAGTCGATAGGTAGCTTTCCTTTTTTCCTAACCTTTTGCAATAATGGCGTGAGGACATCTGCCTCAGTCTGTGGGTCTGTTTCCAGTGCATCGTGGGGAATTCCTTCTGGCCTGCCGCCTTCCCATCCAGAGTTCAGTAGCTTGATCACATTTAGTATTTCTGCTTTTGTGGAGGGCTGATGTCCACTGGCAGTTCTGTGAGTGCTGTTGGTGGTATTTCTGGACGAGCTGCAGGTGAGGGTCGACTCGAGAGTTCTCTAAGGTGACCAGCTAATTGCCTTATTTGTTTCACTTCCTTGGTAATCAGGTTCCCTTGAGCATCTTTTACTGGTTTCATCATCTGGGTTGATCTCTTCCGGGATAGAGACTTGGTTATCTGATATAGTATCCTGATGTCTCTTTTACCTGCGGCCTGTTCTGCTTCATTTGCCAGTGCGTCGTAGAACTGTCGTTTGTCTTTTTTAGCACTCTTCTTCACTTCTTTATTCAGTGTAGTGTACATTGAAATCAGCTTCTCCTTCTGCTGCCTATCTTCGTATTGAGTCATCCTCTCTTTCATCATCCTCCTCTCCTTGATTAGCTTCCATGTGTCCGTAGAAAACCATTCCTTGTCTTACTTCTTATTCTTTCTTAAAACAACTATATACGTTTCCTTTAAGAGAGTTCCAGTGTCTTTCCACATTGGTTCCCTAAGTGATGCTACGTAATGTCTCCAACTTTGATCTGATGACTGCAGTGAAGGCATCTTTGCAGTTTTGTCCTTCAAATTCCGAATGTTGGACTTGAATTGTGGCCTGTCTGCAGTTGTTTTCATGGATTTCAGCTTCACTTTGAAGGTGATGGTCTGAACCCAAATCTGCTCCCCTTCTCGACTATGTGTCCAGCAGGCCGCGTCTCTAGTTCCTTGAGCAGCATTGAGATGAAGTCTATCTGGTTTGTGGTGTGCCATCAGGCGAAATCCATTTCACATTGTGTATATCCTTTTGCTTGTACACGCTGCCTCCAATCACCAGATCATTGAATGCTCAAAGTCTGCCAAGAGTTTTCCGTTCTTATTCATTTCGCCAGATGAGAGCCTCTTGGCCCATGATGAGTGATCTTGCTATATTATCTGCTCGCAGTTCAACTGGCATTCATATCTCCCATGAGGATTTGATGTCACCATTTGAGATGTTGTCCATTACTGTTTGTAGTTTTCTATAGAAATCTTCCTTTTCATCTTGTTCCGTTTTGTCTGTAGCACTGTGCGTAGCATTGGATAATTGTGACCTTCCTTCCCTTTGAGTTGAATCATGCTGTCGTGATCCTGGATGAAACTGGTTCCCAGTGCACTAGGGCTGTGGCTGCCACTGATGGCATCATGATAGCCACTCACTGCCTCAGTGTGCTGGTCGTTGTCATCTGAGTGTGTGGCCGGAGTAGATTACTGACTCACCAGTTGACAATTTTGACAGTCCACATCCATTCCATCTGCTCTCACAGATACCCAACACTTCTATACTTTATCTTCATATTCTTTGGCTACCTGGACGGCCTTTTCAGCCTCGTACATTGTACGTACATTTTATGCCCCCATTCTTATTCTCGCTGTTATCGTTAGAAGAAACACCGGCTGACTGACTTCCTGAAAGCTTTCACCATCCCACGTCATTCCATCTCTCCAATCCTAGTGAAGAATAAGTTTTCTTTTTTTAAATATTTTTTTGTGCATTGAATTTTCTGTAGCAGTTGATTAATTTTCTAGGGTGAATGTCAATTACTTTATCAGTTAAATTAGGATTTCTGATTGAATTCTTATATGTAATTGACTTTCTCTTAAGTTCACATATCTGCGAAAATTCTTACATATAATAATGATAATATATTAGTGAATTGAATTTTTGATTTTCCCGTCGATTGATTGGACCAAGTGCTCGGTCTCAGGTTGACATGTCGGCTTCTTGTGCAGATGCTTTGACGATGTCTGGGCATTTGATTTGTATACAATTGGTGGATGGTGGCTAGCAGTGGAATCCAGGATGCGCATTTCGTCCTATTTTGGACTCGTCAGCTGGATGTACCTGCATTTCTATGGGCACTGGGTTCGAGCCTCAGTGGGACCATCATCACTCACTGAGAAATGCAGGTACATCCAGCTGACGAGTCCAAATAGGACGAAATGCGCATCCTGGATTCCACTGCTAGCCGCCATCCACCAATCGTATACTAATAATATATTAGTCACTATAAATATTTACTTTACCCGACTTCAGGTGGGAAAAATTTCGCACAATTATCCTGTCTGTACCTATCCACCCCCCCCCCCGCGAAAAAAAATTCAGATTTTTTCTGAGTGAATACATAAAGTGTTTTCCTGTTTCCTTGATCCGATTACTTAAGGTTTTTCATGTAACATATTTGTTACACACTCAAGAATGTATTTGTCTGCGTCGGTGGCACACAGGTAAAATGCTCGCCGATCATACATATGGTCTGGAGTTCGATCCCCGGCCGAAGCACTCCTTTACCTCGTTAAGCCAGTAAAAGGACTGGTAATGAGGAAAAGTTAGGCATGAGGTCAACAACTCCATCCCGTAAAAATAAACACCACAGCCACTGAAACTTCAAGCCTCTAGCTAGAAGCCCTATGTTCCACTTGGAATGTAAAAGAGTAAAAAATCAAGAATGTATAAGATCCACTGGAATTTTTTATGCAATCAAATAATTCGTCATTAAATGGTCAGTTAATTAATCAGAATATTAATCTAAAATATTTATGACTTATACGTGTGTTCAGACGTCCATACACAACAAAAATTATTCTGACAATCAGTAGAATACTTATTTGGGAAACTGTTATACAAGTTAAGTATATGTATATAATCATTAAATGTAATAAACTGAATGTATATTGTTAACACGTTGACTATAAAAGCCAATGAACACTTTTATGATGAGTGATTTATAAACACTTCAGATAATGAGAATTCCAGATATTTTAACGAAGTTAGACAAACTGTAAAAGACTAGAGAAGGTCTTTTTGCTTTTTCTTATTTTGAATTGCCTAGTTAGTTTGATCTAAGAATTATATTCTCTGATTTACCAATCATTTGGTTACAGGATTTCATTATGAGCTGATATTGGTTAGAGAACCAGTTTGGGACTCTCCAGCAGTACGCAACCACCACAAGGGTTCGAACCCACGACCTTTTGGCTGAAAAAGGAGCTCGTAGACCACTAGGTCACTGGGACCTGATCCCATGCTCCATGAATTCCAACTTCTGCCAGTTCATGACATAGCGCGACTACTTGCCAATGTCTTCGGCGAGTATTTGTGTTCACGCCCGATCTACTATACCTTACTGGTCACGACTTTTCACTAGAGCTCCAGATAACTACCTACTTGAATGGGGCTAGTCGCCAGAGAGCATCTCACTGATATTCAAGTATTAGTTTGTAGAGATTTGACTGATCGAAGAGTCCCAAACTAGGACGAAACAACTGTCCATTTCAAACCAGGCTTTCCAGTGGTTCTCTAACCGATATCAGCTCATGATGAAATCCTGTAACCAATCAATCAAATCCCTACAATCCAATACTTGAATAACCAGTAATTTATTGAATTATATCATGTACATGGTTAGTGTAAAGACTATCCATGTTTAGTTCAGTAGTAGGTAAAGGGGACACAATGGAACCAAATGGGATTGAAATCAGTCTTCCTCGCTTGAATTCCCTTAAATATGCTTGAGTGAGTAAAAATGCCCCGTTAAAGAAGAACAACACTTTCAGTATTAATAGAGTGCTTTTGGGTGTAACAGTTTATGCCGATGATTTGTAATATGTGTTTATTTACTCTCAAATGCCTATTGTTTTAATATTCAGATTCATTGCATTTTTCAATTTTAGGCTTTGGTGATAGCAGGAATTATTCTAATCCTATTTCAAATCATATAATGGAAAAAGAATTGGCTCCAAATATATTCAAAGTATGTAATATTCATTATTTCAAGATATACTTTTTGTAAAAAAAAAGAGTTAAGGATTTTATTTCACCTCCATACATCTTTAGCAGTCAGTCATTTCCTTACAGATTTCCTTATCAAGAATAGGCGCTAAGTGTTCAATATGTATTCATGCCGACTGAACTAAGGACTAAATGGTATATTATAGTTATTAGATTTCCTTCATAACCAATATCACTTACAGAGGTCGTTGAAGACTGGGAAGCATTGGACAAAGGTTTCGTCCTGTTCGGAAACTCTCAGGTACGCCCACCCAACAAATGTAATTATTCTGAAATCCCCTCAAATTCTATAACCTAAGTGGTAAATTACTGCATAGTTTTGTCAGCTGTATAACAGTTTCGTTCGATGTAATGGCTAGAAAAAGGCGGAACAGTGCGGAGAAACGTAATCCAAGAAGCATTGGGGATAATAGACTAGGGTGTTCAGTTATTTCTTTTTTTTCTGTTCAGCACAACTTAGTTATTCAGTTACACATTTTAAAGGGATTTAGCAATGCGCTTTAGGTTTAGCAGTGTTATGATGTTGAAAGCGATTAATCCTAGTCCCCAGTTCATGCCTAGCAGGAAATATGTGCTTAGGTTGGCGATTCAGTGATAGGATGCGCGCCAACTACGTATGTGGTTCGGGTTTCGATACCCAGAGGACGCATTTTTAAGCCCCATTCAGCCGGGAAAAGAAGGAAGGTTGAACGTGAGGCCAACAAACTCACCCCGTAAAAGTGAAACCATGGCCACCGAAACTTCAAAGTCCAAGGTTGAAGCCCTATATTCCAGTTGGAACTCAAATAAATAAAATAAAAAAATCACCACTCAATTCTCGTATGTTATTTGAAACAAATCATGGTAAGGTAAACGAAAACTTTTCGTTTTTTTTTCAAAATGAAGATGCTTCTCACATTTCCTTAGTGACCAGCTGTAAAGCTGAATTTGAAATTAACCGATGATATGGTTAATCAATTTGGCTGTAGGGAATTAAGCATAATAATGGCATAGCTTAGTAAATTCAAAAGAACCAACTCAGTTTGAGTAATTTTGGCAAAATCACCTAGTTCTATGATTTCCTTTCGTTGGTGCTGAGAAGAACAGTGCTGAACGTGTTCTACTAAAAGGGCTGAGAAACATGAAGTTATTACCTGATTTCATTTGTTGACGATTGTGTTTACTTAACTTTGTCATCCGCTTAAAAAAGGATATTCAAAGATGCTTCATTTTTATTTAAAGTAAGATTGGAGGGAGGGGGGGGTTATCGTCAGTTAGTAAAATTCTAAAGCGCAAATCAACAGCAAACAACCGGTTATATGTCTACAATAAGGTTTATGTCAGCGGCGATATAGGTAAAATTTTAAAAAGTGAGTTAATATACTCTTTCTTGGACAGAAATTTGGATAATAATATATCCCCAAGTACTTCTAAGCACCATACTTATCGATAATCCTTTAAAGAAGAAACGCATACAACATGTCGCTCCGATCACCTTTGCCACATCATGAAGTACAAGACTGTTGAAAAATATTTCACTGCACTAAGAAATCACATATTCATTAACAGAGTCTTAATTTAAATTCCATGCACCATTAAGTGGACACTCAAATTTTCAATAAGCCTCATATTCTTACAAAGCTATTAGCATTAAATAGCGAAACGTCAGTAAAAACAATATCGTTTTGTTTTTCATTCATTATTATTATTATGTCCTTTAATTCCTAGAGGAATATAGGGCTTCAGCTGCGCGTCTCCATTGCCTTCGGTTTTCTGCCAACTTTTTCACCCCGCTCCAAGTCTGCCCACATGCTTTCACCTCCTCCTCACATGACCTCCTCAAAGTCACCCTTGCACTGACGACCAACTCGCAGCTTCCATTTCGGTCTGGTTCCACTCGAGCAATGGCTTGTCTAGTGATGTCGCTTGATGGCTTCCTCAGAGTATGGCCAGCCAATCCATCTCCATTTCTTCCTGCTTATTTGTTTCACAATCACTTCCTGGTTGGTTCGCTCATTGCCAGAGATCCTTGTTGCTAATCTTTTCTGGCTGGCCATCTGATCTTGAGTATTGAGCGAAGACAACTATTAATGTAAGTCTGTAATTTGTTTGAGGTGCTCTTTATGACGCGCCGGCCAAGTCTCTGATCCGTGTAGAAGCATTGACTTCACATTGGAGTTGAAAATCCGGATCTTATTTTGATGGTGAGTGATGTTGACCTCCACACAGACTTGAGAGTAATGAAAGCTTGTCTTGCTTTTCCTATTTTGGCTTTGATATCCTCGTCAGTTCCTGCCGCCTGTAGTCGAAACGATGCTTCCCAGGTAGGTGGGTGAAGGAGGTTGTTTTTTCAAGTTCCTCCCATTTATGCTGGCTGACTGTTGTCTGTTGTTGTTGTTGTTGCTGTTGGTGTTGGCCAGGAATCTTCATCACCTCTGTTTTATCTATGTTCACCTGAAGTCCTGTCTTCTCTGCATGTTTCTTCTGCCAGCTTGTCGCTTTTCACTTGCATATCTTCCAGTTTGTGGGAAATCAGACATATGTCATCATCGGCGAAGTCCAGATCCTCCAAGTCTCTCTTTGTGTGAGTCCATTTCATGCCTGTTTCCTCATTGACCGTTGTCTGTCGCATTATCCAATCTACTGCAATCAGGAAAATCATTGGCGATAGTAGACAGCCTTGCCTCACTCATTCATTGGGAAATACAAAAACCTTTATTATAATGAGCCGCAAATTCTCTTTTCAAAAATATAATTTGATAATTGCTTTTCTGTTGCTCAATCAGCTAATATGTTTGTTATATTGTTGTTGCTGGGTTTTTTTTGTTTTGTTTACAGTCAATGGATGGTTTCATCTTCATTTTATCTCAGGAGGGGAAAATTTTGTACATATCTGAAACAGCTTCGGTTCTGTTGGGTTTATCTCAGGTACGCAAACATACTATATCCCTCTTGACATACTCTATGTCTACAAATATTACTATTTTTATGAGTATTATTTTTCATTGTTAAGGAATTTTATTCGAAATCATACTGATTTTTATGAAATGAGATGAGAGAATCTATGCTTCGTAGGTATCTGATTTCTGTGAGTTTGTAACCTGTACTGAATATTTTAAAAAGATATCCCATGTTATTAAAATTTAGACGAAACGAACAGATTTAACAAAACTTAAATAATGAAATACCATCTGTTAACCAAGCGTCGGTGGCATAGCGGTCAGGACACTTCCCGACCATGCACATGGTCCGGGGTTCGATTCCCGGCCGACGAACTCCTTTACCTCGCTAAGCCAGAAACAATGCTGGTAAAGAGGAAAGGTTGGGCATGAGGCCAGCAACCCAATCCTGTAAGAATTATCGCCACTGCTACAAAAACTTCAAGCCCCTAGCTTGAAGTCCTATGTTCCACTGTGAATGTGAAGGAAGAAAAATTTGGTAACCAGACAGGGAGAAGTTCTGTACAATGGATGAAAAACCTCTTATGATTCACATTTATTAGTATTAGATAGACCACATATTTTGAATTGAATGTTTTTGGTTCTCATAAAGTATTGGCGATTTCTCGTCTTGAAGTGTATAATTTGCAAACGACGAGTTTAACTCTGTTTATTACTATTTTGCCCAAGCAACTAGCCCAAAATTTGGGTGGTTTAAAATGCTTCTGTTATCTTTGCTCAGTTGACCTGGATACACCGTTGATAAACTCATCTTCAAACGAGTGTTTATATCAATTCAATCTGGCTGGTGAGCACTGCTGTTTCGTGTGAGTGGTTTTCATCTAAGTCACTCAGCAATCATATTAGTTTACCGCCAGGAGTACAGGGTAAATATTACTGTGTTCTTCCTCTCCTTCTTTAATAACCGTATTTTAATTATAGCACCTTTCAACTGTCAAATTACCAAGAGATTCATGCAGTTGTGGATCAGTTTGAATACCGAATTTCAACTGTTTACTTTATAAAAACACTTAAATAAATGTAATAAATGCATGGCATAACTTTAATATTCATGTTTCCTAAAGTTGATCTCTTTTGTCTATTCAAAAAGGTTGAAATGACTGGGAATGAAATCACCGAGTATCTCCATCCACTGGATCATGAAGAATTAAAACAAATACTAACCATCCATCCATCAGAGATAGCTGCAAATGCTGGTCAATCAGGTAGGCATACACTTTCTTTAGAGTAGATAATTATATTCAGTGCATTAAATAGGCCATGTTATCAAACAATATTGTTGATTAGAATTTAAAAGAAATACCTGAGTAATTGTGTTTCGCTTATCATTAACAGTTACATGACAGTGTTTCGCTTGTAAATTACAACATTGTCAACTTTAATCCTGGAAATGTACAAATTTCAGGCACATACACCCGTTCATACTTGGCCAGAACTGATGACGTCCTCGTCGAGTATCCTAACCGACTATTCTCTGTAGGTCAGTTATACTCTGTGTCTTTGATTAAAGTGACAAGTGCGTCGGTGGCACAGTGGTTAGGACTCCCGCTGATCATTCACATGGTTCGGGGTTCGATCACCTGCCGACGTACACATGATATCAATGGTTGGCCTGCGAAATTTGGACTACCGATATCACATACTGAAGATTCCATACTTTCACCAAAAATATGGCGTGGAATCAAACTATAATAAAAAAAGTGTAGTATTTATTGTCAAAGAGATATCACACAGGACTTGATTTGTACTCAGATCTACTGGGTATTTAACGACTATGAGTCATAGATTCCTGATAACGAGCAAGTGATAATCATTGATGAATTAACTCACCGTTTCAATATATTTCTTTGCTCAAAATATGACTACAAACTGAACAGTGATTGAAATTCTCTTTTTCCCTCTCTCTCTCAGCTTAATTTTCCTTAGATTTTTCAAAAGTTTTTATAAGCAAAAATAAAGTATGATAATTTAGCTTAATGATGGTGAAAAAGTCCCCTAAAGTTTGTTTTTATAGGTGAAGATAAATTACATTCATTCCATTTATAATTCAAAAAATAAAAATTGTTTAAATTAAGCTTGTGTATATAAATAAAGTGAGTATTTTTGTTATACCATCGAAATATGCTTTTTTTGCCATACAAACGAATATGCAGACTAGGCAGACGCGCATATATAAACAAATGGATGAACACTATCGGAAAGTTGCACTGTGGAATTTCTTACAAATAAATGGCTACTGTTTAGAAACATTTCTCTTGCCCAACCCCGTCTTATTTGTTTGTTTTTTTTAGTATCACAACCACCATCCTCTTGACTTTGTATCTTTCATTTTTCTATCCCCCTATCCATTAGCAGTGATCATTTTTGTTCTCAGTCATTGCTTCCTCATTGTACACGTAACAAGTTTCCTAACACAAAAGGAAAAAAAAGGTGTATTTACACAGCTGGATTCAGTGTGTATCTAGATTTCTTCTGATATACATATATCACCATAATCATCGTCACTCCCTCTCTCTCTCTCTCCCTATTCTATACGGTCTTCTTCTTTCCACTAATTTATCACTTGAGTATATATTGTTAAAGTTTAATGCACTTTTGATGATTTCACCCCTCCCTCCCCCGGCTCTCTCTCTGTGTCTTTGCTTCGATCTTCTAAATGTGTTATCCATACTGTTTTCACCTTTTACTCCATTGTTCCATTTTTATTCGAAAAGAGAAGAAGAAGAAAAAGAAAGAATTTATCAGCAATGTTTTCTTTCTGGTGAAAAAGATAAGAAAGAAGCAGAGGAAAATTTCACCGTTAATTTGAAAACAGTTTTCTTAATATAAACTTGAGAGAGAAAGGTAGAGAGGAGACAGGAAGAAGAGGCGGGAAGTGTTGTTATTGTAGTTATTTAGTCGAAGGGTGATAGATAGTAGGTGAAATTTTAGAGAAAGACAAATTGAAAGCAGGAAGATTGTAAAGGAGTAATTCTTCTCCCGTTGTTGTTCTTTCATATTGGTCTTTTCAAAACTAAAAGAAAAAAAATAATGAATCCATCTTTAAATAATCTTTCTTTTTCAAGTGTAACCTACGTGACTTTTTAAAGAGGAATCTATCCACTTTTTTTTCATGGTTTATAATGTGACCAGGAATAAAAAAACACCAACAGCAGTGAGAACTACTTCAGTTCGGTTATCATTCATTGTAAAGTAAATATTATCATGAGTTGGACTAATGTATCTGTTTCGCATAGATTATACTATCTCACCTAGTCATCTTTGAACCATCCAAAGGCTAAATAAAATGTTAGCGAATTGATAACCAACTAAAGTGAGGTTTTCTTCAAAAGAGGTGAGTTTGAGTACGATTCGGGTGGTAAATGTTGAAAAGTCAAGTTAACAGAACAGTTCAACAACTAAGAAGGTAGTCTTATACGAGTACAGTCAAAGCATCCAAGATCTAGACCGAATATCTTTTCAGTTGCTTATGGTTTTAAATAATTGTTTAACTTTCAGCGGTCTTTAATTTATAGTAATTAATTATTAAGGTTGAATATATATATATATATAATCATTTTTCCTTCACGCTCCCAGTGGAACATAGGGCTTCAAGCTAGTGGCTTGAAGTTTCTGTAGCAGTGCTTATTTTTACAGGATGGGGTTGCTAGCCTCATGCCAAATATATATATAATTAAATTTTCTCTTTTACTGTTATTTTCAAAACTTCCAGAATTCACACTTGAACGTAGTTTTTTCCTACGCGTAAAATGCGTTTTGGCCAAAAGAAATGCTGGGTTAACTACTGCAGGTTTCAAAGTAAGTTCATTCCTTTTTACGAATTGACTACGGATTGATATCACTTAGACAACCATTGAAAATCAACTGCGACTACTGCCAGACAGCTGTTTCATTCTAGTTTGAGGATCATCAGAACTACCCACCCACCGCCAAGGTTCGAACCCAGGACTTTCCGGTTACGAGGCCAACCAGCTAGTATATCATTCAGTCACTGGGACCGGTTTACATGACCACCCCATCAATTCTAACTTCTGCCAATTCGTGGTGCATTTAGCACGACCACTAACCAATGTCATTGGTGGGACATCCGTCCTCACACTTGACTGGACGGATCTCACTGGTCACGACTCCAGGAAACTCCGTCCTGTAGCCAGTAGTCACTAGCGAGCATCAGATTAATTTTCTATAATTGGTTTGTAAGGCTTAGGTTTGCTTTTGCAAACTGACCACGGATTGATATTAATTATAGAACAATTGAAAACCAGCTGTGAGTACTGCCAAACGACTGGTTTTAATGGTCCTATAACTGATATCAATTCATAGTCAACTCATAAAAACAAATCTAATCCTTAGAAACCAACTATAGAAAAGTTCATTTCTGTTATCGTAGTAAATATTTATTTGGTATTTATGCAACTTAATAAATAGTCTGAGGACAGATAACCAGGTGAATGACTATCAAAATATCTTTAAGTTCATTCTGCGTACAAGGCTTCGCAGGTAGTAATTTCATCTGCCTTTGTTTCTTATCCCTTCTGGAAGTAATCGAAAATACATGAATACTCCACAAATGTACCATGCATTTTACTTACTTAACTATCTTCTTTCTTGTTAATATCTATTTATTAAAGTCTCACTTTATGCTAAATGAGTCTGCTTGTGATTAAAAGGAGGCTGTTACAGGATTTCATTATGAGCTGACATTAGTTAGAGAACCATTGGAAAACCTGAGAGTACTGGACAGCTGTTTCGTCTTAGTTTGGGACTCTTCATCAGTACGCACCCACCGGGATTCGAACCCAGGACCTCCTGGTTACAAGGCGAGGTCGTAAACCATTAAGCCACTGGGACCTGATCCAATGGCCCATGAATTCCAACTTTGGGAATTCACGACATAGCGCGACTACTAGCTAATGTCTTCTGCGAGTGTTGTTTAAGGTAGTGTTAAACAGCTGGGCTATTCATTAAAGAAAACAAAATGGTCACTTATTTGGGAATAACTATTATGGTCAAGTGTACTTCGTCTGTCCGTATTAATTTTCAAATGATTAATTTTTCTGTGTCCATTTCATGCAGTTCTCTTATTCAACTTGAAATCAGTTTAGCGGTATCACATTACTTACAAGTGGTAATATTCAGCGAAAGGATTCAAATCAGGTGGTTAACAGTGAATGCTCATCTACCATTAGAATTAATTTTGAATTAAGCGATGGTTATCCCAGCAATTGTTTTATTCTGTTGCACACATACTTCCTTCCTCACTGGTCTAGAAAAGCACTATGCCCATTTTGACGACATAACACAAGAAGCAAATATTTTAATAATTACTGTAAGAATAATGCTTAAATTTAAGTGAATGCATTTACAAGATTTCTGATAAAACAGATACCCGTCTGAAACAAGTTGAATCCACTGAAGTGACGTATAGTGTTGTATACTTTCACTCGGAGGCTTAGTGAAATGCTTCAAATTGAAGAAATCTAGCTTATATTTATGACAGTTTAGTTTCAATGGATTTGAGAGAAGTAACTTCAGTAACTGCTCCTGACGCCAGTGCGTCAGTGGCATAGAGGTTAGGACGCTCGCCAACCATGCATATGGTCCGGAGTTTGATCCCCGGTCGACTCACTCCTTTACCTGACCAAGCCAGAAATAATGCTGGTAAAGAGGAAAGGTTGGGCATGAGGCTAGCAACCCCATCCTGTGAAAATAATCGCCACTGCTACAGAAACTTCAAGCCACTAGCTTGAAGCCCTATGTTCCACTAGGGAATGTGAAGGAAAATATAGAAAAACTTCAGTAGTTGTTTTCTTTTCTTACCTTTATTGTTTGCTGTATAACTCTTTTTTCCTAATATGTTTTCAGGTGATACACTGTAATGGACATTTGCGTGTTCGTGTCATTCACTTAGAAGGCTATCAGTACTATCAAAATTTAGGCCTAATATCATTTGCTTACGCGATCCCGTCGCCGAATACAAACAACACAGAAATACGCTTAAGCATGGATATGTTTATGTTTCGTGCCAGTTTAGACTTGAAACTAATATTTTTGGAAGGCAGGTAAGCAAAGATGGATAAAATTTTGAAAGAGAGTAAATAACACACTAGCATTTCTTATTACAAATTGACTATTTAGCATATTTCTCCTACTTTTTTTTTATCAATACTGTAAGCGTCTCAAAGTAATAGTTTAATATGCTTACATCAAGTGGCTGGACTTAGTGTTGATTTCATACTCTCTCACACTTATGTTTATGGTGTTTACATAGTTGGAAGTTGAAATACCCTGTGTTATTGGAAATATTGATCTGTTGTTTGAATTATAACACTGATTTCTTCCGACCTTGAATTTTTGATTCTAATTTCTTAGTAAGACACGTATGAAGTCATTTGAACAAATATTTTCCCGCCATTATATACACCACTAATCATCACAGTGTCGACCAATTCTTGTTTGCTGTTGTTGCCCACAGTCATACTTTAATCAGACACAGATCTGAATACCACAGCTTAAGGTTTGAAAGTACCTTTAGTAGTTCTAACATTTGAACAAATAAAATGTCTGATCCTGTTACTCGCACCGTTATTCTGTAGCATTGTGTTATTGGATTTTTATGTTGAAACTGTTAAAATACTTTAAGGACTCTTAATAGAGTCTACAACACAAAAGCGTTCCTGCAGACAGGAGTGCGAGTTAAATGACAGTTGCCTCTATTCATGATTACTGTTTAATATAACTCACTCACTGATTATGACTGAAAATGGGGATGCCTGCTTGCTCCAGTCTATCACAGACAAAGAACCTACATGTCTATAATACTTTTTAAATATTAAAATGTTTAAAAGACCCTGGATACAAGAGTGAGTTTCACAGCCCCTTTTAAATTTGATTATGGTAGAAGCAACCTAGTGAATATCTCTACTTTTGCCACAATCTTTTCATGCTTAGTTCATGTTATTTTTTCATTACTTTATGTTATAAAAGGTGATTCTACCTTGTTGCATGCTGTTGAATAAGTGCCTTTCAACTATATAGAGTTAATAAAAGTTTGTCTTTTTCATTTCTGTCTTCAACTGTTTTCTTTCGTTTTGTCAAATAAAGAATTACTCAAATAACTGGTTTCCAACCCCAGGAATTGGTTGATAAAACACTTTACCAACTGGTTCATGCTGCAGATGTTGGATCATTAAAGCATTCACATGAAATACGTAAGTGACTGTTTCACTGCTGGATAGCAATGAATTCATTTAATAATCTAGTAGAATGTGATGGTGTTCAAGCACACAGTACATGGTATAAACACTTTGTGATAAAAGTGTCTTAATTTAATTTAATTTTAGATTTTCCCGTTGATCGATTGGACCGAAGTGCTCGGTCTCAGGTTGACATGTCGGCTTCTTGTGCAGATGCTTCGACGATGTCTAGGCATTTAATTAGAATTTCATTCGTGGATGGTGGCTAGCAGTGGAATCAAGGATTGGCGTTTGAAACTATGGACACTGGGTTTGAGCCTCCGTGGGAACATCATCACTCACCGGGAAACGCAGGTACATCCAGCTAACGAGTCCCAAATAGGACGAAATGCGCATCCTGGATTCCACTGCTAGCCACCATCCACCAATTGTATACAAATCAAATCCCTAGACATCGTCGAAGCATCTGCACAAGAAGCCGACATGTCAACCTGAGACCGAACACTTCGGTCCAATCGATCAACGGGAAAATCTAAAATTCAATTCAATAATTAGTATGACCCGTTGCACCATCCCCAAATTAAAAGTGTCTTAAGTTGGAAGTGTATTCACTTACAAACATCAAATGCAGTTCTTTTCCAAAAATTGTTATGGAAACTTGTGGTATAACATACCTGTGGTGTAGTATAACTTAATTTATTCAATGAAATGGGAAGATAACGAAAAAATGTAGTGAAACAAGGATCATGGAAATTACTTAGTATATGATAAAAATTATTATTAACTGCTATCTACTGTTCTTCCATAAACATTATAATATTCAAGTGTAGTTCTGGTTAATATCAGTTGTTTGATAATTTCAAAGTTTGTAGGCGAATTAGGCCAAGTAGACTCATTTACCAATACATTGACTGAAGATGAGAACACGTTGTTCAGATAAAAGTAATCCTTTTGCACTCTTTAATGATATCCGGTTGAACTATTATTATCTTCGACTAGCCATTTTTATAAAGGGAGGGGGGGTTAGTTATTAAATACCACATAAACTCTCTGGTATTAAACAACTGTTAGTCATTCATATTGGTTTCATTATGGTAACAGTGGTTTTTAGGGGAAAGTGTCACTTAAACTCATGTAAAACAACGTTAACTCCTTGAAATCATTATGGCGATGGTGATCTCGGTTTCCATAACCGCAGCTATGCACACTGAAATCATTTTCACTGTGTCTTTCTGTTTTAGGTTAGTATATTCAATGGTCATCTTTCTGTTTAATTTCAGTTTTGACTAAAGGTCAAGTTACAACTCCATATTACCGTCTACTGAATAAATCTGGAGGTTGGATATGGATACAATCGTATGCCACTATAGTTCACAATAGCAGATCATCCCGACCTAACTGCATCGTCAGCGTGAATTATCTTCTGTCGTAAGTATTGTATATTGTCATAGTGAAAGTTCTTCATTTATTTTAAGCTTAATTGATAAAGGTGAGATGAAAATTTCTGTCATGACAGAATTCGAACAAACAGCTAAGCTATGAAACATCCTCGCTGTTCGAAACCTGCTGTGACCTAGGTTTTCATTTCATCCGCAAATATTAATAACCACAGCAATATCAGTCTGCCGATCCAAAATTCTCACAGATAACTTTGCCTGAAACGTAGTCTGTTATTATTGGCGTTCCACTACTTAGTGCTATCACTTTTATTAAAGTAACAATGAGCTGGATAAGTGAAGTGATGGGTGTATGTATTAGGCATAAGTGTGAGTATAATTCTCGTTGAGTATGTGTTGAAAAGGTTAGTTTATGGTAGGGGATTAAAGTCAAGAGAATTTATTGTTTATTTCATCATTTCTAGCTGCAAGTGAAGATTTTTCTGGCTTTACAAGTTTACTACTCTTGAATTCTTCTGGGTTGGTCAGTAAGCAAACAGATATCGCATGATTTCCTATTTTTTTAATGCATAAATGTGAAGAAGCAATTCCAAAACTATGTGAAAATCTATGAGTTCACTTTACTGATACAGATGACTCGCTAATGCTGGAATCTAAAAACCCAGATTCATTCTACCTACAATTAATAACGTTTGTTTCATTCATCTATACTCCAACTAAGAATTAAACCTCCTATTCACTGTTTTAAGTGACGCGGGTTATTCATCCACCTGTAGGATTCATTTATTATCTAAAGAAACATGCGTTTTCCAGACGTTTTTCATTGCATTTTGTACAACTTTGGATCGATATTCCTAAATCGCATCAAAAAGAAATTCTTTAAGTATATTACTGATATGTATTAAAATAGAGCCACTCAGAAAACCTACTGTAGACATCACTTTACAGTACAACACCAGTGTGAGGAAGTTTTGTCATTTTGACATAAAAATAAAGCTTAACTAATGTGAATCAGAAGTAGTTTTTAAGTTAATGATAAAAAGGTTCCCTCTACCTAAAAACTAGTCGGTCAAATGATGACTTTCTTCTTTCACCTGTTTTGCAGAAGTTTGATTCTTTAATGGAAAATTCACAACGAAAATAAAGCCTAATAGCTTATAAAGTTTGAAATAAGTAAAAACTAAAATAAAATGAGAACTAACAATCAAATAAAGTATAATTATATTTCATTAATTTACACACAATGATAAGTTTTGTTATTGGTAATATTTCCAGCAAAATTACTGCCCGTGTTCACACCACTGTTGGAATTGTTTAATAACTTACCTTGCATATAATTAACTGCTCATTTCTTAACGCTTTATTTTTTTCCCAAAACATTTAGAGAACTTGAATTTAGTGAGTACTGTTTATTAAATGATCCATTAATGAACGAAGATACTGTCGGTCAGCATCAACAAGCAAAAACAAATCGTGTGGTAACGAATACACCACCACCACCACAACAACAACAAGCTCAACTGTTACCACCAATGCAACCGACTACTAAAACTATGATTAATTATGAGAATGACACAAAGAACCGAGTGAATGAATACTACCGTAGTGAGTACATATCAAAAATATCAGGTAGAAGTAATGATGATCCACCGCAAAAACGTACACGTCGGTGCAACACTACTAACACCCTCCGTCATGACAACACTGTCATGTGTGCGAATGATAATAGTAATACTAACACTAATTCACACAATTCTGTATTCAAATCTCAGACAATGTCTGAACATTTAACAAACAGTACAGACTGTTACTTTAGCAATTATAATCAGCATAATTTAAAGTCCATGTTACCTACAGACATAACTCAACTACAGTACGACGTATGGACAACAGAAATGCAAAAGCAACAACAACTGCAAGAATATCCAGAACCAACATATACATCAGTTTATCAAGAAAATGTCAATAAAGTACTGAATTACAAAACTTTAAAGTATCCAATGTACAATGAATGCTCTAAAGAAAATGAAGGTAGTGTATTAGTCCCACAATGGTCGCATATGAATGTAGACGCAAACTGTCAGCTACACCATCAGCCTCCTCATGACTATTCTGTTCAGATGCATTCATCACCAGTAAATTCAACAATTAGGTCAGATGGATCAGCACTTGTACCCTCTGAAACAATAACAAAAGTACAGAGTGATATGAATTTTTTGTGTAAAAAATTAGATGTTTCTCAACATCAATCACAACCACATCCTTATGATGGACATCCTCCACTTATGGGAGAAACTATAGTAGGAATGGGTGGGTCAAATGAAACAACATATTCAAATGGTAAACTTTCGATCATCGATAATTTAAGGAGGTTAGAAGGTCATTGCGAGGAAGCAGGAGAAGATGAAGACGACGACGACGAAGAAGAAGAAGAAGAGGTTGAAGGGGGACAGGAGAACGAAGAGGACTGAGGCTGTCTTAAATGTGATACTACTCAGATGGGTGAAGCATATTACTCACAAGTGTACCTACTTTCATTTTGATGCTGTAACATAAATATACAAGGCAATAAAAAAGTGTAACTGATAAACAGCCCTGACTAATACCACACAAGTTCCCAGCGCCAATATTCGTTTGTTAGTTAATTCATTTAAACAAATGCAAAGCCAGAATAAAAGATTGGAACTACCATTTTCTCGTAATCAGTAGATCACTGACATAAGAGGAAACTGTATCATTATCATTAGGTATTCTCAGTATTAATAAATCTAAATTATAATAAAACTGTGATCTGGCTATGCAACAGAATATCTCTTATTATTTACTTTTGCACAGAAAGCTGAAACTCAGATATAACATCATTTTATGTCAGTGTTTCCTACTTGTGTTTATGAGCAGTACGAACTATCTTCTAGGGAAGAAATATAATGTATTGTTTTCACTGGTTATAATATGACTGCTTATGCTACTTACTAATAAAGCAAAAAGGGATTGGTGTATGATGAAATGGAAACTCTTTTCCTCTTCCACTTCTTTTGTCATTGTCATTTGTTACATTTTGTCTACTTCACTCTAATTTTTCTCTTCTGTTATTACTGACATTTAAATAAACGAGGTGACAGTGTACAAGTAATTTAATAATTTTTTAATATATACAAATGAATGCTCTGAATGAATAAATACCTGAGATTTAGTACAAATGACTCCTCACTCAGTCATTCTCTTCTGATTTAATGTACTTTTGATTTTTTTTCTTCTCAGGTTGATTTGATTTAGATATTTGTCAAATAATAATAATAATAACAATAATAATAAAGTGAATAAGATTACAGAAAAATAAGAATTCTACTCTATCTTTTTTTTCTTTCTATCTGTTGCTTTTACAGAGCAAGTCAGTTCACTGATAGTATTAGTTACAAGCCGGAAACATTCGTGCAATCGAGTTACATTGATGAATAGTATTCTAGCGTGGACAAATTGTGTAAATTGCATCATACTTGGTAGAACAGTAAATTTGATTTGACACTAGTAACTAGTGTGATGCGTCTAGTCCTCTGATTGGTGTAGACTGAATTCTACCAGTCAGGTTGTAATGTGACCACCATTCTAGCTAGCTCGCCATCACGGTGCACATTGATTTGATGATATTAGATGGTTGGAGGCAATCGGCCATAGGAAACCTTGGACCTAGGTTTCGTGCTAGGTGCACTCACCAGTCAGTAAGGTGTATCTGCAATCTTGAAGGAACTCATGTCCCTTTTGAGATTCGAACCCGCGTCACCCAGTGCTGCAGTCCTACAGGAGGTCAATCGCGAGCCCGAATACCTCAGTGGTAACGTCTCTGACTGCAAGAGGGACTGGGTGACGCGGGTTCGAATCTCAGAAGGGACATGAGTTCCTTCAAGGTTGCAGATACGCCTTGCTGACTGGTGAGTGCTAACTAGCATGAAACCTAGGTCCAAGGCTTCCTATGGCCGATTGCCTCCAACCATCTAATACCATCAGAACAGTGATTTCTTTAGCACATAAAGTACTGATGTTGCTTGCGAACAAGGGATTTCACAAGTGGTATGAAACAGTATTTAAGTGTTCCATGAATTCTGTTGATTTTTCACTTATTACCCGATAGTAGTTCAAGGAGAAACAGAGAACTGTCATAAAGGAGAATAGACTTAGTTAATATACCTGTAGGCAGTTACAGAGACATATCATCATACCTATGGTGCTAGTGTAGTACGTCAGAGGGTGTACTTGATAGCTTAAAACAGTCTATGTTTAGTTATGAGACAATGGTAATAATAATATTTGAATAAACAGTCGATATAAGTGTTCAATACACAGCTAACAATCAAAACGATGGTGTGAAAATATAACATTCCGAAAAATTTCGTTACTTGTCATTCCAGCATTTATGGTAATTGTCAACAAATATTTCTTTCAGTAATTGATAACTTTCAGTGAAACGGCTTTGTTTTACAGATAAATTATTTTAAAATTATATGAAAAAGTCTATTTCATGTTTATTGTTACTTAAAGTGGATCTTTTAAGTGAACATTTGTTTGTCTGGCTGTTCAACAAACATAAATTTGCTGCCTAATTTCTGCACTCTAACAAAAGACTGTTTAGAATATATCATAAAGATGGAGACTATGAAGTGACTTGCTACAGGACGGAGTTTCCAGGAGTTCTAGTGAGAAGTCGTGGCCAGTGAGGTCCATCCAGATGTCACGACCAATGACATTGGTCGGTGGTCGCGCTAAATCACGAATTTGTAGAAGTTAGAATTCATGGGGTGGTGATGAAATCAGGTCCCAGTGACTGAATGGTATACGAACTAGCTGGCCTTGTAACCGGAAGGTCCTGGGTTCGAACCCTGGGAGTGGGTGGGTAGTTCTGATGATCCCCAAACTAGGATGAAACAGCTGTCTGGCAGTAGTCACAGCTGGTTTTCAATTGTTCTTCAACTGATAACAACCCATGATCAACTCGTAAGAATCTAGTGTCAGAATCACAGATGAATACAAATTCACGACAACTTATTGAAATACAGCAGTTTCAGAACTATTAGTACCTTCGGTTCGCTATTCTTTGAGATATATATATTTTTCCTAACTTATAATTCTTACAGCATGCGTTAGCTGACACTGAAAAAATGAATTTTAATTAAAAATCAACATGTAAGTGGCTGACAGTGAATTCAGGGGAAATGCTGAAAAGAGTTGCATTTTTTGGCTTTTTTTTAATCCAGGTGTTCCAGTCATGAATTTCTTCAACATATTTTTATGTAAGTATTTTATTTCAAGAACACTGAAAATAAAGTCATTGTAGAAACATGTCAAGGAAACTGAGTTCAACCCTTTATTATTATTTTTTTATAATGTAACCACTTAATTATAAAATTCCTGTCATATTAATTATATAATCTGACAGCTTAATTCTATTTTTACCCAAAATAGAAGAGAATTTTCACAACTTTATATGCATACACGCATACGTACATACATGTGTATGCACCAACATACTGACATACATGCATACACATACACAAACACACAACGATAGGTGTTAAAATGACTGAATAAAAGCACGGTGATGTGTGGAATTGTCTATAGTATGTGTAATTAATTCCACGCGCTTCTAAATAAATGAGGTGGTGGAGCAAGATAGCCACTGATACTTGATGAACATCATAAAATTTTTTATATAGCTGCATAAAATGATACTTTTATGCATTTCTGTGAACCGTAACTTGTCATATATATATATATATATGCAAGCCATAAAATATATTTCCCGACACTTGCAATCACCTTCATCATTCTCCTTCCTAAGAAAGGATAAAACAGAGGGGATATGTCAATTTTTTTCTGGTTAGGTTTCAGATATGTAGTATTGTATGCAAAACGTGATTATTTGTCTTCACAAACGAATATACATGAATTTTGATTTAGTAGGGAGGTCCTCTTTGTCGGTGGCTAGGTGTTGTTTTAGAAGTTAAAACTGGGATGTATGTAAGTTTTCATATTAATTGACAACGGAAATTGGGTAGTTTGGAAAAAAATGTGTGTTGTAATGAGGGTTCTCTGTATTTTCAGGTCTTTATCTCAGTTTAATAGTCAAAATAAGCTGCCTCTCACTGGTTTTTATTTTATTTAATATTGAATAGATGGGGGGTGGGGGTGGGGGGGGGGAGAGTCTACGTGTACCACATGCCTACATGTACAGAAATATTTTGAACCTAAGCTGATGATTTGTGGTCGGTTACTTTCAGCACTGGATTACCTATATGAGTGTAAGTTGGAACAAGTATCATCAAAGCATCCATATTAGGACACGTTGTGTCATAAGTGACCGAGTATTTCCATTCGATATTGTCAGTCAACAAGAAATACAAGTTAACTTCAACAGTGACCAGTATAACCTGCTTATAGTTCATATTTGACTTTGTATTTATGTTATATGCTAACTGTTGTAAGGATGGATTCTTCATGATAGCTAATAAATATATTCATGAAAGTTTCATCTAACATTTTCAGGTGTTCAAGTATTGGTTTGTAGGGATTTAGTTGATTGGTTACAGGATTTCATCATGAGCTGACATTGGTTAGAGAACCATTGGAAAACCTGAGAGTACTGGACAGCTGTTTCGTCCTAGTTTGGGACTCTTCATCAGTACGCATCCACCGGGGTTCGAACCCAGGACCTTCTGGTTACAAGGCTAGCTCGTAGACTGTTGAGCCACTGGGACCCGATCCAATGGCCCAGGAATTCTAACTTCTGTCAATTCCCGACATAGCTCAACCGCTAGCCAATGTCTTCGGCGAGTATTTGTCCTCACACCCGACCTGCTGCACCCTACTGGTCACGACTGGTCACATTTTCAGCTGTTATTATCAGCGAAGCCATAAAGTAATATTCACTCTTATTTAAGAATTTATTGAAGTTAGACAGAAGTAGGAAAATTATTTTGTTCTGTGATGGCAATATGAGAATGAAGATAACTTGATAATTCACCTCACTAGGTTATTTTATAAATTTGCTATTCAATCAGAGTCTCCCAGTTATAGTAGAATGTATATGAAACTAAAGTTTTTCAAGCTTTATAAATTTCTGAAACAGACATTAGAGGATAAAGTCTTCTTCTATTGTTTTAATACTATCAAATATCCTTTTAATAGTAGCATTTTCACGCCTTTCTGATCAAAGGAATTGAAACTTCCACTCTATGAACTAGAAATATATAGACATTTAAAAGTTATTGATAATAGTTAAATGATTGCGAAGTAAAAGGTTCGCCTGAATAAATTGTGACAAAGAGATTATATATGTGTATAACAGATTACCGGAGAATATATTCTTTGAACAATAAGACCAAGGTGATCTTAGCTAGAAGAAATTTTGCGATTCTGAGGCTACTGATTGACTAAGTGACACGCATTCTTCTTAAAGTTATTCTGACTAAATCAGATAGATTTTGAAGTGATTATATATATATATATCTTTTGATTTCTTGGCTAAAATATTCAATGTGAATGTCAAATATTCAAGAGGAAAATTCGTTGAGCAATTTCTGTGGTTTTTAAGTCGTGTATTCACACTTAATAAGCTGTAAAATGATGTATTTTTGTTATTTATAGGTAATTGCTGGATGCAACATTTTTTTCCTATAATACATACAATCTGAAGGTTAAGGCAAACAAAACGCTATCATGATCACTTCAGATGGTAAATGAACAGAAGTTTGTTCTCGTGTGTGTGTGTGTGTGGATAAAGTATGTCACTCTTTGACTTACACTAGTTCCTGCTGTCAATAATTTATGTTAGTTGCATATTAGCGATCATCTTGCGTATAACCTCTCGTTTTGTACGCTTTTAGAGTCGAATTTACTTCATAAAAGTATCTGGATCTTATATGAGTGATTTAACCTGATCTTTGAAGACTATAAACTATAATTCTTTGCTAATTTAATAATAATAAGTTAATAAGTAGTGGTTCCAGGGGACTGACTCTGCGTCAGAGGCGCAGCGGTTAGGACGCTCGCCGACCATGCACATGGTCCGGAGTTCGATTCCCGGCCGACTCACTCCTTTACCTGACCAAGTCAGAAATAATGCTGGTAAAGAGGAAGGGTTGGGCATGAGGCTAGCAACCCCATCCTGTAAAAATGAACACTGCTACAGAAACTCCAAGCCTCTAGCTTGAAGCTCTATGTTCCACTGGGAAAGTGAAGGAATAATAAAAAAAACTGTTTAGTTAGCAGAGTGATTCATTTCAGAAATGGATTAGTTGAATATGAAATCGACGGATTAACACGGAAATTAACGTCTAACTAATGACATTTTAAAACAGCGAAAAAGAGACAACTGAAGAGAGGTGGAATGAAGCTACAGTGGAGAGAGAGAGTAGACAGATTAATAAGTAAATGTTGCATTGCATCATGCGTCAAACCAGTCAAAAGAAAAAAAGAAAAGAAATAAGTATCATACAAAATTTATTAAATCATAATTCCTGACAAAGAGGATATAAAGAAATACTTTGTGATAACTTTAAACACCGGATATTAAACTGTTAACAGATAACACAGGAATTGTCAACTAGTTAATCTTTTGTCATCAAAATATTGTTCAGTAACTCCAACATACGGGAAATTAATAAAGCTATAATGAAATGTCTATGTGATACTTTAAGTTCTTAACGGCAGTGAGAAAATGACATTTCACAGGATTAGTGAAACAAATAAGGTACAGTTTCAGATACAATTCAATCTGAAACGATATTTGTAATCAGTAAATCCCATTGATCAACCTGAAAACTTTAACACCAAAATGTGCCACGGAATCCGTGGTATAACTGACTAAAAGCAAGTTGTCATGAGATCAATAATTAAAGCAATAGTCTTTTCAACCTTCGGTATCTACTTCACATATCATACAGTGCACTTATTACACTGAATTGTAGTTCTTTTAATTCACTACTGTGATTTTAGTTATTTCCAGAATTCAAGTACAAAAATACATCAGCCGTAGAGCATTGTGAGTGATAAGTGTTAGGTATCTATCATTTTGCATTACTGTGGGTTTTAGTTAATTTCTATCTGACCTAGTTATACATCATGAAGACATGTATATCTTATTTAGTAATTCTAGATTCAGTAAGTTGAAGTTTGTAGACTGTGGAATTAATTTTTCAATTGTGAAGTAAACTACGTTGTATGAATGACTATAGACACGCCATGTTTGCAAATTTTATGCATATCAGAAATTTCTTCACTTCGTAAGGAAATCATACCGGCCATTTATAACCACTACTGTACACATGCCTTCTGCTTCACAGAAGTGGTTGGTTTTGCAGTAAAATTACTTTCAGGTTTTGAGTTTTGTAGGGATTTCGATTGATTTCAGCGTATATTTTGTCACGCATAACATCAGTTAGGGAATCATTGAAAATCATTGAGCAGTGAGCGCTGTCCAAGATTTCCAAACTAGGACATAACAGCCATCCAGTTTTCTTTGGTTTGCAGTCATTTTCTAACTGATGTTATTTCCTGACGAAATTTGCATTGAAATAAAATTATTTAGTGTTCGTTTTCTTCAGAGTAAAAATAAGACGTACAGACTGGCATAAAAAATCAGTTGGAAAAAATAAATGTTTAAGTGTTGGTTTGTAGGGATTTGATTGGTTTACAGAATTTCATCATGAGCTGACATTAGTGAGAGAACCATTGGAAAACCTGGTTCTCTAACTAATGTCAGCTCATGATGAAATCCTGTAAAATAAATGTTATTTACACACTCTGTATATGAAACGTATTCTCATATATCTCTTTCAGCAGTTTCTCAAAATATCTTCAGGTTATTTTTGGCTTTAATAATAATAACAATAATAATAATTTGCTTTATTGCAGAAACAGTACTAGTAGTACAGTGTGGAATTTTCAGCACATATCTACAATATTGCATCTAATTTCATCGCACATTTAAAAAGAGTACTTCAAAAAATAAATATAAAAAACAACAAGAACATACAAAAATAACAAAAAAAATGAAAAAAAACCAAATAGAAAGGAAAGTAAACAACAATAATAAATAGTATTTCAGTATTGGGTAGTGGAAGCTATGATATGTGTATGCGTGGTGAACAGTAAAAGCTATAATCATACAAGAAGTTATGAAAATGATATTAAGAATGTTTATAGCCAAGATGATCAGTTAAGTTGATTGAACTACACTAAACAATCATAAAATAAACATTTCAGGGTTTTTTATTTTTTATTGTCAGCACTAATGCAGTGTTTGTTGTGGTAGTGTGAGTAATCATGGGTAATACAAAAATTTTAGGATGATGATAACGGCGTTCACAACCAAGATTGTTAGTTAATATAGCCGAACCAAAAAAAGCAATCACAAAACTAATATTACGTGATGGTTAATGACAGGACAGTTTTGTAATACTCATAGTCATAACATAGTCGGGACCAGTAGATACACAAAAGAAAGAATAGAATAAAGAATAAAAAAGTAAGCCAGTGATAATAATTTTAGGTAGCTAAGTATGTTTACGAAGGTTGTTCACTACAGAGTACAAATAAGAGAGAACAAAGGAGAAATAAAAGGGCCAAAATTATGTTATTAACAACAAAGCAAGTTATAGGTTTCGCGCTTAACATTGGCTCTGTCACTTAGAACACGGGCCAAATATGGTATCGTTGAGTTCCTATACTTGGTTGTACTAGCATATATTATTTTGTACTGATTTCTGGTTCTACCTGATGAGATGCAAGCAGAGAGTTGGGAATAGAGGAGGTGTTGGGGATCGGAGAGTATGGTTTTAGACCATTTTTCGCATGTATTCAGATGCTTATCTACTAATGTAGTGATGAGCTGACTGAGTTTTACACCACTAGTCCTACTAACTACCTTCAACATCCTTCTCAGGATGGCATAGTCCTTTTTCAGTAACCCAGGAAAGACTAATGGGGAGCAGTAAAGTAGAATAGGTAGGATACGAGAGTTGACAAATTGTGAAAGCAGAGGTTGAGTGACTCCAGTTAGTCTGAGTTTTTTAATGTAGTAGGTTAAACGAAACACTTTCTCGGAAATCGTTTGGATATGAGATGACCAAGTGAGGTCGGAAGATAGAACTAGTCCGAGGTATTTTGGATTAGACTTAGTTTCAATTTTAGTCCCCTCAATGCTACAGGCTTCATGAGTGCTTACTAGTGTTTCTAGATCTCGTTTATGGCATTTGGAGGGATGCAGCATGAGGTCATTTAGTTTAGACCACTGACTGATGTCCGACAGGAAGCTATTTAATTTGAAATTTTATCAATCATAATGATTCAAGAGCTTGAGTAGATCAGGACCTGAATTTATTCATTTAGTGGGTTTTCGTCAACTACCTTGCGATCTGTGAAAATTTAGTTATATGATAAAATGTACATCTCAGTTTTAGTAAAATGTCAGGAAAGCAATAACCAGGAAAGGCCATAACACAGATTTGTGTATTGGTGGTTCAGCAGTACAGTGTTCCCCAGCCATCTTGGAGGTTCAGGCGGACGCACTCCTAAACCATGTCCACCTTACTAGTTGGTGGTAAGCCTGGGAAAAAATGGAAGTTTGGACGTAAGACTAACTAGCCTAACAAGCTACCGCTATCGAGACTTCGAAGTTTGAAGCCCTTTGTCCCAGGCGGAACGTCAATAATGAAAAAAATAAACAAAGAGAAAACAAAGGTGGTGTAGCGGTAAATAATTCCCCAAAATTATTGACCACAGCAATCACTCATTGGATGCTGACCACCACTGTTTAAGTCGACTTGTTTAGCTGAAGGCTTCCGGTCAAGCATCCCCGCCATTTGGTATCCCGTCGTGTAACGTGCACGATCACTAGCTAGCTAAGTGTTCGTCTAACGGCCTGTTTTGGTTCCTAAATATATCTCTTCGTTTGGACGATCAATTATTGGCTTTTGCTTTGTCTTTGGTACGCGAGAATAAATTAATTAGAAGTTGTTGAACGAGATATCCGTCAACACCTAAAGTGGATTCATTGAAAATGAAGCAACTGATTTAATCATGAGGACTTTTTAAGAGTTCATTTTTTTATAAGCATGAATAAATATTAAATATTCTAGAGGAAATTACAGAAGCGGAGAAAATTAAAGCAACGGTCAGTCTAAAATCTATCAAATCAATTGATGTCATGAACAGAGGGAAAGTGATAACGGGTTGGCGGTGTTACATAGAGTAGGCTGGTGGGATAAACAAAACTCAGTAAATAATTAGAAGCTTTTAAAAAGGAAGAAAGGCTACCTCATCAAGCTACAAGAAAGGGTGACCTGCGCCTCACTCTGCAAGAATTGGAGTGGAATAATGCTCTCCTACACGCCAAGTAAAATACTCAGTTGTATCATCCTGGAGAGAATAAAGGATGCACTGGATACAGAACTCCACCCCACCGGAATAAGCTGAATTCAGGAAAGGCAAATCATGCGCTGGTCAAATTGCAACTCTGCGCATCATCATAACAGAACAAAGCGTAGGATGGCAGTCAAACCTCTCCCTCCCTCAACTTCACCGACTTTGGAGAGGCCTTCACCAGACAGTGTAGACCGAGACGTAATTTGGAAACTGCTTCAGAATTACAGTGTTCACTACCCAGGTCTTTATCAACCTCATTCAACAGCTGGCTATATGAGAATGGCACGTGTCAGTCAGGTGATTGACAACGGAAAACTCAGCGAGGCGTTCGAAGTACATACCTGCCTGTCTATTATCGCCGATGATATTGTTAGTTGTGAGGGACTGTATTATGCGTCAGACAGTGGAGAGCGAGGAGTCAGGAATACGCTGGACGACCAATAAGAAGACTCTAAAAGATCTGGATTTCGCAGATGACTCATGTTTAATGTCCCACAAACTCGAAGACTTGTAGGTGAAGATCAACAAACTGGCTGAAGAAGCAGCCATCGAAGGTAGGACTGCAGGTGAACATAGAGAAGACCAAGGTGATGAAGATAACCAACCAACAGCAACAACCAGTCACTATCGGTGGGAGAGACTTAACAGAGGTTAACTCCTTCACTTATTGAGGAAGCACGGTTTCAACCACAGGAGGAACGGATGGGGATGTCAAAGCCGTCCAGAATTGGAAAAGCAAGATAGGCCCTCATCAGTCTGAAATCAGTTTGGAAATCTTCCGCACTCAACATAAACTGTAAGATTCGGATTTTCAACACGAATGGGAAGTCAGTCAGTTCTTTTATACCGGTCAGAAACTTGCATTGTGCGTCACAAAAAGGATTTCCACCAAGTTACAGACTTTTGTCAACAGGCGCCTTCGCTGGCTCCATACTGAAGATCAAATGACCGGCCAGCCAGCCAGAAAGAATTAGCAACAAGAGACTCTGGCTGGCAACAAACCTACCAAGGGCCTATTGATCAACAAATATGTAGGAGAAAATGGAGATGGATTGGGCATACGTTGAAGAGGCCGTCAAATGAAATTGCGCGCAATGCAGGCAATTGCTCGAGTGGGACTAGACTGCGAAGCGACGAGTGGGTCGTCAGTGCGAGGGTGACATGCAGGAGATCGTGTGAGTTGGAGGAGATGACAGCCTATGGGCGATCGTGGACCCAGGTGAAGAGGACGGAAGAAAATAGAAGAAAGTGGAGATGTATTGTTGAAGCCCTATGTTACACTCGGAACCCAAGGGAACAATAATATAACATAATAATAAAGAAGACAGTTAAATAACATATATATTTAATGATATCGCAGTATGTATTTTCCTCCATTTAAACTTTCTCCTTCAATCAATCAGGGACACAGGCGTTGAAAGGCCTGTTAACACTAGAATGTATCACCTTTATGACACGCATGTTAGTCTAAGCATTCATGGCTCAGTTTGTTATACATGGCACAATCTTATTTTCTGTTATATTTAAGTTTGTATCTATGGTTTGTATTCACACTTAGGTTAGTTGATTTCTAGAACACTCAGCATTTTCCGAATAGTAATCCTAAGGAAGTAACGTTCTGACATAATCGTTTAACTTATTTAGTGATAACCAGGAAATTCGGCATATCTTCTCTGTTATTTATCTATCATTTTCTCTTTGCTGAACATGATTATGTCATATGTTACTGAAAAACTGCTCACATTTACATGCTATGGCAATGACGCAGCATTATTGCATTAGGATTGATGATAATGTAACCGTACAACGCAATGTTATTTGGTGGAGGACATAAAAAGACCAGTTGCCTTTGATCATAGATGCCTGTGTTCTATCTTCCTTGTGAAGTGGCATAATAGGGTGAGCAGTACTGAGGCAAGGCATCGGTCGAGTGATAGGTAAGGAGGGGAAAATCAGTCGACGAGGCTGCGAAGCTACATCGACTGAGATGGTTAGGACATGTATTGAGTATGCCTAGTCATCGCCTTCCTCGACGGGCACTGTTAGCCGATATAGAGTCAGGCTGGAAAGGGGCTGGCAGCGGTCAAACCAAAACATGGCACCAGTTATTGAAATCTACAACAGTTAGTCTAAGCCACGTAGAAAGGTGTAGACTTCCTGGTTGGGGTCCTCGGGACGGTAAAAACCAATGATTGGAAACAATTGGTGACATGGCTCAAAATCGTTCTCAATGGCGCAGATGCACCCACTTATTGTGACTTATAATACCCAATGAAACTATATTGTTCTTCGTTATTACTATTCCTTTTGTCTCGTATTCCTGTTTTCTGTCTCTACTATGCATTTCTTCTACTTTCTTCTCTTGCTTTGTGTGCTAAGTGAAGTGTGGAAACTTGAACTGCTGCACGTCGGTGCAAAGTTCTATGTTGAAAACAGACAGACAGACTTTGTTATTTGGTAAAATGACGTACAGTGATAGCGAAATATAAAAGTCATAGTGAAAGATATTTTTGTCACACGCAAACAAATCCAGTGAGTTCGTGTCACTATATATTTGTTCTTATATTAAGTTTACTATATTTTGAATCATTTTTACCATGAGCGATCATACACTGAAGCTCATCCATACCAGCCAACTAGCACCACTATTCGGCTTGTGTCGTTTTTGGCAGAGAATGCAGAAGCATGGTTCCTATTAGCTGAGGTTGAAAATGGGATCAATGACAGACATTCACAGTTTCCTGAATCCGTGGGAATCAAGTACGTACGTCACTGTGCAGATGTGCAATGACATAAAAACTATCATGATATCACTAAATGAGTTTCCTAATCCCTCTTTTTCAGAAAGGAACGCTGGTGTGGCCGTTCTAGAGCAGGAAGAAGACTGTTTGTCAAAACTTGTTATAAAGGACGTTAATTAACCTGTACCCGGCAAATTCGAGTCTTGCGTGTGTAAGGCATGGTAAGTTTGGCGGTTTTCTAATGTTCAAACCATGCTTGTCTACTTTCAGGTTGGCTGCGAAGTATGCAGGGATTGGTTACCCAAGACGAGGCAACGGATGACCAATAGGAGTGCCCTTCCCTCTTATCTAATTGTATTGCGATTGGTTGTAAATATAATACTTGACCTTGAGTCTTCGTTCTTACTAGCACGCAACACTTGTGTGATCACGCTGCTAACGTGCGCTTTGCTCTCTGTTTCAGATCATTGCTTGACGAGTGGGATTACATAAATGGCGAGCCTGCCAACGAAAAAACTTTCTTCTTCCAAGTCTCGACCCAATGAGGCTTCCAAGAACACTTCGCCTGTCAAAGAGACAGCATCCAACGAGGTGGATCAATTAGCTGAAGTGAGGGCTCCAGCTTTTCAGTCAAATCAGCCTGCTTCGCGATATGTCCATCCCTTGCCGCATACACTGGAGGTGGGTGATGATTTCGAGCTGTGGTCGGACAAGGTGTGCCGATACATTGATCTGATGAACGTGCCTCACCCGAACGCATTCGTCATCGATTCTGTTGGACGGTCCTTGGAAATGTACACAATTGGTTTGGATTACGTGCATATGCCCTTGACCACCCTGTTGAGTACTCTAAGAGCACGTATAGTGCCACCAATACCTCCCATTGAAGCGCTGAAAAGATTCAGCGAGTGTAACCAGAGACAAGGTGAATCTATCAACCAGTTCACCTTACGTCTCCGCAAGCTTGCGCGTCAAGCTATGCAGGACAAGACATATTCAGAGGTTGAAAACGCTATATATTCCAAGTTCTTGCAGGGTGTCGACGTCCGTTACAGGAAGGACTTCAACTTGCACACTCCAGCATCCATGGCAGAAGCGGAAGCTAGGGCACGCCTAGTGGAAAGCCTGGAAGAGCCAGGAACCACATGCCCACAAGTAAACGCAATGGGATATCAGCACACAACAACAAAGCATGCACAGAATCCTACACCACCGTGGAAAGGACGCCCACAGTCGCAATCCACTTCAAGAAACGATTGCTACTACTGCAGGCGGTTTGGTAAGCTTGCTAGGAGTTGTGGTCACAATGCAGGTGAGTCACATGTCGATATGAATTGTGTGCCTACTGTAAACCTAATCGGTGTCACCTCCTCCCCGAAAGTTGTAGGTTATATAGGTGGAAAAAAGTGTGTTATGTTAGTTGACTCAGGAGCAACTTGTTCTGTCATACATTCCTCATGTGTTCCAGAGACGTTTAGGCGAACAATAGGGACTCACAATTTGCGGCTTACGACAGCCAATGGAGATTGCATGCAATCCCAGGGACTGGTCCTGCTGCCACTTAAATTGGGAACACTGTCACTTCAACACAATTTCATCATCTCTACCCGGGTGCCGTGGCAGGTAATCTTGGGAGTCGACCTCCTGGAAAAGCTGTCCGGAATAATAGATTGTAGTCAGAGGACTCTTATACTGAAGGACTGTTCCATCCCATTTATTGTAGGGAACGACAAAGAGCACGGCACTTTTGGCGTGCAGGGAGATGCTAAGAATGAGAAACAGCGAATGCTGACGACTATAGAACCCCTACCATCGGAAACGGCTGCCAACTTTAATAAAATGCTAGACAAATATGAGGACTGTTTTGACTGGGATGGAAAAAGCCCGGGAAGAACAAAACTGGTCCAACATCACATAGAAACGGGTAACGCCCCACCTTGTAGACAACCTGCACGGCGAGTACCTGCACATTACCAGAAGGAGCTTAACAGGTTAGTTGATGAACTGTTAGAGAAAAATGTCATCAAACCATCCGTATCTCCATGGGCTTCACCGGTAGTTTTAGTTAAGAAATCGAATGGGACACTCCGGTTATGTGTAGATTATCGTAAGTTGAACCTGTTAACTAGACGAGACTGCTTTCCCCTTCCACGCATAGACGACACTTTTGATGCCTTAGAAGGGTCGAATTGGTTTACCACTCTAGATCTGGCATCGGGATATTGGCAGGTTGAAGTACACCCAGATGACAGGCAAAAGACAGCATTCATTGTACAAGCAGGCCTGTATGAGTTTGAAACAATGCCGTTTGGGTTAGTCAATGCCCCAGCAACATTCCAACGCCTCATGCAAACGGTCTTGAGTGATTGCATACCAGGTAAGTGTTTGGTATATCTAGATGATGTTATCATACATAGTAAGACGTTGACCGAACATTTAAGTGATATTTCCGAAGTATTAGAACGGATGCAGACCGTTGGGTTAAAACTGAACCCATCGAAATGTCAATTCTTCAGGAAAGAAGTGTGTTTCTTAGGTCACATTGTTTCAGCCGAAGGCATTAAATGTGATCCAGCAAAAGTTCAGGAAGTTAAAGACTGGCCGCTCCCAAACTCAGCCCCCGAGTTACATAGTTTTTTAGGGTTAGCCTCGTATTATCGACGTTTTGTACTTAACTTCTCTTTCCTTGCAGCTCCTCTATTCGACATTCTTAAGAAGAAAGACTACAATTGGACAGCATCAGCTACGGAAGCCTTCGAAAGACTTAAAAACTGTTTATGTAGCCCCCCTATCCTAGCGTATCCCAATGTTTCTGACCAGGCAGGTCCATTCATCCTAGATACAGATGCTAGCGACTCTGGTATCGGGGCAGTTTTGTCTCAAAAAGACGCAGATGGAGTAGAAAAGGTGATAGCCTATGCAAGTCGAGCACTCAACAAGAGTGAGAAGAATTACTGCACCACGCGGAAAGAAATGCTGGCACTGGTCAATTTTGTTAAACACTTTAGGGCATATCTCCTCGGTAGACATTTCATTGTACGCACTGATCACAAAGCCCTTAGCTGGCTACATAACTTCAAAGAAGCTGAGGGTCAGATTGCCAGATGGCAAGAACACCTACAAGAGTATGACTTCGAATGCATGCATAGACCGGGTAAGAATCATGGAAATGCAGATGCATTGTCAAGAAAACCTCTTAGGTATCACGGTGACTGCCCATCATGCACCGAAGCACAAGTTTCGCTGCTCCAACTAGAGGCTCATACTTCATATAGTTGGCCTGAACTTCAGTCTTCAGACCCTGAACTGGCCTTGATTTACGAACGTGTTCGAAATGGAGGCGAACGACCGACAACCCAGGAAATAAGTAAGCTTGGATGGGAAACCCGGTGTTTATGGTCTCTGTGGGATAATCTGAAAATTGTCGATGACATCCTCTACTACCAACATGGACCCACTTATACTCGTCGCGTTGTGGCTCCACAGTCGGCACTACCCACAGTACTATTGTCATTACACCAGCAGTTAGGCCACGCGGGCTCAGGGAAAATGATTGAAGCGGCTAAAAGACGTTATTGGTGGCCTCACCAGAGGAAAGACATCATAGATTTCTGTGACTCCTGCGAGGTATGCCAAACTATTAAGGCTCCGCACAAATATAATAAGGCACCCTTAGAACCCATTATAACTGGCCATCCGAATGACTTAGTACAAATAGACTTGGTTGGACCTCTCCCAGTAACTTCCAGAAATAATAACTATATTTTAGTCATGGTAGACCATTTTACCAAATGGTGCGAGGCTATTGCGATACCACAGATTGATGCTGTAACCATCGCAGAGTCAATTTTTGACCACTGGGTCAGCCGTTGGGGGGCACCACTTCAACTGCATTCAGATCGAGGATCCAACTTTGAAAGTATCGTTGTCAGCGAACTCTGTCGTATAATGGGTATCCGGAAGACACGCACTACCGCGTACCACCCACAGGGAAATGGCTTGGTTGAACGCACCAATCGGACACTTAAATCCCTCTTGCAGGCATTTGTAGATCAAAACAACCCCAGGGAATGGGACCGATCACTCTCACAGTGCTTAATGGCATACAGAGCAAGCATTCACAAAGCTACGCGTCAAACGCCTCATTATATGGTCACTGGAAGAGAACTCCGGTTGCCAATCGATCTGACTTCAAACACACTAGGAGAGGATACACTGATTGCATCCGAACACGTAATCAGACTTCGACGAAACTTGAACAAGGTACATCAGATGACTAGGGATATACTCCAAACAAACCAGAGGTACCAGAAAGAATACTATGATAGGAAAGCACATGGATCACCAGTGGAGCCAGGAGACAAGGTGATGCTACTTAAGGAGGCACCACCTAAAGGGAAAGCTCTTAAATTCCATAAACGCTGGGAAGGACCATTCACTGTAGTAGAGGTACTAAGTGACTGCACCTGTAGGATTCAGGAACCGAATTCCTCTCATAGTCTAGTCACACACTTCAATAGACTAAAACCTTTTCGACAACAGGCCTTAGTTCAGACAAGTCCCGCAGGAACAGTCACCTAGCACTGCGGACAGTGCTCCTATGGGAGAGGGGGTAGTGTAAGGCATGGTAAGTTTGGCGGTTTTCTAATGTTCAAACCATGCTTGTCTACTTTCAGGTTGGCTGCGAAGTATGCAGGGATTGGTTACCCAAGACGAGGCAACGGATGACCAATAGGAGTGCCCTTCCCTCTTATCTAATTGTATTGCGATTGGTTGTAAATATAATACTTGACCTTGAGTCTTCGTTCTTACTAGCACGCAACACTTGTGTGATCACGCTGCTAACGTGCGCTTTGCTCTCTGTTTCAGATCATTGCTTGACGAGTGGGATTACACGTGGTGGAAATAAAGACGTTTCTCTCGCACCTTCGTCTTTTTCCTTCATCGGTTGTGCCTGTTGCTTTTTGAGGGTTTCAGATGTGTAATAAAACATGACCTGTATTATAAACACTAATCAATGTTTTATTTTCTTTGCTTGTAAAAAGATACTCAAGAGTCAATTATCTGGACTAGAAGATACAAAAATTGTAGAAGGTCAGTAGAGCTGTTAGACTCTAAGACTGGACTCCTGTACTTTTTGAAAGTTGGTTCCGTAAAATAAACGTTTCCTTGCATAGCTTGTGTTCTGTTTTCATTAACTCTCTGTCTGCTGCTTTGCTTGTTACATATGTTCAGCTCAGGGGTAAGCGACTCCTTCGAGATACTTAAAGTAACCGTCCTTAAGAGAAATGATCTCTCCAATCGGCAGCGTCTTGACACATCGTCGATTCAGGTGATAAATGAGCTTCCAAAAATTTGAGAAATCATCTGCCAACGAAAGTTCGACGAAGTTTTCTGTTTAAGCTTCAACGGCACATGCAGATTGTGCTTGTGATAGTTTGAGGAGTCGTTATCTATGATTTATCTGCCTCGTCCGTACCTACATATCCGATAGAGTCCTGAAAACATCGCGGCCGCAAGTCCCTGAAGCTTACTCGGCCAGTAAGCAATATCTGAGGAGTGACTTTAAGGGTTATGCTACTCTGTTATGCGACTTTTTAGGTCAGGCTGCCGCCGCATTTACCCCCAACTAATGACGCAACTCACTTCACCATGGCGACTCACCTGGTCGGGCCAAATCTAAACCACTTTCAGCCAAGAAACCATATTGGTGTTTGTACCGCAGTATCTATGGCCAGGAAGCTGTGTTATCGAAAACAATGCAACTTTGGCGAGGATTAAAGACTATGGGAAACCATCCCGCCGTCAAACGTTAGCGGAAACTATGGCCTGTGACAATAGCCGCCTACTGTTTATTCGAGCTGCGATTATGAGGCCCAGCACTTAGTGGATACAGGTGCCGAAATCAGCGTCTTTCCTACCACACAGTTAGACAGGCAGAAGCAAACTAGCTTGAGCTTATAGACGGAAGATTGATAACCTATCGTAGTATTTGAGAGGAAATATATATGCCTGAACGTAGGCCTATGCAACCCTAGTCCATCGAATTCTTATTTCTAACGTAATTACGCCCTTTGTAGACTCAGATCTACTCAGTCGTCATGACCTATACGTAGACGTCTGCCTCGACTTACAGATGGTACGACTGAACCGTCTGTTAAAGGAATCATCTAAGTAGGTCAAAACTTGTCACTAGCTAAGAGAAAAACCATGACGAATTCAACTTTTTAGCCTATTGTCAACAAGTACCTGGAGCTTAATCGTCCCTCAAACGATTTAAAGTACACAATCAGTAATGTTCTGTCACACCCCAACCACAGGACCACCTGTGGCCTTCAAATCACGGAGACTTGTCCCTAACAAACTGTGACCAGCACAAAAGAAATTCGGCCATATTTTTCACTCTTGGCACTATTAGATCGTCGAAATTCTCATCGGCAATCCCACTTAATGTAGTACCGAAAAAAGATAGCAATGACTGTTTAATAGCTGGTGATTACAGTCGACCGAAAGCCAAAACTATTTATGACTAGTATCCACTGTTGCGTGTACACGATTTGACGGCGACATTATCTGGTGTGGTTATTTTCTTTGAAAGCAGACTTTGTTAAAGCGCACAGTCGCATTCTGATGGCACTCTTAAAACATCTATCACTACGCCTCTCGAGCCATTCGAATTCCAAAATGTGCTAATCCGTATCTGGAACGTAGTACAGCTATTCCAACGCTCCACTGACGAAGTATTCAGCAGTCTTGACTTTATGTGTGTATGCTTAAACAACTGTCTAGTCGTCAATCCAAGAAAAGAAACTCACCTTTGGCACTTGAACCTGGCGTTAATAGGCTGCGCCGACAATGTGTTTTGATTCTCATGCTCAAAAATGTCAAATAGGAGTGGATTAACTTCACTTTGCTACACCATTGGCTGCAAGGGTATTCCCTCATTGGTCAGTAAATTCGGGGCAGTTTTTAACTTTTCGGAGCCAAAGACTGAAAAGTCTTCGCACATTTAATGGTATAGTAAGATATTACCCACGGCTCATTTCCAACAGTCTCTCTGTAGCCCAGCAGGCGACAGGTCTGCTTCGGGGAATAACAAGTGCATCTATCTCGACGCGTCAGCTAGGAGTACTTTCGTTCAAGTGGAAGAAAGCCACCGTGGATGCCACTCTACTTACTTACCAGGATCCAGCAGCACCACTAAGTGTTTCAGCCAAGGTATTCGACATTGCGATCTGCACAGTTTTGCAACAACCGGTGGACAGTAAATCGCGAAAACTCGCCTTTTTCTCGAGGCGCCTACATATGTGTAAACAGCAGGAACAAAGTACAGGACATTCCTCAGTGAACTTCTGGCTATATACTGTGCTGTAAGCCGTTTCCGACACTTGGTGGAAGTTCGTCAATCCATAATTTTCACTGAACTCAAACCCCTCAGGTACTATCTAAAGCCAGTTTCAGATGGGTTCTCACCTAGGGAATCACACCAGATAGATTAGGATTCACAGTTTACACAGGATATTAGTCATGTATACAGTGCCGACAACACTAGCAGATACCTTGCTGCGCATTTGTTCTTTCGTTCGAATAGGTCGTGTCAACCTTTTGAAACCGGCTTCAACACGAGTTGTGGGCAACACTGCAATTAACCGAATGATACAAAGCCTAATAAATAGCCTCTAGTCCTTGAAGAAACAGCCGGCCCCGTGAAAGCAATGGGAGCCTCTAACGAGACTCAGATAAAACATGTTTTGGACGAAGCTTGAGGTTCTCAGAGCATCTTCATTCTTAGTTACGGGATAAGACGAACATAACCCACTTTTTATAAAAAAATCTGTTGATGTAGTTGAGGATTGAACGATCAATTCATGGTTGTTTGCTGAAACCCAACTTCCCCAATTTTTCGCGGAGGCATCAATACGACAGTCATCGTCTCATCGGTCGCTGTTCAGAAAGAAGAGTAAAACACCGTCAGAAGTAATATTGTGATTTATTATTGTAATATTTGTTCACAGATCTTAGTGAAATTATTTTTTATATGTTGGTGTTACAATAAAGAATTCTCGAGTCGCCAATCGGTGTTTTAATTTTTTCGTCCGTTAGTACTGAGCGTTTCTGAAAGGCTTCGAAGGACAGCGAGAGGCCCGGCGTAGGAAGAGCTGGGCATTAACGGTTTTTGAGACGTGATTGACAAACTCTATTTTGATGATGGCGCCTAAGTTTGTAGGAATACATTGCATTCCGCTGCGTTTCTCATAATAAATTAATCGTATTTTGTTTTGTCACTGTAAGCGCAACATCACTGACATAGGCAAATTTTTCCATGTTTCACAATTCGTATGGTTTATGTACGTTCCGAAACAAACATTATTTCCATTAATTTTTTTCTTAAAGCTTTTCACAGTTCTTCTTTTTCCAGGTGTGCGAGCCAAACAAAAAGGAGCAGACGGAGCTCGAGTTCCAACGTACCTACATAAACGACTATATGGACACATATCACACTAGCGCAAACAGACGACTAGTAAGCAACTCGTTGTCATCGCACACATTGGAAAGGTTTTACTAATGGTGTCACTATCAGGTTCCTGAATTCGCCTTAATGTTGTCGCGACTGCACTAGGGTGGTTGAGAGGTAGGGAAAAGTAATTCCTTAAAAACTTTTAGCCTAAAACATTCTACAGTCAACATTGGGCGCTGACCTTTACTGTTTAAGTCAATTTGTTCAGATGAAGGCTTGTGGTCGAGTATCCACGCCATTTGGCACGCCATCATGTTACGTTCGGTTGTTCATACAGGATCCGTAGCTAGCCGAGCGATCATCTTCGCACTGCGATTTCGGTCCCGAAATATGCTTTGTATTTTGGACGATCAATTTAGCGTTCTGATTTCTTTTTGGTTTACGAGGAACAAATACTATAAGGGTTGCAGTGCATACATCTGACTTTTCGCAAACGACAGCAGCTCTCCTGGCAGCAGAAACGTGTGACGAATCCAAAAATTTTTCATCTAGATCCCTTGTGCTAGCTTACACTCACGTTGGGGATGAGACAAGTCACTTCATGTTAGGGAGAGGCACAATCAGCATTGTTACTGTGGTCGCCTTGTTACTAAAGGGGTGAAGATGGCACGTAAATTCAGCTTACACTGTTAACCAACTGAACAGGGTTGAATATAATGCCAAACAATATGAAAAATTATTATTGTCTGCTACTGACAAAACGTTCTCAGCAGTACGCTGTGTGGTGTCTCACAGGAATATTGATTAACAGAGGAATGAATCACGCTGTGAAGAAGGGAGATAAAAAAGCTGTGATGATCAAAACATAAAAAAACATGAAAATAAGACTTATGTTTCAAAATGTGAAGAATATGTGCAGATGGAGATAATAATGCGAGACTGGCGAAGTTGCAGTATCACAGCCAAGTTCAAGACCCTCAAAGCCTATCAGATACAGAGAATGTTATGAAATGTCATCCCAAATCAAACCATGTCTACCCTTCTGGACTCGGAGAGGGCAGATGCAGTGTCCTACTTTTTCTGAAAATCTATAATATTAGATTGGGTTATGTATATTTAGATCAAGGTTTACATAGCATCGCTAAAACCTATTAAGAGTGAAGATGTTTTTCTAGGCAGTTCTCTCTAAATGACATCTACGGATACTCATAGACGTCCACTCTTCTAAATGGTGCAGGGTTGTCACTATGTTTCAGATTGATGATTTAACCAGTGAAGGGGAACATTCCGATTACTGGGTTAGTCGTCATGTCGTATCAGTTCAGTCCCACTTCGAACGACTAACGAACCATTGTCAGAGAACTGTGGTATACCCTTAGAAAAAGAGCGGCACGTCATTTTTTCCACAAGAAGGCGGGCTATCTGAATGAAACAGTCCGAAACTTGAACTATTTCTGGATATATTCGCCGGCGAAAATAAACTCTGTTGGTGAAACAAGCCCCCGTGGCAGTGTTTATTGTCAAACGCCTGCAAAATATCCTATCAAACACTTCAGCATGTGCCCACGGAATGAGAAAAGTGACTGCAAGTTGATGTGAATTCTAACACAATATACAGAGATCAGTTACGACACGTAATCAAGCTTTCAATCACGTCTCATAAACCGTTAATGCCCAGCTCTCGCTACGCTCGGGCCCACGCTGTTCCTTGAAGTTTTCAGAAACGCTTAGTTATAACGGACGCGAAAACCAAAACACCGATCTGCCGCTTGAGATTTCTTTATTGTTACATCAACATATAAAAGGAATAACTGAACTAAGGTCTGTGAACAAATATTACAATAATAAATCATAGTATTACTTCTGACGATGTTTCACTCTTCTTTCTGACAGCGACCGATGAGACGATGACTGTCGTATTGATGCCTCCGCGAAAATTGGGGAAGTTGATTTTGAGCAAACAACCATGAATTGATCGTTCAATCTTCAACTCCATTGACACAAGCTGAGCCGGAACTTCAACATATTACGCCAGGTAACTACATATGTACTCTAAGCACATCAGAGGCTATGAAAGAAAACACACGGATCCCCTGTAGAACTGAAAGGCAGTCATGCATCTAAAGAAGGTTCCATTTGGTGGGGGAGCTCTCAAATTCCAATAATGGCCTGACAGACCATTTAAAATATCAGATGTGCTTGGTCAATATCCCTCCAGGATCTTGGATCTCAGTTTTGCCCACTGCCAGGTGACACACTCCCGCGAGCAGAGACCTGCTGGACAGCGAGTCAGAGTCAATATTATGTCTACGACTAGAGTAATCTGCCAATGATCAGAAAGCCTTTACGAGATGTAGTGCAAGATGATTCAAAAATCAGTTGAAACGGTTTCATTGTGTCCAAAATATATGGCTTCAGTTTCAGTCTCTTTTTTAATGTCCTCTTGGTCTGGGGATAGTATTTGGACGGTCCGTTGTCAGTTCTTGTGTGTGGTTGCACAATTAGCATCTTTCAAATTCTAAATCATGTAATTTGAAGAAGTCAAGAACTGAATATCACTTGACTGATCCTTTTTTGAATACAGACGTGACATGATTATTTGACGCATGATTTATACAACACGTAACCTTCCTTGACGCTCAAAAAATTCCTAATGAAGCTTCGTAGTGTACATGATCGATGTACCTGATATGCGTTAAAATCTTTAAAAACTCCGAGATTTTCATTACCTAAATTTTATTGAGAAAATTCGATCTTCATTATGAACAAGAGAATATGCAGAGATGAGAATGTAGTTGAAGATTGAACGATCGATTCATGGTTGTTTGCTCAAACCCAACTCCTCCATATTCTTCTCGGGTGCCATCAATCCGGCAGTCATCGTCTCATCGTTCGCTGTTCGGTGGAAGACAGAAAACTATCAGAAGTTTTACCGTGATTTATTGTTACAACATTTATTCTTAGATTTTTGTATAATAACCTTATTGTTGGTTACATATTGGCGTAAGAATAAAGGATTCCCGAGTCGCCAATCTGTGTTCTGGTTTTCGCGTTGGTTAATACAAATTGTTTCTGAAAGTCTTCACAGATAGCGTGAGGTTCAGCGTAGTGTAGCGGTAAATAATTCCCCAAAATTATTGACCATAGGAATCATCAGTGAACATTAGATGCTGACCCTCAGAGTTTAAGTCGACTTGTTTAGCTGAAGGCTTTCGGTCAAGCATCCCCGCCATTTGGTACTCCGTCGTGTCACGGTCGTGCACGATCACTAGCCAGCTGAGCGTTCGTCTAACAACTCGTTTTGGTCCCGAAATATATCTCGTAATTTGGACGATCAAATACTGTCTTTTGCTTTGCCTTTGGTCCACGAGAAACGAATACTATAGAAGCTATTGGTATAAGGTCTTCCATTAATATACCCCGTACAATTCGCGAACGTCTATACGGTCAGCCTCTAAACTGGTGAGCCTATACGCGAACTTCATCTACGATAAATCCGCAGATAAACCCTGTGAGTTCGTTCCTTCTTGTATTTGTTGTTGTACCATATTTTATTCGACACAATTTTCGTCATGAGTGATCCTAGTCCCAAGATCATCCGTATCCGCTCAACTCCTAAAACCATTCAGCTCGTACCGTACTGGCCAGATGATGCTAAAACGCGGTTTCAGATAGCTGAATCAGATTTTTTTGAGCATGGCATAACCTATCAACGCCCACAGTTCCTTGCAGTTATTCACGCCTTACCGCGGGAATTCAGCAAGTACGTAACTTTACAGATGTCGAGACCCAAGGTAAGCAACTCGTGCGAGTTGCTGAAGGCATCCCTCCCCAGGAGAAACGTTCTCACGGACCGACAACGTCTGGACGAATTAATTCGTAACATCGAGTTAGGGGATCAGTCAGCCGTGAGCATGCTGACAAGAATGAAACAAGTCGTCGGCCAAAGTCAGTTCGACGAAGGACTATTTAGAGAACTCTACTAATCCAAGCTGCCTAATTCCGTGCAGACTGTGCTTGTGACACTGCAGGGTGTTATTATAGATAATAATAGTATATGTTCTCATTTTTGTACATGGGGACGGCAGTTTACAGGCATCATCAACTCGATAAATTACACACACGATTAGTAAGCATATTTAGTAAAGATAATTTAATAAGGTACATATTTTTTCCTAGCTACGTGGGATACACCAGTTGTATAGGCATGCATAAATATTGTTTAAATTGCATGATTTACGGTTGCTGTCATTTTGTCTTTAGTTTGTGGAAAATATCTGATAACTAGTGATCCAAGAGATCACATCAGGAGATATAGGGATATTGACTTCTCATTAACAAAAAACCCAAATATTCGTTGGATGGATTACAGATACTTGGGAAAATAAATAAAGCTTGAAGTCAATTTCCTAATATAACAATAAAATGAATCTTATAATAATATAATGTCTTCTAATGCACATGACCGCTGGCAGGCATCATCAGTATGATAACAATGTACAAATGGAGTAAGCATGTTTAAAACCTTTGACTGACACAAGATAATGAAATAATAATGATAATAAACACACTTTGCATAAGTTAAAACAGTTTATATGATATAATCCTAGGCACCATTATTGTTTGAATTCCTCGAAAATGCGCGTAACAACTGAGTGTTGCGTTACATGTGGTCGATATGGTGGGCTACTCACAAAAGTGTAAAAACGGCCTATAAAACGATAGTTAGTTTACCGTAAACTATGTTTTAAGTAACATAATCTTCAGAAGGCTCACCACAGCAGTTGGTATACAGTTAAACATGCAGAGAAGTACTATTGATTCAGCAACCGGTGAATTTTTTTATTTTATTCGATCTGGAACCGGAATAACCGCGAACCATTCCATTCAAAATGTCGAATAAGTCATGCTAAAGAAAATTATTACCATCGAATGAATCAGCTTGATATGAGATGCAGCTTTCAGCATGTTTTCGGTAGTCATAGATATCCAGGTTTATTGGCGCTGTATAGGCAGTGATTTGGATTTTGACGTATTCCGCAGAGAGTCACCGTGATCATGAGAAGTATACATATGCTCTAAATGCATTACTTTGACTTGGCTATTTCTGCAGATAAAATTCTAGAAATAACTAAACGGTCAGTTCCTGAAATATGCTCGGTAGCCAAGCAGATTTCGAGTATGCTGCAGTGATAGAGTTATGCAACTCCATCCAGCAAATGTTTAGGTCAAACATGCCTTCTAACTCCTCATACCATCGTCCTAAATCCCCTCAACGCAGGAACTCACGTGGTCGATCTAAGTCCAAGCCATGTTCGCTGAAAAACCCTGACTGGTGCTGGTACCACAACACCTATGGCCAAGAAGCGAAGTGTTGCCGTAAGCCTTGTAACTTCAGAAATGTCTCAGAGTCTGTGGGAAACTATCCCGCCGGAACGCGTTAGCGGCAACCGTCGCCGGTGGCACTAGCTGCCTACTTTACACTCGTGATGTGGTCAGCCAGACACTTTACATGGTCGACACAGCCACCGAAGTCAGCGTCCTTCCTGCTACAGCAGCAGATCGACAGAAGGAACCTACCTTCAACTTATTATTATTATTGTATCCTTTAGTTCCTAGAGGAACATAGGGCTTCAGCTGCGCACCTCCATTGCCTTCGGTTTTCTGACAACTTTTTCACCCCGCTCCAGGTCTGTCCACATGCTTTCATCTCCTCCTCGCATGACCTCCTCCAAGTCACCCTTGGACGACCAACTCGCCGCCTCCCTTTCGGGTTCCACTCGAAGGCTTGTCTAGTGATGTCACTTGGTGGTTTCCTCAGCGTATGGCCAATCCATCTCCATTTCTTTCTGCAAATGGAAAACCAATCGTGACCTTTGGTAGAAAATACGTCTATCTGAACGTAGGTTTACGCAAACCTATTCGATGGATTTTCCTTCTCGCTGACGTTACAATGCCCATCATTGGCACGAACCTACTTAATCATCATGATTGACTCGTAGACGTCCGCTGAAAACTATTGATTGATAATACCACTAGTCTGTCTATCAAAGGCATCACCTACATAGGCCCTAGCTTGTCACCCGTTAAGATAAAGGCAATCATTGATTCAACTTTTCAACCTATTGTTGACAAATATCCGGGACTTAATCGCCCGTCTAATGACCCACCGTGCATAACCAGCAATGTTATGCACCACATCATTACCACAGGACAACCTGAGACATCTAAAGCACGACGATTAGCTCCTGACAAACTGAGAATCGCCAGGAATGAATTTGACCATATGCTTAGCCTTGGCATCATTCGACCTTCGAATAGCCCATGGGCATCCCCACTTCATATGGTTCCGAAAAAGGATAGCAACGATTGGCGACCCACCGGTGATTACCGGCGAGTGAATGCCAAAACAACCCCCGATTGCTACCCGTTGCCTCACATACACGACTTGAAGGCAACATTGTCCGGTGCGGCTATATTCTCTAACATCGATTTGGTTAAAGTGTATAACCAAATCCTGAAGGGAACAGAAGGTATTTCGAAAACGGCTATCATTACGCCTTTCGGACTTTTTGAATTTCTACGTATGTAATTCGGTCTTCGGAATGCAGCCCAAATATTCCAACGCTTTATCGACGAAGTATTTCGCGGTCTCGACTTTGTATACGCATACTTAGACGATTGCCTTAATGCCAGTCCAGACAAGGAAACTCACTTTAGGCACTTGGACGTGGTGTTTGAAATGTTACGCCAACATGGTGTTGCCATTTGTCAATGTAGTTGAAGATTGAACGATCAATTCATGGTTGTTTGCTCAAAATCAACTTCCCCAATTTTCGCGGAGGCATCAATACGACAGTCATCGTCTCATCGGTCGCTGTTCAGAAAGAAGAGTAAAACATCGTCAGAAGTAATATTGTGATTTATTATTGTAATATTTGTTCACAGACCTTAGTTCAGTTATTCCTCCTATATGTTGGTGTAACAATAAAGAAATCTCAAGCGGCAGATCGGTGTTTTGGTTTTCGCGTCCGTTATAACTAAGCGTTTCTGAAAACTTCAAGGAACAGCGTGGGCCCGAGAGTAGCGAGAGCTGGGCATTAACGGTTTATGAGACGTGATTGACAGTTTCTGACGGTAGAAACAGATTCTGTCGGATTCAGACAGTTATTGAAAGTTTGGATAGTCACCGTTCATCTTTCCTGGTGCCGGTCAAGTCCTCTTTGAACAAGCAATATCTGGAACGATTTTGGAATTGGGTCAAGTTCAACAATGCCTGGGTCATAGAAGGGACAGAGTGTCTTGGATGCAAACAGGAAAGTAAGTCATGGTGACTTGTCTGTTAATTGTAACGATGTGTCTGATGTTAAGCATGACATGGTTGATGTTACTGTTTCGCCGTTCAGGGATAATAGGAACATCAAACTCCCTAAATTTGAACCACGGTGTTTCGATGGAAACCCAGCTGATTATTAACAATTTGTAAAGGAGTTTGAGAACATGTTGAGTAGTTTTTTATTAAGCGATGAATTGAAATTGATGTATTAGACGAGGTGTTGCACTGGAGATGTTACAAGAGGTATACAGTGCCGTAAGCTTGTCAATCACGTCTCATAAACCGTTAATGCCCAGCTCTCGCTACGCTCGGGCCCACGCTGTTCCTTGAAGTTTTCAGAAACGCTTAGTTATAACGGACGCGAAAACCAAAACACCGATCTGCCGCTTGAGATTTCTTTATTGTTACATCAACATATAAAAGGAATAACTGAACTAAGGTCTGTGAACAAATATTACAATAATAAATCATAGTATTACTTCTGACGATGTTTCACTCTTCTTTCTGAGCAGCGACCGATGAGACGATGACTGTCGTATTGATGCCTCCGCGAAAATTGGGGAAGTTGATTTTGAGCAAACAACCATGAATTGATCGTTCAATCTCCAACTCCATTGACACTCCCCGGCAAAAAAGGGATCCAACCCTTTTTTGTCACGACCAATACACGTTGACTTGGATGCCATTGCGAGAACCTGGGTCACACGGACAGAGCTGAAATGGAAAACAAACAGAAAAGCCAACACACCACAAGCATACTCACAGCACAATCTCACACATCGCTGACGACCTGCGCCTCCAGACAGAGACCTCCTCTTGACATCTTGCAAGACAATCGCCACTTGCTAGAATGACTCTTGCAGAATGCAACGTGACCATAGTACCAACTAATGATACTCTACGTACATCCTCTTATCTACTCACTACCAATTACCACTGAAATCGCTTGTCACTCATTCTGCCTCAGTTCTAGTAGCGGTGACGCATGCGAGCCTCAGTCGTTTACACTCTTTCTCCCCGGCGTGTCGGACCTCAGCTAACAATTATCTCCGTGTGCATTTCATCATCAGTAATAGACTCCCCGGCGTATACGACCCATCTGCTGTCCTCAACATCAATCAATTCATTCATGGATGTAGAAGACTCGAAACAACTTCAGAAATAATCACGACGAAAATTTTAACAAAATTACGCAATAACAACAAGACACGAAAACAACAAGTAAACACAATGAATCCAAAAACACCAATTGATATGACACACCACACACATATACAAATAGTACACACAAACTCGCAGTTCATGTCTTGATGGAATTCCTTTGAAGGATTGCAGGACTTACACCAGTACGCCTACAACCCTTCTCAGGTTGACCATTGTAAGTTGAAGAATGTCCGGACACAAACAAGAATAACCGAAAATTACATTAATTGAAACCCACTCAATTATCTAACACAAACATATGTACAATCAATACATCAAATGTTGTGGATTCTGCCTTGATGAACTACCCTTGAATAATTTCAGGACTTACAGCAGTACGCCTACATTCCTTCTCAGGTTGATGATCCAAGTGGAAGTCGTCCGGACACAAACAGAATTACCAACAGCTAGATGACAGATGATATCAATTCAGTATATACAATATGAACATATGTACAAAATCACACATCAAGCACATTGGACTGCTCATTGATGCGCTACCCTTTGGAGAATTGTAGGACTTACAGCAGTACGCCTACAACCCTTCTCAGGTTGACGCTCTAGGTTGGAAAATCGTTGCAGAGTTCATTTGCTGACTTCCCACTATCAGCTATATCCTCAAATCTGAACGGAAACACGCACATGTCATTGTGTCGTAGAATATAGATGACGAACAAACACACGACGTATCTGGTCAACCAAGCGTAGAAACAGAGTAATTTACACCAAAGATAATAACATTCAAATAGTAACTTGAAACTAGAAATGCCTTTATTCGTGCAAGTCAATTTAACAATTACTCTCTCGTTTACACTTGGCTTATCCTCACTAAACTGACCAATATCTTTCGTCCTTTCAAATACACCAGTATTATCATAGTCATTGGACAAGATACTTGAGTTGATGGGTGTCTTTTTCATTGTGGATGACAGCACCAACGACGACTGATTGATACCAGTTGATGAAGTTAGCGGTGGATCAGAAGCTGTTGTTGCTTGGCTTTCAGAAGTTTGTCTACCTATAAGACCACCACCACTGCTGTCTTTTACTATCAGCTCAGGTTTAACATTAGCATCTGATGATAGGTGGGCTACATGCTGATCAATCACACTGACGGTCTCACAAGTACGCATGCCTTCTGCAACTGAATCTGCATTTATTTCTACTTCACGTTCAAGTTCTACAAAACCTTTATTTAACTTAGCGGTAGTAGGCATATCCCTCATCTCATCATGATCAACCAAAGACAAATCTGCACTATCATGATCATTATCACGAATATTCACTTTACCGTCAAGTTCATCATTTTCAAACTCTTTAATAACAGAAGTAGACAATTTTGGTTCCTCCTCACAAATCATTAAAGGTTTTATAACTTCACTCTGACTAGTAATACCTTGTAAACTTGTGGAGTCAGAACTGCACTCTGAAGCAGCAACTCTATTCTGTGACACTCTATTCAACAATGGCTTACCAGTTGCAACTACAGACTTCTAGACCACATCGTTATCGTCACACAATTCGGAGTCAGGCCTGGAGTTTACATTTAGCTTATCACTGAACTTGCTCACTGGTTCACAGTTCACCTTTGTATGCACCTCTTGCAAACGTGTAAAATACAACCGTGTTTCTCTTGCATATCGCAACTTATCTGTTGAGGATGTACTACGAAACCTGTTACACTCACTAGGTCTATATGCATTACTATACATCATGGAGCCTTCTCGATATCCACCTCTCTGAGGCCTACTCGTCATCAATGATTGCATTTTCCTCTCAGACTGCTCTATTCTAGGGGTGAGATGTAATAGACTGGCGAACTTGCTCATCGATTGATTGACACTATCTATTACCAGTTTCAGGATATCATCAAATTTTGGCTCGATACCCTCATCCTCCATACGGGAGCTTATCTTCACCCACTTCCTTTGCAGTCGAGTAGGTAGGCGTCTTCATTTTACTTCTAGTATAAAACTCGAGTTGAGGTCACTCATGCGATTCATCGAAATCAAGGTATTCTTGTAAATTAGCAAATTATCTAAAAACTCAGTGAGTGCCTTGGAGTCATCCTGTAATTGACCGCCATTACCCTTAACAGCTTCGAATAATTTCCCTGCAATCATCGAAGGTCTTCCAAACCTTTCACGTAATATGCTCATAGGCTCATCGTAGCCCTCTTCTGGCTTCATAAACTTACATCACTGTATAGCTCTTGAAGCATCTCCAGTGCAATACCTCGTCTAATACATCAATTTCAATTCATCGCTTAATAAAAAACTACTCAACATGATCTCAAACTCCTTTACAAATTGTAAATAATCAGCTGGGTTTCCATCGAAACACCGTGGTTCAAATTTAGGGAGTTTGATGTTCCTATTATCCCTGAACGGCGAAACAGTAACATCAACCATGTCATGCTTAACATCAGACACATCGTTACAATTAACAGACAAGTCACCATGACTTACTTTCCTGTTTGCATCCAAGACACTCTGTCCCTTCTTTGACCCAGGCATTGTTGAACTTGACCCAATTCCAAAATCGTTCCAGATATTGCTTGTTCAAAGAGGACTTGACCGGCACCAGGAAAGATGAACGGTGACTATCCAAACTTTCAATAACTGTCTGAATCCGACAGATCTGTTTCTACCGTCAGAAACTGTCAATCACGTCTCATAAACCGTTAATGCCCAGCTCTCGCTACGCTCGGGCCCACGCTGTTCCTTGAAGTTTTCAGAAACGCTTAGTTATAACGGACGCGAAAACCAAAACACCGATCTGCCGCTTGAGATTTCTTTATTGTTACACCAACATATAGGAGGAATAACTGAACTAAGGTCTGTGAACAAATATTACAATAATAAATCACAATATTACTTCTGACGATGTTTTACTCTTCTTTCTGAACAGCGACCGATGAGACGATGACTGTCGTATTGATGCCTCCGCGAAAATTGGGGAAGTTGATTTTGAGCAAACAACCATGAATTGATCGTTCAATCTTCAACTCCATTGACAAAGCTCATGCTCGCTAATGAGTGACACGCTGAGGCTATGAGCACATTGCGTCAAAGGTTTGGAAGACCTTCAATGATTTTAAGGAACGTATACGAAGCTGTCCAAGGTAATGGCAGTCAACTTCAAGATGACTCCAAGGCACTTACTGAGGTTTTAGATAATCTTATGACTTATAAGAATACCTTGATTTCGATGAATTGCATGAATGACCTCAACTCGAGTTTTATACTAGAAGTAAAATGAAGACGCCTACCTACTCGACTGCAAAGGAAGTGGGTGAAGATAAGCTCCCGTATGGAGGATGAGGGTATCGAGCCAAAATTTGATGATATCCTGAAACTGGTAATAGATAGTGTCAATCAATCGATGAGCAAGTTCGCCAGTCTATTACATCTCACCCCTAGAATAGAGCAGTCTGAGAGGAAAATGCAATCGTTGATGACGAGTAGGCCTCAGAGAGGTGGATATCGAGAAGGCTCCATGATGTATAGTAATGCATATAGACCTAATGAGTGTAACAGGTTTCGTAGTACATCCTCAACAGATAAGGTGCGATATGCAAGAGAAACACGGTTGTATTTTACACGTTTGCAAGAGGTGCATACAAAGGTGAACTGTGAACCAGCGAGCAAGTTCAGTGATAAGCTAAATGTGAACTCCAGGCCTGACTCCGAATTGTGTGACGATAACGATGTGGTCTAGAAGCCTGTAGTTGCAACTGGTAAGCCATTGTTGAATAGAGTGTCACAGAATAGAGTTGCTGCTTCAGAGTGCAGTTCTGACTCCACAAGTTTACAAGGTATTACTAGTCAGAGTGAAGTTATAATACCTTTAATGATTTGTGAGGAGGAACCAAAATTGTCTACTTCTGTTATTAAAGAGTTTGAAAATGATGAACTTGACGGTAAGGTGAATATTCGTGATAATGATCATGATAGTGCAGATTTGTCTTTGGTTGATCATGATGAGATGAGGGATATGCCTACTACCGCTAAGTTAAATAAAGGTTTTGTAGAACTTGAACGTGAAGTGGAAATAAATGCAGATTCAGTTGCAGAAGGCATGCGTACTTGTGAGACCGTCAGTGTGATTGATCAGCATGTAGCCCACCTATCATCAGATGCTAATGTTAAACCTGAGCTGATAGTAAAAGACAGCAGTGGTGGTGGTCTTATAGGTAGACAAACTTCTGAAAGCCAAGCAACAACAGCTTCTGATCCACCGCTAACTTCATCAACTGGTATCAATCAGTCGTCGTTGGTGCTGTCATCCACAATGAAAAAGACACCCATCAACTCAAGTATCTTGTCCAATGACTATGATAATACTGGTGTATTTGAATGGACGAAAGATATTGGTCAGTTTAGAGAGGATAAGCCAAGTGTAAGCGAGAGAGTAGTTGTTAAATTGACTTGCACGAATAAAGGCATTTCTAGTTTCAAGTTACTATTTGAATGTTATTATCTTTGGTGTAAATTACTCTGTTTCTACGCTTGGTTGACCAGATACGTCGTGTGTTTGTTCGTCATCTATATTCTGCGACACAATGATATGTGCGTGTTTCCGTTTGGATTTGAGGATATAGCTGATAGTGGGAAGTCAGCAAATGAACTCTGCAACGATTTTCCAACCTAGAGCGTCAACCTGAGAAGGGTTGTAGGTGTACTGCTGTAAGTCCTACAATTCTCCAAAGGGTAGCGCATCAATGAGCAGTCCAATGTGCTTGATGTGTGATTTTGTACATATGTTCATATAGTATATACTGAATTGATATCATCTGTCATCTAGCTGTTAGTAATTCTGTTTGTGTCCGGACGACTTCCACTTGGATCATCAACCTGAGAAGGAATGTAGGCGTACTGCTGTAAGTCCTGAAATTATTCAAGGGTAGTTCATCAAGGCAGAATCCACAACATTTGATGTATTGATTGTACATATGTTTGTGTTAGATAATTGAGTGGGTTTCAATTAATGTAATTTTCGGTTATTCTTGTTTGTGTCCGGACATTCTTCAACTTACAATGGTCAACCTGAGAAGGGTTGTAGGCGTACTGGTGTAAGTCCTGCAATCCTTCAAAGGAATTCCATCAAGACATGAACTGCGAGTTTGTGTGTACTATTTGTATATGTGTGTGGTGTGTCATATCAATTGGTGTTTTTGGATTCATTGTGTTTACTTGTTGTTTTCGTGTCTTGTTGTTATTGCGTAATTTTGTTAAAATTTTCGTCTTTTTATTTTATTTTTTTTATTTTTTTTTTATTTTTGATCACAGCTTATTCCACACCGCATTTTTGCTACAGGTATGGAATTTTCAGCATGGATATCGGTAGCCCAAATTACCCAGGCCGACCATAGATATCAGGTGTACGTCGGCATAGGATCAAACTCCGGACCATGTGCATGATCGGCGAGAGTCCTAACCGCTGTCCCACCGACGCACACTCACTGGGAATGCAGGTACATCCAGATGACGAGTCCCAAATAGGCATCCTCGCTGGATTCCACTGCTAGTCACCATCCACCAATTAAATTCGAATTACATGTCCAGATATCGTCGAAGCATCTGCACAAGAAGCCGTCGACATGTCAACCTGAGACCGAGCACTTCCGTCCAATCAATCGACGGGAGAATCTAAAATTCAACTGAATAAAATAGTACATCAGTTATCACACAACTAATATGTGTAAAGAAAGTATTCTGATTTTCGTTTCAGTGTGGTGAATACAAAACGTTTATTTGGTTTATATGCCATTCACTAAGCAGGTGGATATATCCAATTGTCTCTTAACAGTCGATTATACTATGAAATGGTGTGCACTGTTCTCCTGCTGTAGGACTATGAAACATGATCACCAAAATTTAAAAGGCCTACCTTTGTAAATATATAATCATTACTTGTAGCAATCACTTTAGATAATGTTCCCCTATAAATGACCTTGTACAGCCGACGAAGGTGAATATACTCTAGTTTGCCTCTCAAAATCTCATATGGCCACGAATTCATAGTCTCTGCTAGGTAAGTCCTATTATTCATCGTCTTCATACAGAGTAGGTATTCTTCACAAAAATGAGGCGCTTACAACGTTGTTCTACTTAGGGGGAGCCGGAAAACCTTGATCCCAAACACAATGTGTACATGGGCTCCAGAATCCGAACGGATCGAATAGTATGTAAACCTGTTATCTGCACCAGCAGTCACCATGGGAAAGTAGCCCCTGACCTTGCTCCACTGATTTATCGATCAAACCTGGTGTCAAAGGCTCGGAGTGCAGTCCTTTAAGACAACCACTTGCTTTGTTCCGGCTGGTATCCCAGCCGGTATCTCGCACAAACTATAGAACTTTGTATGGCGCATTTCTTGGGGTTCATAATATACCAAGTGTGTATTTTAATAATACTTTAGATAATTAATACAGGTGAAACAGGCAACTTGGTTGGTTCCTTGTATAGTTGTTTAAAGTGCCTAATACATGAAGAATTACACTTATCTATTTTTGGAATTATGATGATGAGATTCAAGGGGGGAGAAGGACATTCAGATAAAGAAAGAGGTGACAGAAACCAATGAAATTGCGATTGAAAATTCATCCTACAAACAGTGATTAAAACTAAGCATACAGGTCAAGGTTAACGGAAGACCACCTGCGAACAAATGATCTAACCTTGCACAGAACTCTCTGTCCCTCAAACATGTGAAAGAAAATTGATTCAGTCTTTATCGTTATTAAAGGTTTTATTAAAGGTTCAATCCCAGGTGAGGTTCTAGGTGCGTCCTGTGACGAGTCTCAAGATAGGACGAAACAATTATTAAGTAGTACTTCCTAGTTTTTAATGGCGGTTCTCTCACTAACATCAAACCGCGATCAAAACTTGAAACAAACCAAACCACCCCTACAAACTAATTGTTGTTGAAAGGTGAGTGAGGCTCAATGTGAATAATTAACTTTCTCCTTTAATCTAAGCAATGCAACAGATCAATAGATATGAAAAGGAAAACAAGTCTCCTTCAATACGCTGGCTATAAACATAGATTGTACTTAATTTTGAGATGAAATACCTTAGATAAGCAAATATGGATAAATTTTCACGGGCGATATCATAAACAATTAGTTCACTGAAAGTTCAACCACTCCCATTTTATTTGCAGTCAATCAACTGATGCCTATAGCATTTAATTAGCTAAAAACTACTTTCTTATTTTTATTTTTGATTACAGCTTGATTCCACACTGTGTATTTGGTACAAGTACGGAATTCTCAGCGTGGATATCGGTAGCCCAAGTTTCGCAGGCCGACCATAGATATCAGGTGTGCGTCGGCGTGGGCTCGAACCCCGGACCATGTGCATGGTCGGCGAGAGTCCTAACCAATGTGCCACCGACGCACACTCACTGGGAATGCAGGTACATCCAGATGACGAGTCCCAAATAGGCATCCTCGCTGGATTCCACTGCTAGTCACCATCCACCAATTAAATTCGAATTACATGTCCAGATATCGTCGAAGCATCTGCACAAGAAGCCGTCGACATGTCAACCTGAGACCGAGCACTTCCGTCCAATCAATCGACGGGAGAATCTAAAATTCAACTGAATAAAATAGTACATCAGTTATCACACAACTAATATGTGTAAAGAAAGTATTCTGATTTTCGTTTCAGTGTGGTGAATACAAAACGTTTATTTGGTTTATATGCCATTCACTAAGCAGGTGGATATATCCAATTGTCTCTTAACAGTCGATTATACTATGAAATGGTGTGCACTGTTCTCCTGCTGTAGGACTATGAAACATGATCACCAAAATTTAAAAGGCCTACCTTTGTAAATATATAATCATTACTTGTAGCAATCACTTTAGATAATGTTCCCCTATAAATGACCTTGTACAGCCGACGAAGGTGAATATACTCTAGTTTGCCTCTCAAAATCTTCTCATATGGCCACGAATTCATAGTCTCTGCTAGGTAAGTCCTATTATTCATCGTCTTCATACAGAGTAGGTATTCTTCACAAAAATGAGGCGCTTACAACGTTGTTCTACTTAGGGGGAGCCGGAAAACCTTGATCCCAAACACAATGTGTACATGGGCTCCAGAATCCGAACGGATCGAATAGTATGTAAACCTGTTATCTGCACCAGCAGTCACCATGGGAAAGTAGCCCCTGACCTTGCTCCACTGATTTATCGATCAAACCTGGTGTCAAAGGCTCGGAGTGCAGTCCTTTAAGACAACCACTTGCTTTGTTCCGGCTGGTATCCCAGCCGGTATCTCGCACAAACTATAGAACTTTGTATGGCGCATTTCTTGGGGTTCATAATATACCAAGTGTGTATTTTAATAATACTTTAGATAATTAATACAGGTGAAACAGGCAACTTGGTTGGTTCCTTGTATAGTTGTTTAAAGTGCCTAATACATGAAGAATTACACTTATCTATTTTTGGAATTATGATGATGAGATTCAAGGGGGGAGAAGGACATTCAGATAAAGAAAGAGGTGACAGAAACCAATGAAATTGCGATTGAAAATTCATCCTACAAACAGTGATTAAAACTAAGCATACAGGTCAAGGTTAACGGAAGACCACCTGCGAACAAATGATCTAACCTTGCACAGAACTCTCTGTCCCTCAAACATGTGAAAGAAAATTGATTCAGTCTTTATCGTTATTAAAGGTTTTATTAAAGGTTCAATCCCAGGTGAGGTTCTAGGTGCGTCCTGTGACGAGTCTCAAGATAGGACGAAACAATTATTAAGTAGTACTTCCTAGTTTTTAATGGCGGTTCTCTCACTAACATCAAACCGCGATCAAAACTTGAAACAAACCAAACCACCCCTACAAACTAATTGTTGTTGAAAGGTGAGTGAGGCTCAATGTGAATAATTAACTTTCTCCTTTAATCTAAGCAATGCAACAGATCAATAGATATGAAAAGGAAAACAAGTCTCCTTCAATACGCTGGCTATAAACATAGATTGTACTTAATTTTGAGATGAAATACCTTAGATAAGCAAATATGGATAAATTTTCACGGGCGATATCATAAACAATTAGTTCACTGAAAGTCCAACCACTCCCATTTTATTTGCAGTCAATCAACTGATGCCTATAGCATTTAATTAGCTAAAAACTACTTTCTTATTTTTATTTTTGATTACAGCTTGATTCCACACTGTGTATTTGGTACAAGTACGGAATTCTCAGCGTGGATATCGGTAGCCCAAGTTTCGCAGGCCGACCATAGATATCAGGTGTGCGTCGGCGTGGGCTCGAACCCCGGACCATGTGCATGGTCGGCGAGAGTCCTAACCAATGTGCCACCGACGCACACAAGAAATACAAGCCAAAACAGATAGACAGATAAGTAAAAAAGGTTAAGTCGTGATTATTTCTGAAGTTGTTTCGAGTCTTCTACATCCGTGAATGAATTGATTAATTTTGAAGACAGCAGATGGGTCGTATACGCCGGGGAGGCCAGTGCTAAGAATGACATGCACACGGGGATAAGGATTTTCTGTGGTCCCACACGCCGGGGAGTGAGAGTGTAGACGACTGGGGCTCGCATACGTCACCGTTACTAGAACTGAGGCAGAATGAGTGACAAGCGATCGCAGTGGTAATTGATAGTGAATAGATAGGAGGATGTGAGAAGAGTATCGTGGGGTGCTGATATGGTCACGTTGCATTCTGCAAGAGTCATTCTAGCAAGTGACGATTGTTTTACAAGATGTCGAGAGGATGCCTTTAACTGGAAGGCATAGGTCTCCGTCGATGAGTGTGATTGCGCTGTGGATATGCCTGTGGTGTGTTGGCTTTGCTGCTTGTTTTCTATTTCAGCTCTGTCCGTGTGACCCAGGTTCTCGCAATGGCATCCAAGTCAACGTGTATTGATTGTGATGAAAGAAAGGGATGGATCCCTCTTTTTGCCGGGGAGTGTCAATGGAGTTGAAGATTGAACGATCAATTCATGGTTGTTTGCTCAAAATCAACTTCCCCAATTTTCGCGGAGGCATCAATACGACAGTCATCGTCTCATCGGTCGCTGTTCAGAAAGAAGAGTAAAACATCGTCAGAAGTAATATTGTGATTTATTATTGTAATATTTGTTCACAGACCTTAGTTCAGTTATTCCTCCTATATGTTGGTGTAACAATAAAGAAATCTCAAGCGGCAGATCGGTGTTTTGGTTTTCGCGTCCGTTATAACTAAGCGTTTCTGAAAACTTCAAGGAACAGCGTGAGCCCGAGCGTAGCGAGAGCTGGGCATTAACGGTTTACGAGACGTGGCTGACAGCAATAGTTTGTGCTCAAAACGTCATCAGTTAAGGTTATTGTACAACAGTGTGATTTGTCAAATTAAAATCTTATCCATAATTGGGCCGGTTACACTGCCACACAGAAAATTTCGTATCTTCTCTTGTCAATGTCCAGCTCTTACTACGCTGGACCTCACGCTGTCTGTGAAAGACTTTCAGAAACAATTTGTATTAACCAACGCGGAAAACCAGAACACAGATTGGCGACTCGGGAATCCTTTATTCTTACGCCAATATGTAACCAACAATAAGGTTATTATACAAAAATCTAAGAATAAATGTTGTAACAATAAATCACGGTAAAACTTCTGATAGTTTTCTGTCTTCCACCGAACAGCGAACGATGAGACGATGACTGCCGGATTGATGGCACCCGAGAAGAATATGGAGGAGTTGGGTTTGAGCAAACAACCATGAATCGATCGTTCAATCTTCGACTACAATGTGAGAATCTGCCTCATGTTTTTCATGTTACTGTTGTGAAGTGTCATTCTAGTAGAACGGACTGCACCTTTCGATCTGTAACAATTCTTTGTTTACCGTTGTCATGTACGGTGTTTCGTAACCAGGAAGAATGATACACACAATGTAAGTCGGTGAAGATGGTTATCCATTGAAACATCCTTTAGTTTTGCTTATGTAGGCCCTAGTTCTATATTGCTTGGTCCTATTCACCTCACGTCCATCGGCGCACAACTGCCGAGTCCAGTTCCCAGGAGCAAATGGTTGTACTGCTCCAACAATGGTGTGAGGCCGAGGACGATTTTGGTAAACATGTAGGACGCTGTGGAAGCTGACCTTCAACCTTAAAGAAGAAGAAAACTGAAGTTATGGTGCATGCTCAAACCTCAGCCAAACTGCAAAGGAGAAAGACTAGGAGAAACGACAAACACTACTGCCTAAGTGTCTTAATATGATTTAGGGAGAAAAATGGCGACTGACTGTTACCACCGGAATCGGCCAACTTGTTCGAACACTGACTGCTCAACCAGCGGCCGACCCCCCATTAACTGCCCCACAACAAAGAGAGGTGGTGAGACCAGTAATCCGCCGCCCATATGGTGACGTGGGAGAGTTGAGGGTAAAAAAAGAACTTGGAAACCTACAGTCCCATATTTACTTAATGATTATAACAATGGCGGAAAGCCGGTTAATCTCAATCACAACCAAGAAGGAGGTCACCAGAAGAGATACGGCTCTAGTTAAGCGGAACAGGATTCAAAATGAAGGGTTTAAAGTTGCCACATGCATTAAAATGTGGCTAAGGTGAGTACGAGTAGTGGACTCACAATTCGCTGAACTCCCACTGTCAACCAGGTCTCGTAAACCGTCAATGCCCAGCTCTTGCTACCCTGGGACTCATGCTGTTCCTTGAAGTTTCTCAGAAACGCTTAGTAATAACGGACGCAAAACCAAAACACCGATTGACTACTCGAGAATTCTTTATTGTAACACCAATATATGGCCAACTTTAAAATTAAGCTTTAACTAAGGTTTCTGACAGTTTTGGCCTGACTTCTTTCTGAGCAGCGACCGATGAGACGATGACTGGTGTATCGATGTCTCCGCGAAAAATATAATGAAGTTGGGTTTGAGCAAACAACCATGAATTGATCGTTCAATCTTTAACGACATTGACAATGTGTGTGTGGAATTGATCTGGTTTTCTTCATAACGAGCAACAACTGCCATGGTTTTCCATAGTTTACCAGACTTAGCGAGCGCGTGCGCCTAAAGTGGTATCTACTTATTCGAACAGTCAGATTCTTGTTCGATAATTCCTGATTTGTCAGCCGCGTGTTGGGATTTGTAACGTTTTATATAACGGTAGCTTATTGTGAGCTTCAAGCCAGGATTACGAGACACAAGTCTTGTCCCCAAGTGATATTAGTATCTCACTGACGAATGTCGAACTACAAATACACATTTTTCATATCGGTAAACAATATTTTCATAGTAATTAGCGTTTAAAAAGGCGTTACATTGCTTCTGAAATGAAAACTACGAAGACTGGGCAATTAGTTTACTAAAACCCAGCTTTCGATATACAGCCTCTCTGAAAGGGGCTCCACTACGCTCTAGCTTGTAATTTAAGCAGCATGATATGGAAATTCCAGTACTCATGATAGAAACATATCAACCGCCGCCCAAGGATTTGCCAATTTTCATCAGTTTGCGTCTGGAATGGGAAGTTTAACACTGCCTCATAGCTTATACGCGTTTCTAGTGACACCTGAATTATACACACATGAATTAACAGAAGCGGTTCCCTTTTGACTCAGTTTTATGCTTTTGCTGCCTAAGACACATACGACATCATTAACCACAAAATAAATCGTAAAATTAGAAATTCAGGAGTTAATATTTATTAAGGTTCTTAAATAATCAGCAGCGACAAACAAGATGTTATCTTACATAGGTACAAACATATTTGTAGAAATGTATGGTTTCCACTAAAGGACCATCACAGGCTGCACCAACCACCAGTGAAGGTCGAGTTCTTCACATTTATGGTTTTGCGCTGTAAGTACTATAATTCATATTTGTGTTTACAAATCTTCTGTTTTCGATATAAGGAAGTTGGGTTTGAGCAAACAACCATGAATTGATCGTTCAATCTTCAACTACATTGACACCCATACTATATGCAGTGCCTTTCTACAGCTGGCCAAACCAGACATTTATTTGGTGACAACCATCTACCACCCTCATGTGGAGGAGAATGCAAGCAGCAACTGCTCAGCACCACCACGGAAATACTGAACCTGAGCCATGACCAAATCACTGTGGCTAGAGACTTCAGTGTTCCATCTCTTAACGCGAAGTCGGGATGCAGTCAGGGAAAATTTGATGGAAACCTGCTGCGCACCATCAGAAGTGCTGGACTGATTGGGGAGGTTGAAGACGAAACCAGGTAAAAAGTTATGAAAACTAGACTATGTTCTAACTAGAGACCATTTACTCATGGAAGACATTCAGATCAAGGCGCCTCTAAGTAGCAGAGACCATCAGTTCATATTGTCTGAGCTGTTCCTTTCCCAGAGCCTTAAGTGACGTGCTACGAGTCACTGTCTGTGCTACAGCAGAGCCAACTACATCGGGATGCCAAAAATCTTGTCTAACATAGAGTGACCCAGAAACTGTGCTAAACTAACAATAAATGAATACCGGAAAATGGCATTATTCACACTGCGATCTCGAATACCACCGTCTAGTCACAGTACACACCCACGGCTAGGGAGAGATGGGATACTCTGCAATCCAGGTGAACAACCGGGATTGTAGAGCCACTCTGCAGGAGGTTGACTGACAGTTAAACTTACTTCGGAATCAGAAACCGACACAAGAGGTCATTTCGGACAAAGCTTCCCGGAAAATCCTGCAAAACACCATGAACGTGGGCCGATTAGTGTAGGAAATAAAAATCAACCAGGGGACATGCTCCTTTTCTTGTTAACCAGTATCATATGGGTAGTTCGGTAATCTATTTCTTCTCAGCCTCAGTCAATTCGTACATCCAGTTACCTCCCTACAACTCAAAATTTACATACCCCTGCCCCAAAATTGGTAGGTGGTTGTTGCTTTTGTGTATAAAATTTTAATATAATCCATTAATTTGTAATTCGTAATTCAGTGAGACAGTTTCATAAAACGTTTATCTAGTGTGTACCTCTCATTTTAGCAGTTTGGTTCTATAAGTCATTAACAACCTGTTGTTCAGTGCATTGATATAAATAATCTGAAGTCATAATTATTAATGGTTATTGTTGTCACATGCGCGTAATTCAGTGAGCATAGTTCATTTTCTCTGTATTTTTCAGACTAATAATGTACTTCACATCCCGAAACCAGTGTACACTTTGGTCACTAAGCTGATTGTACCATTATATCATATACGATCACTCTTGCATAAGCGGTATGTTGATCATGCAAACACTTTAAGTTTGCGTCAATAATGTACTGTCATTATTATAAATGTTCAACATTTCACTGATACAGAAATAGCTGAAACATTGAGTTCGTCTTCTAACGGACAGCCGAATAGATCGCTTTGCAAATTAAACAGAAGAAAACTTATCTAGGATATTGCACATTAAGCCACAATGGAAAGACCATAAGAACTCAGTTTAGGAAACCAAGATTAGTCTTTCAAGCCACTCCCTTAGGAGGCAACCGAGGGCACGAGGGCGAATGGAGTGACAGACGAGGCAGAGGTTTACGAAGGCCATAAAACTATGCTGAACAACCAGGAAACAGGCGCGAATAGGTCAGCCGGTCGCACAGGAGCTCGTTAAAAGTCTATTGGATAGTGGATATCAGAGGTCTGTATGTTGACACTGACCTTGAACCGAGTGGCGGGTGTATCAGAACTGACAATACGCGTGCTAGCTTCTTGGCTGCACAGTTGTCGTTCTATTCCTTGACAGATCCGCCAGTCCAGAAGTGGTTGTGCCATGCCCATCCAGTGTAGATTTTACGAGGATTTATTTCCTGACGTTGGGGATGTTGTCGTTGTGATGGTGAAAGTCATACAGTCAATGGGCAGCTATGTAGAGCTACTAGAATACAAGAACATTGGAGGCATGATATTACATAGTGAACTGTCACGTCGGCGTATACGATCTATTAGCAAGCTGGTTCGTATTGGATCCAATACGGAAGTAACAGTGGTCCGTGTTGATAGTGACAAAGGTAACTCAGTCATTTATAAAATAATTCACAGGTTATATCGATTTGTCAAAAAGAAGAGCATCTGCTGAGGAGATAGCGAAATGTAAAGAAAGGTTTGCTAAAGCAAAGGCGGTTTGTGTCCTAAATATTCCCCTAACGTATACATGCAGGTTAACCAGATATTGAGAAATGTTGCCGAAAAGTTAAATTACGAGACTGATGAACAGCTTGAAGAGCTATGTAAGAAGACTGCTTGGTACTTCGATAAGAAAACAGGCAGAAAAGCTGGGTCTTATGACGTTTTCAAAAGAGTTGTCAAGTCAGTTTTTACTCAGTTTATGCTGATATTTTAAGCTCAATTTGTGGTTATACAACTTTTAGAAATATTTTAAAATAGATATGTATGTGGTCACATTTTAAGTGAAAAAGTTTACAAAGAAAGTCTACACTCATTCTGTGGATGTGGAGGTAGTATCTTTCTCCAATAATCACTTCTGCTCAATTTTGCTGATATTGTCTTCTGTTGTCCCAGGTTTTCGTATATTATACCTGGGAGGTTTTTTCGGTTTTATCCCAATAATATCCGTCTTTTTGTATTCTGTAACCTATGGCATATGAATAGGACTTGGTTTGGATAGGTATTTTGTAACAATCACTAACAGATTCTACTTACCAACAAAGTACCGAATTATCATTCAGTTATATTTCCCAGGAAATTCTAGCATGAAATGTTTTGGTCGAAGCCGCTAGCCCAGGAGTCGAACATTTCGTTAGTCCGGACGATTGATTTCAGGAACAGCTTGCTCGTCTTTAGCTGTTGTTTTGGTACAAAGATTGGGTTTTTTCGTAAATGACATACTAGTTGAAACACAACTATTTTGAGCTCACTTATAACAGTACACACGTAATAAGGTGGTATACTCAACATGTTTACTTGGTTGTTTGGATGCTAAATCGCATGTAATCATTTAGAAACCACTGATATTATTGTTTGATTCACAAATTGTTGCAGAACTTTGGATTTCTGGTTAGACTGAATATATTTCGACACTAAGTCGAATAGAGCATATATCTCTCACAAAGTGAGATGGGTGAAACCCGATTGCTCATTGAGCGTCAAACATAACACTGCGCACCACTTTATGGGAAACGTGACTATTGAAAATAGCTCACAGTTTCTTTCTAAAGATTTCTGGTGTTGATTAACACCAGGTCCAAGTGGTTTACCCTGTTTCTAACTGGTCTTTGGTATTTATTTAACATGCACTGGGTCATAGTCTTGAAATTATTCGCCGCTATCATACTTCACAAGCTTTTCAAAACTCTGGGAAAACTGATATATTCAGCTACTAGATGCATTGGTCAAGTGTTTACTCATCATTTGTTTGAACGCCATCACATCTGCTACAAGCTGATAACCGTATTTCATGATATTGGGACTGTTGTAAATATGTTCACTAGGACAAAGTGTAGCAGCACCCGTTCGAAGGGGTTGAATTTCTGTAATTTGTCTTGAGATACATGCATTAAGGTCATTTCAGCAGTCAACCTACCGTCCAAGGTTTAGTCACCCTAGAACTAGTTGAGAAAAGTGGTTGTTGCATGACATAGGGCCGTAAAATGTACCTTAACTGTTGGGCTGGTATTTGTTGGTAAATCACGAATTGCCGGATTAGACCTTAAAAGTCATGTGACTCACTGGTCATTATGTACCACTTTTGATTAGTCCCATTAGTACGTCTAATTGTTAGTACCCAATCATCTTTTTTCTCTCCACTCTTTATACTGCTGCTATGTTTTTCCGTCTGGTGCATTTTTCTGAGTTCATGTTGTAACAAATTCATACCTAAATAAAATACGTTTGAAGAGACACTTAGTAGGCACGTTTATGCTGCAGTCATCAAGTGACAACCACTAATTCGAAGTATGACCTTTATTAGGGTACTTGTTAGAGCCTTCAATTACCTCTAAATAGATGATAAATGCTTTTCTGTTAATCTGCTACTTATCACTTTAATTGGCTAGAGAATAGAAAGCACAACATTTCATTCCCGGCATTTATTCTTTGATTTATTTAGTAGAGATCCACCAGCATGTAGACTCCATGACCGTTTTATTTTCTTTGTTACGTTTATAAACTACATTCATGACAAGAGTGGTTAATGAAGAACTAATATCACACTTCACATTATTGTATAACGAAGTGCAAAGTTTATACATGAAATCTAGGATATTCAAGCAAAGTATCTGAAGGCTTTGTATCACACATTTATCTGTCAAGCCATTTTATATAGAAATTGGATGTCGAATGAAAGAGCCAGTTATAGTACTAGAAGGCATTATGATTGAAAGGTTAAAAAGAACAGTATGTTTCGCTCTTGTTATCAAAAAATAAGATTGATCAGAATGGCTTGAACGAAAGACATGAGGGGAACTAAACTTACATATTTTCTCTGTAGCAAATCGAAATATACTGACTAACAGTTTATTTTGTGAAGCTCTAAAATTGTTCACTCATTGACACGGTAATTTACAAGAAATTTGTTCAGTTGATTAGTTAATGTGACTCTTAAGTTAACGTATTATTCCACTTAGACTTTGCTATTTTACGTAAGTTTTACTCTTATACTAGTTTTTGTTTTTTAATTGGCATCTTACGGATTTATCTGAAGACTCATTTTTCACTGTTTTCGTAGTACACTTAAATGGCCATAGGCAGTATTGATATAGTTCTGGGCATATTACTTTATAAGTCCAATGACAGCAGTTTTATTAAGACAAAACAGGTTTTTCCTAGACTCTTTGCTGCATAAGATACAACTTACCTGCTCCACTCATGTCAAAAAGTCACAGTGTAGTCGAAAAGCATAAAAATATACTTGCATTATGCTAATTAAATAGATCAAGTCCATTCAGAAAAAAAGTATTCAGGTGTGACCGCTAATCACATCTTATCAGTATGAAAGAAACTCCTAAACAATAACTACCAGCAAGCTCATCTCTGTTCTGTTTGATTACATATTTCGCCTTATGATAAAATTTGAGCAGTTTTACTAGATAACTAGTTTTCTCTGAAAAGCTGAGGAAAATCTTGCTTTTATTTTCTAATTACGTCACGATAATATTTATAAATGTTCTTGTTGATGTTCAGTCAAATGCTTTCATGATATCACCAATGACTATATTGTAGATATAAATGAACAGTTTTATTCTAATCAAGTATATGATTTCCTTGCCGAGTATAAGTTCATACTCATTCTGAACAGATTGTGATCGGAATTCTGTTTTGTTAGATATCACAGCAGTTCATTGTATTTCGAAGATGTTTTTTTGTGCGTTTGATATTCACATCTAATATAGGTTGACTTTCTCCATTGCTATAGTCACTAACTTTCGTATGTGGTAAAACAAAACATTTTGTACTTTAGAGTGAGTTGTTACTTAAGTTTTTTCTTTTACTGAACTGTAAATGACAAATAGCTGAAAAATCGTTTCATTTTCTTAAGTAGTGGTATTTGCTTAAATTGGTATAATATCGGGGTTAAGCGTAGGGTGTTAGGTATAGAGGGCAACTCAATCGACTATATTGTGAAGCCATATCGATTACATTGGCTAGGACACATGTTTCTGATAAAGAGCCATCGTCTTCTTCCACTTGAACCTGATCTGCTGCACTTATGTTCTAGGTTTTGTGTTGAAACTCAGGTGTTTTTGTAAACTTCTAATGTCAGTTTGATTTTCGGGCAGTGTTGTGTTTTACACAGTTTGTCTTCACACGACTTACCTGTAGTTTCTTCTGAGGAGATGTAGGCTTCTAAAACTAATATACCTTAATACCCTTTAATACTAGTTACATGGCATGTGTGTTACAAGAGTGTGACATTATAAAAGTTTTAGTAATAAATCCACAGTGATTGGGATCTAGTTTAAACTTCTAAAACATTAATTAATTAATACCTCAGAATTGAAGTGCGTTTCTACATCAAACTGTTCTAAATTGAAGGTTTACTAGACTTCAGCTCTGTTTCTTAATTGAATCTTGACTGTCTAATGATAAGCCCCTTCATTATTTCAGTCTTTTTAGTCTGTCTTCCCCATAGTATGACCGGTTTTCAGTATAATGCATTGTCTGGGCATGCATACTGCGAGTTGCTAAACAATGTCAGTTCTTAATTTTTCTCTGGTTTTTGATTCTATAACGACTACTGTTGAGGATAAATTCAGTCTTAATGAACATAAAATAATAAATCTGACAAATTGTATTAGTTGTTATGTACACCTTATTCTTCATTACCTCTTATTCAGTTTCATTTGAGAATCTCAACCTTCTACCCTACGCTTCTCCTTCATCACCTTTTCCAGTTACATATAAATTATCTGTTTTCCCTGGAGACGTTACACCACATACTACTTGTATCTGGTGTTAAAAGTAGCACATATTACACTATAGGCCTTGAGCAGTTAACAAGTTTGCATCACAAGAATAATTACTCATAAGGATACTTTCTAACAGTTCCTTCCTGTGGAATTATTTTAGCAAATCATTTAGAGACTGAGCAAAATGTATATTAAAAGTATTTTTTCAGTGTGATCCATAATACTTTACGCATTTAAGTATGTTCCTAGCATATTGAATGTGTTAGCGCGACACAACAATATGAAAATAGGTGATAACTGACTGAGTGCTTGACAAGTGTTCTTTTCAGTCATAGCATTGGAGTGCAGCCCGCACTAATTCAATTAAAACACTTTATTATTTTATTAAGTTCAAATCGAATGTCTCAACATACAAATTCTTCTGTATTCTCATAACCAGCATATACTTCCGATGATGCACTCTGCAGCTCATCAATGAAATATCATGTTTGAATGTCAAACTGTTACTGAAAAAAATAGTATCATGAAAAATCATACAATCATAAGCCATTATTGTTAGTGAACTCCAAATACTAAAATTTAGGAAATCCAAGTTTGTTCGAGTTTGAATTGTTATTCTTTACATTGTACTGTAATAATTTTCTGTATGAAGAATATCTCAAATGAATTAACCAACACCTAGCTGCTTCTGTGAGTGCTCAAACTTCTGTATTATTTTTTTCATATCTCAATGCAGCTCACCAGAGATTCTGGATGAATGTGATATAGATGAAGCAACGAAAGAAATGCTTCTTATAGACATCAGACATAGATTAACACCGAAAGCAGTCAAAATTCGTGCTGATTTTGAAGTTTCATGTTTCACTTATGATGGTATAGATGCTGTCAAGAGTGCACTTCGATCTGGACTGGATCTTAATTCAGATTCTCTTCCTATCCGGGTAAGTTGCTTCAGTTAGCGAATGATCTCGTTGCTATGCCACTTGTTGTTTTTTCACTCATCAGTTAACTAGTAAAAGTTTCGTTACTGAGTACTGCGTAATTATCGAAACCGATTGACTAATTTTATCCTGTCTCAATTGTTCCTTTTCTACGTACACAAATAGTTGTAACTCACAGTTTAGCATATAAAACAGCAAATTATTATTACATTCGAAGTTTTACTAACCTAACTCACTGGAATAACCATGCAAAATTGCGTTACCGGTGAGTCACAGGCTACAGCGTTCCTGTTGGCAACCATTTCTCACAGCCAGGTAATATTATTTCGGATAATAGCTGGTCTAGTGTGGTCACTTCTACGCATTAACTAGGTAGGCTGATATATTACTGTACTAGAAATGTACAAACTCCAGTTTCGTACTGAAGCGAATTAAGTCAAAAGAAAATAGTGAAACACTTGTTGTTATAGTAAGAAAGCATAAGCTGGTTCATCAAAAAAAGTGCTGACTGGTGAACACTATACAGTTTGTTGTGTGTGGTTTTCAGCTAATTTGTAATAAGAATTTATTGGTTATAATGGCACTCGCCTTTTTCTTATTTCTTTATCCCAAATACTGCGCTGAAGATGTCGTCCAGAAAGACGATGAAAGCTCCGCAATTAAACCAAGGAGCTCAGAGAACACTATCAATTCCAAATTGTACGACAAATTGCTTTCCTTTGTGTTGTGGCAGCCACGTGATTAGCTGATCCTCCACAAATTTCGTAGGTTTACATGGTCCAAAAATAGTACTCATGTTAATTACCTGAAACAGAGGCCCTGTTGCTGTACTCTCTGCAAGCAGTTTTGCACTGAATCACATATCACGCTTCGCCCAATTAATCTTCGTAATAATAGAAGAGAAGACTGCTTAGCACAACAAAAAACAGTTGAGAATTCTTTCATGTATATACACACGCTAATTAGCTCGTTACATTGTGCAATAACTCAAAAAAATGAAGTGGGTGATTTTCACTACGGAAAAATAGTAACATACATTAGTTAATGAACCCTTATATCCAAACAACACGTGGTATGTTAAGAAGGGACTGAAATGCAGTTTTTAAAATAACACTGTGAAGATGTCTTGACCTAAATTAAGGTTAACGTACCTTTCCGAGATATATAGTTCCAATACTCCTTGACGCTCTAATACTAATCATCATTTGTTTTGGGGTTGGTCAAATTCAAATCCAATAAGTCAGTACTTACAGAAAAATGTCTAATAAATGTGTACAAATCAAATGTTAAATACCTTGGAGTGTGTATTTCCTCTGACCTGTGTTTCCTGGTCTTTCCACATCATGTTAGTTTCCAGAAAAACATTTCGTTTGACTTACTATGTAAGGAAGTTAAGACACTGGTGTCATTCCGTCTCTACTGTTACCGTTTGTTAATTCTCGTATTCTGCCTATACTTCATTACTGTTATCACTTGATGTTTCCCGGGCTACTTAGAAAAGACTTTGTTACACTGTGAGGGGCACTAGAAACTGTCAGTAGGGCCAGTGGGTGCGGTGTTGTTAAACCAACTCGTTAATACTATTGTAGATGGACACTTGGATTCCTGCAAGAATCTGAACATCCTTTCCATATACAACTCTCTCTTTGCATCTCATTGGGTAGAACTAGAAGCAAATATAGAAGATTGTATAGTCGAACGACTAAGTACAAAAACTCTACGATACGTTATTTAGCATACATAACATTTTATGTGATGAGAAGAGTGTAAAACAGGACACTACCAACTTACCGAGGAACCCTAAGTAAACAGCATTGTTTTTCGTCCTCATTATTACATTATCGCTAATATTTTCATTTGATTTAATTTTATATTGACTTCTTATTGAACAGTATTGTTAATGTAAAAACTCTGTTCTAATTATCGCCCCTGTGATGAGAAAATTACATGCAATATTGTATTACTTACTGAATATTCCATATTTGCACTTAAAAGTACTGTTCGGAATAAAGCTACTGTTAGTATTGTTTCTTTCGTCTTGTGACTACTCATCAGTCGCTTGAAGTCGTTTCTAACTTATCCACCAAATAGTATTTAGCCGCTCCATTCAACCAATTCAAAACGTATAACTTTATTTGTCCTCGGTAGTGGTGCGATATGTGGGAGTGCATTGTGTGTAGTAATCATTTTGGCTTCAGATGAGCGAAACAGCCGTCTGGTGTTTAGATCACTTCGATATCGCTAGCAAACACTTCTGGTTGATATGAGTGGTATACAAGTTCTCATCTCAATCCATCAGTCAGTGGTATGTAATAATCTCATGCAGTTATGCTTGCTTTCTTTGTTACTACTTATGTTATCAAGAATATCACTTATTGTGACCTGAATAACTTCGGTTTCCAATGAAAGACTGTGGTAAAATTTCCACTTTGATCTGTTTTGAATTACAAATTACGGATTCTATCATTTTGTTATGTTATGAAAGCTCAGACTATAAAATATGTATAAGTTGTAATGAATGCATTAATTATTTGTCATGTAGTCATTAAAACTGATTCTCAGTCTAATTTTATCCTATTGTTGTTGTAAGTGATATAAAATATTTAATCTTTTTCAGATTAATTTAATAGCACCACCGCTTTATGTGTTAACGACACAAACAATGGATAGAGCTGCGGGTCTAGACCATTTAAATGAAGTATTGAACGTCATCAAAAAATCAATTGATAGTCAAGGTGGATCATTTAAGATACAACAAGCAGTAAGTTGATATTTATCCACACATTGTTGAAAATCATGTCGGACAATTTTAATAGATACTAACTTCCATTTTGTGAGGTGGGGATGTAGCTCATTGGTAGAGCGCTCGCTTCGCATGCGAGAAGTCCCGGGCTCGGTCCCCGGCATCTCCACACGCATCGATGTGGCGACGCGGTGGCACTTTTGTGCGTCGTTGGCACAGCGGTTAGGACGCTCGCCGACCATGCACGTGGTTCGGAGTTCGATTCCCGACCGACTCACTCATTTACCTGGCCAAGCCAGAAATAATGCTGGTAAAGAGGAAGGGTTGGGCATGAGGCTAGCAACCCCATCCTGTAAAAATAAACATTGATACAGAAACTTCAAGCCATTAGCTTGAAGCCTTATGTTCCATTAAGAACGTGAAGAAAAAACTTCCATTTCACCTACTCAATGATTCATTATTACAATATTTGTAATTATTATTTTCATTATCGGCAACATTATGTACACGAGAAGTATTCTGTAATATATTTCGATATTTTTTATGTGAATTCGATCTTTAGTGTACATCTAGCAAAGTTATCTTTGTGATGTAGTTGTGTTCTCTAAGCTGGGTGATTTAATTGTGAAGCTTTCGTTGTCCTATCTAGATAATATCTTCAACGCAAGCTTTAGCATGATGTCAGCTTACTTGAATTCTTTAATTAAATCACCCAGCACAGAGAATACAACTGCATCAAAATCATCTATCTAAGCTACAAATCTCCTCTATTATTTCAAAGTTATCTTTGTTGACATTTACTCGTCTGTCGCAATTGCTTTAGAACCTCATAAAATTTCCATTCTTTTGGGGTTCACGAAAATTCTCACTAACCATACTCAAAACTTCACAAATGCCATAATCAGTTATTTTTTTAATTGTTGAGTTCCAAAATAAACGACAGGATAACACTCACCTTTGTTTGATACAACTACTTATTATTACTGGCTAAACGTTTCTTGATATGGAAGCCGATTCAGCTATTTCAAAGCTTCTTAAATGCTTTGAAAACGCGGTCTATAGAACTGTGTTAAATAGTTAACATGTGTCTCATATTTGTACAACATTAAAAATCAAATTTGTTCGTATGTTCTCCCGTTTTCTTGATTATTCAGGAACTCATCATTTCTGTAGTTTTTCGATTTAGTGGACATCTATAAGTTGTTAAAGTAATAATAGAAACGATTGCTGGATGACTACTTGAAACTAACATATGAATTCTGTATTCATTCTGTATATATATATATATATATATATATATATATATATGGAGTGAAGTGGTAGAGCGTGTTAACAACTTCACTTATTTGGGCAGTTACCTCAGTTTGTACCAGAGGGTTGGTGGCTGACGATATCTCGACACGGATACAGAAATCTCGTTTGTCATATGCCAGCCAAATGACGCCCATCTCCGGCGTAGACGTGATATCCTACCGGCTATCGAACAAAGGACGTGTGTACCGCTCAGAAGTTCGCTTCGACCTCCTTCATGGCTATTAGTGAGACATGGTCATTGAAAGTGGAAGATATGAAAACCCTGACTAGCTAGCTGTCTTTGATCACGAGTGTCTGAGTTCTATCTCCCGAATTAGGTGATAGATGTGATAGTGTGAGCAATATCGAGCGAGGTAAGGCATCTGTCGAGTGCTACGTAGGGAGGGAATGTCGATCGATGAGGTTGTGAAGCTTCATCGATCGAGATGATTAGTACATGTGTTTGTTACGCATGACCAGCCATCGATCGCCTTCCTCGACAACAATGAGCGATGTTAGCTGACATAGGATGGATCATTCGGTTGGAAAAGAGATAGCCGGTGGTGGTCAGACGAAAACATGGCTTCACCAGTCAACGAAATCCACAACAGTTAGTACAAGGCAGAGACGTAAGGAGGTGTAGACATCCAGGTTGGGGTCTTCGGGTTGGTGAAAACCAGTGAAGGCTGGAAACAATAATGTGATATGACTCAAAATCGTTCTTGATGGATGACGCAGTGCATTCGCTCTCTGTGGTTTATCAGATCCAATAAAACTCCAATGTTCTGTCATGTCACTATTCTTTTTGCCTCATATCTCTGTTTGTTATCTCTCTTTCGAATCTTTCTCCATTCGCTTCTCCTGCTTTATGCGCTATATATATATATATATATATATATATATATATATATATATATATATAGTAAAGGAAGGTTTTATTTATTGAGATGGATGCATTTTTCCATAGTTAGCTAATTAGCTTTTTTCCTTTCTTTTCTTTTAGCCTCGTGTTGTTTCCGACACAGATGAAGCCGATCTTCAACGTCAAATGGATGAATTAGAGAAAGCAAATCGTGAAGTTTCCGGTGACGAGGATGATGACGATGATGATGAGGAGGATGAAGATGATGATGAGGAAGGGGAAGATGAAGAAGCGTCAGAGGATGGAGATCAAAATGGACATAAATAATACTATCCTTTCGTAGTTTACTGTCGAATACCTGGATAAATACAATGTGTATGGCTCTGAATTCTTGTTATTACACCGTACTTAAGAAATAAGTTGAAAAAACCTTTGTATTTCAGTATACGATGTTTTCCAGTCGTTGATTAGTTAGTTCTACAAAGTGAACCGACAAGAAACCGTTTAGTGTCCTTCAACAAGACTTCCATAGATTTTAACCATGTATTAGTATGCGTATGTAAGTTTGGTAGCGTAAACCTATTCTCAGGAAAACTAGCAGCATATAATCCCCCGTAGGAAGAGTAGTGAGGATAGTACTCACTGTAGATAACTAGATGTCTACGCAACAAGGCAGCTACGAACCGTCCTAGAAAGATGAGAAGCGTAAGATGCTAAAACGAAAGACTTAGATCAAACTTTTCATTTTTTCTTCAGCTCTTCATACCCTGTGGCTTCCCGACTGATAGCTGCTACCTCGACGTGGTGGTTGGTCTTGCATATCTCAATCACCCAACAAGCTACACTGGCTGGAACTAATGTTCCTTCAGGTCTTACCATGCCAGGAAGGTTGTTAGGATAGCAATTAGAGTAAAAGCAGTTACCGGCATAGTGTAAGATTTTTTTACACTATTCTTGGCGTCATGAAGAAAATAAAAAAACAATTCAGCGAATAAAATTTTCTTTATCAACGAAATCATCTTCAGAGGCTGTACAGTCGTCTTTATAATTAAACACAATTAGTCCCTTTGATAAATTTGAATAAGGCATTAAGAAGACAAATTTCGCGAGATTATAATAATTCATAGTTTCTTTACAACTTTGGATTAATCACATACGGCCTAAACTGTGTGTACAACAAACAATAGACTTCAATCTTCGCCTACCATGGACAACATGGTTTATTTAAATATGATCGGTTATCAGTATGTACTTCTTTATTTAACTGAGTGACTGTCATGAACTTTATTTTAATTATTGTTAACCATGTTAGTTGTAAAGCGGTTGTAAAGAAACTACGAAATGATATCATCTCGCGAAATTTGCCTTTATAATTACCAAAAATGTATAGTAGTCTATTATTGCGTAATGGGAGCTGACATAATTAATATAATTGCTCAGATTTGGCTTTAGAAGTAAAAACAGAAGTTGAAATTTACGTAGTACTCAACTGCACAAAGGAAGTAAGGGTTAGAAATTTGATAAGGCTAAAATTGCTACTGATTAAGAATAAAAGTAGTTGATTTTAAACTTAACAAGTGTGGAAAAGGTGTGAAAACGTACAAAAAGAATAGATGAGAGTGATAATAGTGAACTGATTAACAAAGTAAAATTGAAGATTAAAAATAAATAAAATCTTTTACAGGGAACGACTAGTGAAGAGTTTAAGACTATAAGAATAAGAGACTGGACGAACTTTTTCTGTATACGGAGTTCGCGGTTGTATTGAAGAATCGCTAACGCCTCCGCCATATACAAATGCCGAAACCTGACGCCCTTTGTACCATTTGGCCTCACTTTGTAGATTATTTTGAATGACGACTCTGGTGGAGCTACGTGGCTCGAGTTCACCAAGTGCTTGTTAATTGAGCTGGTAACTGTCTTGCATTGTCCTTTTGCTAACCATGCTGGATAATGTACAGAGATGCGTTTGGAAAGTGTGCGCTTATGTGGCCAAAATAACTAGTTCCACACGAGCAGGTGAATTTATAAACACACTTTGAAGTGACCCAAAGCGACTGTTTATCCTTCACATATCCATTGATCATTTGTTGGCTGTATAAATTGATGCGTGGCTCAGCCACAAAGAAAGCTTTTCTCAGCGATCTGAATAAGCGATTCTTAAGGATTACAGCTGCGGCATCACCTTGAAATTCAGCTTTCATAAGTATCAGTTTCTTCGGGACCGTCTGAGTTGCTCCAACTCCCCGTCGATAGTATCACTTGAACATATCATTCTGATTATTGAGCGTAAGAAATGGATCAGATTATTCTTGGATGTATTCTTCCCTAACTTGTAGAATATTCATATGGTTGGTGATGATTGACTGGAAGTAAAAATCTGACTGGTTGCAAGATTCGGACCAATAGCTTCCGATTTACTCATCGTTTGACTGACTAACAGTGTTTTAATATAGAACTTTGCCCATACATGCAGCAATTCAAGCAGCCACACTCCATGTATCACACAAAGAAGAAAGAAAAATAGATACGAAAGGACCATAATAAACAGAAATGTGGGTGAGAATGAATAGCAGTGTGAAAAGAAACTTGACTGTTTAGTGGATATGGGGTATTACGAGAAGTGAATGCGTCTCCGCCATCGGAAACGATTCTGAGCCATGTCACCAATAGCCTCCAATCATTGGTTCTTAGTATCCCAAGGACTCCAACTAGACAGCCTAAACCTCCCTATGTGGTTCAAACCAACTGCCACTCTTCATGGACTGATTCCGGGTTTCGATCAGACGACCACACTGCTCTTTGAAGAAGGAGATGGTTTGGTCTTCTCAAAACGTGTCCTAGACATCTCAGTCGATGTGGCTTCACAACCTCATCGATTGACTTACCATCCTCACCGAACGCTCTACGCCTAACGTCGATACTACTCACCATACTATCCACTTAAGAAGGGTAACAGGGCTCAAATACCTGTGGTCAAAGGCAGTTGTCTGCATTTCTGAAGCCATTGTGAGTTCCATCAGTAGTTATGGAAGAGGAAAATCTCAAAACTATGGCGGACATTTAATTCATTTTTTTCAGAGTGGGTTATACAGTAGCTGCAACGCGTAGGCATTCATTTACAACCGAGTGGAAAAACGTGTGTAGCGTTTCTCCTTTCAATACACTTTAAGAATGCATTAACAATTTAACTGTCAGTCATATATGACAACTTTTGTGTCATAAAATGATGTTTTGACATTAAAAATTGATGTTCAGCTGTAAGAAAAAGCCGCCCCTAGTATATTAGATTATATATCTAGCTTCCATTGATACTAGAGTATTGGTATATGCTTAATGAAAGTATTCCACATTTAATAATTCCTATTAGTATTTTACGGCTAACGTGAACCTTTGTGTAGCTGTTGTATATGTGTTTCTTTACTATGCTAATATGTCTGATCCAGATCATTTCGTTTGGTTTTTTGGCGAACGTATCTACAAGCTTCAGTTTATCCTATGCAATAAAACAGCTAACTCCTGGTGTTAGTGTGGGTTGAACTGTATTTTCTTTCGGTCTCTTGTACTTTGTCGAGTATTCTGCTCAGTTTCGTGATTGGCGGCTTTGATTACCTACCATAATCATGTCACCATGTGATAGCTGCTGATGTCCGTCTATACTTTCTGAAAAACCAGTAGTTGACGTTGAATCGATATGTGATAGTCAGGTACAATAGAATGGGAAACCTTTTAGTTAGTTGTCTCAACGTAATTGGGAAACAAATGTTATGATGACTACTGAAAGCTAAACCAGCATACGGTGCACTGAAGCACTGTCAGATTCAAATCAGATGCTCTAAAAGAGCCACCAATGCCACTGGTAACTGTTTATAACATAGGTCCAGTCGAGTAGCGAACAGATGTCTCTAGATGGAGCTACAGTGTCTGGATGACGACACAACTTTCACTTGCATCCACCATTGTGCAGGCAAAGCTGATGAAAGTACAACACTTCTTATGCCAGTTACCTTTCACATCTATCATAGACCGTTCGTAAACTTGTGTTAAAGATCCAGCATAGTGTAATTTCATCTGTATCGCGTGGTGGAACAGTACAACATAACTCGTAGATTGAAAACCTGAAATGTGCTTTCCAAGGTGATGACTGTTGTCCTGGGCTCCGAGCACATCGCCGCCTCACTCTGTTCTCTACAGTGTTTTCTTGCTGGCTTCACGACCACCCACAAGCTTTCATTTCCTCTCCACACAGTCTCTTCAATACCACCCTCGGACGCTCAAGACGTCGTTCCTCATGCGGGTTCCACTTGGAGATCTTGTGTGTGATGTCATGTAACCGCCTCCTCAATGTGTGTTTAGTCCATCTCCATTTCCTTCTGCATATTTCTTGAGCGATAGGTTACTGGTTGTTTCGTTGTCAAAGTTCCTTGTCACTTATGTTTTCTGGCCAGCCATCTGACTTTCAGTATCGGTCCAGAGAAGACAGTTTCTAATGAAGTTTTGTAGTCGCCTGTTAGAAATGCTTTTCGTGACGTCAGCAGCAAGTATCTGAACCGTAGAGAATCACTGACTTGATATCAGTGTAGGAGATTTGAATTATTCTCCATGTGCTGAATGTAGTATAATTCCAAACTGATGTCAGAGCAATGAAGGTCTGTCTTGCTTCCACAGTCCCGATTTTGACATCCACATCCGTGCCACTTGCTTGTAGTTGAAACGATGAATTAGAGGCAAGAGGTGAGTTCCTTTAGGTTCTTCTCGTTGATGGTAATTAGTGCTTGTTGTTGGTTAGATATCTTCATCACCTGTATCTTCTCTAAGTCCACTTGAACTTTTGTCCACATTGACCATTCAGCAAATTAGTTGGCTTTCGTTCTCAGATCTGCGAGTTTGTGTGATACTAGACGTAAATGACCTGCGAAGTCCAGATCTTCTAGTGTATTTTGTCGGTTCAACTGACGCCACATGATCTGTAGTGTGATGCAGTCCACCACAATCAATAATATCATCGTTCTCTTACTCCTGTCCTCCCTTCAAACGCTTCGCTGAGTTTTCCGTTGTGAATCACTCTGAATATGGCATCAACATATTGCTGTTGAGTGTGGTTTATAAATGTTTTCTGAGTTCCATTTCGTGGAGTTGAACCCATCTCCAAATCACTTCACGGTCGACGCTGTCGTAAGACTTTTCAAAGTGGATGATGCCGAATCGGAGAGTTAATAGCGATTCTATGCTATCTTCGATGATGATGTGTAGCGCTGCAATTTTATCAGCACATGATTGACTTTTCTTGAATTTGGCTTGATCCGAATGGAGTTTTGTATGCAATGAATCTTTTAGTCTTTGTGAGGCGATCCGATTTAATGTTTTGCTTGGTATGGACAGGAGCATGATCCCACCGTAGTTCATTCATTCTAATATTGGGGGTTAGATTAGGTGGTCAAAAAGTGGTTGTAATTTTGCTCGAAATATTACCTAATACCAAAACATATAATTGTGTGTAAACTATTGAAATATAATTGTACTTTATTTGGTATTTTCTCAATCGGTAGGTAGCCTTCCTACAAAAGCATCTGCAGTAGTGGCGTGAGCACATCTGTTGAGGTTCCTGTGTCTGTTTTCTATGATTCTTACTGACTGACTGACTGGCTTCAACATAAAACTTTGCACAGATGTGAAGCAGTTCGAGTCACCACACTCCATGTAGCACATAAATCAGGAGACGAGAGTGCAGAAAGATTCGAAAGAGAGATAACAAACACAGATATGAGGCAAAAAGAATAGTGACATGAGAGAACATTGGAGTTTTATTGAATGTGATATATCACAGAAAGCAAATGCACTGCATGTCTTCCCAATCCCGAATATAGAACAAACCTGGCTACCAGCCGACTTTCAATAGCCACTTCCTGATCAGAGTGCAAGACTACTGGAACTTCATACCGTGCTATCGCCACAGTAACTGTGTCTCGCTATGGGATTGCTACCGCTTCACACCACTTGTTAAGATAGTCGATCATGACTAGAATATATCGATTACCATATTTTTTTTTGTTGGTAATGCTTTCATAATGTCAATTACTAAAAGTTGGTGTGGTCCTGTCGTTAACATCAGGACCATCGGTTCACATGGTCCATGGATTGGTGATTTAGTGTATCCACAAGTCTTACGAGTTCTGGAGGTCTTCACAACACCATGACGTAACAATGGCTACCAAAATCGTTGATCCTGATGCGTAGCTGCTGATTTAGATGAGCCAACATATCCAAATAATTGATGCGTTCTCCTAACTGTACTACACAATTTTGATCAGAGTGCTAAAAGACGTGGTAGTTTGGCTGGCTCTTCTGAATAAAAGATATCATTAGCCAAATGTAGATATCCCCACTTGACACAAATGTGACGCGACATTGAGTAATGCGTCCAGCATCCTGGTAGTCTGCGATTTACGTGATAATGGCGTTGGCATTACGATGTGATGCTCTTTTCCTACATTCTGAAGTGAAGTAGAAAAGCTGCAAAACTCTTATCGATGAACAAGCTGGCTGTCTGCATCACGGGAATTCTGCAGTCATCACAACGTTCTGTGGTCCGTTGATACTTGGAATTTTAGCCCCAAATGAATAGCGTCGAAAATATTTTTTAGAAAGTTTACAAAGGCTAAAATCTCGCGATAGGTCTCTGAGGTACTTCTGTCTCCCCTGTCTAACCTTCTACCAGCATATGCAATAACTCCCTGTTATCAATAAAACAACACCTGAGAGAGTACAGCTCCGATCATTTGACAGCTAGCCTCAGTTTTTAAGATGAATGAGCCGTCTGCATGGTACATATCTGAAAATGCTAATACGGTAGGGAAAGTCAGATATGTTTCAAGCTTATCAGATACCTCCTGGCACTCATTAGTCCCATCAAATTTACATCGTTTCTCAGCAAAGTGACGGAGTGAGGCTACCACATTGAAAAACTTTTAACAAAGAGACTACCATGAAACTGTCGATGGGATCTATGTTTTCAATTTCGGAAGAAGCCAGCAGGGCACTACATGAACATTACTTACGTCAATACTGATTGCTTGTATAATTATGATTATTATTGTTTCCTTGGGTTCTGTGGAACAAAGGGCTTCAACTGATCGGCTCCACTTGCTTCTGTCTCCTGCTGTACTTTTCACCTGCATCCATGTTAGTCCATACTGTTTGAATTCCACTACACACGATGTCTTCCATGTCACACTTGGACGTCGCACTCGCCGCTTTCCTTTTGGGTTCCACTCGAGCGATGGCCTGACGCGCGATGTCACCAACCGGCCTCCTCAGCGAGTGAGTCCAATCCATCTCCACTTCCTCCTGCATATTTGTTGGGCGATTGGTTCTTGCTTTGTTCGTTCCCACAATTCCTTGTTGGTGATTCTTTCCGGCCATCTGATCTTCAGTGTAGATCCAGCGAAGACAGTTGTTGATGAAGGTCTGCAACAGGCTGTTGGAAATATTCTTTGTGACCCGCCCGCCCGCCAACTTTCTCATCCGTATAGAACAACTGACTGACTTGACACTGTTTGTATTGAAAATCCGACGGAATTTTGTTGTTGATGCTGGCTGAGTGACGAAGATTTCTTTCCAGATTGGTTTCAGGTTGATCGGTGAATGTGTTTCTCGCTCGCCTTCCCGATTTTCGCTCGATTTGACATCCTCGTCCGTCCCGAGTGTCTGTAGTTGAGACAATGCTCCCTAGATAAGTGAGTGAATGAAGAAACCTCTTTCAAATCCGTTCCGTTGATGGTGGTTGGCGCTGGATGTTGCTGTTGTTGTTGTTGGTTGGTTGGTTGGTTATTTTCATCACCTCCGTCTTGTCTATGTTCACCTAGAGTCCTGCCTTCGCCGGCTGCTTCTTCGACCAGTTTGTCGGTTTTCGCTTACCTCTAAGTCTTCGATTGTGTGTGACATCAAACATAAATCATCAACGAGGGAAATCCAGGTCTTCTAGGTTCTTCACGTCGGTCCAGGATATTCCTGTCTTCTCGTTTCCCACTCACTGTCTGACACATAATCCAGTGCACCACAATTAGGAATATCACTGGTGATAATTGGCAGGCACCCTTGTCTGACTCCTGTGTTTACTCCAAACGCCTCGCTGAGTTTTCCGTTGTGGATGACTTGACATGTGGCGTTGTCGTAGAGCTGTTGAGTAAGGTTGATGAATATTTGGGTTACGCCGTAATAATAATAATAATATCACTTTTATTCCAGAGATAGTGCTTGTATGATTTTCAGCACATCTACAATATTGCATCTTATTTCATTGCACATTTAAAAGGAGTATTACAAAAAATATATATAAGAAAAAACAACAACAAAAACAAAGAGAAACACAAAAAATAAAACAAATGCAAACAAAAATACCAAGTAGAAAGGAAGAAAAACACCAATAATGAATAATATTTCAGTATTTGGTAGTGGGAGCTATGATATGTGTATGCGTGGTGAACAGTAAAAGCTATAATCATACAAGAAGTTATGAAAGTGATATTAAGAATGTTTATAGCCAAGATGATCAGTTAAGTTGATTGAACTACACTAAACAATCATAAAATAAACATTTCATTTTTTATTGTCAGCACTAATGCAGTGTTTGTTGTGGTAGTGTGAGTAATCATGGGTAATACAAAAATTTTAGGATGATGATAACGGCGTTCACAACCAAGATTGTTAGTTAATATAGCCGAACAAAAAAAACAATCACAAAACTAATATTACGTGATGGTTAATGACAGGACAGTTTTGTAATACTCATAGTCATAACATAGTCGGGACCAGTAGATACACAAAAGAAAGAATAGAATAAAGAATAAAAAAGTAAGCCAGTGATAATAATTTTAGGTAGCTAAGTATGTTTACGAAGGTTGTTCACTACAGAGTACAAATAAGAGAGAACAAAGGAGAAATAAAAGGGCCAAAATTATGTTATTAACAACAAAGCAAGTCATAGGTTTCGCGCTTAACATTGTCTCTGTCACTTAGAACACGGGCCAAATATGGTATCGTTGAGTTCCTATACTTGGTTGTACTAGCATATATTATTTTGTACTGATTTCTGGTTCTACCTGATGAGATGCAAAGAGAGAGTTGGGAATAGAGGGGGTGTTGGGGATCGGAGAGTATGGTTTTAGACCATTTTTCGCATGTATTCAGATGCTTATCTACTAATGTAGTGACGAGCTGACTGAGTTTTACACCACTAGTCCTACTAACTACCTTCAACATCCTTCTCAGGATGGTATAGTCCTTTTTCAGTAACCCAGGAAAGACTAATGGGGAGCAGTAAAGTAGAATAGGTAGGATACGAGAGTTGACAAATTGTGAAAGCAGAGGTTGAGTGACTCCAGTTAGTCTGAGTTTTTTAATGTAGTAGGTTAAACGAAACACTTTCTTGGAAATCATTTGGATATGAGATGACCAAGTGAGGTCGGAAGATAGAACTAGTCCGAGGTATTTTGGATTAGACTTAGTTTCAATTTTAGTCCCCTCAATGCTACAGGCTTCATGAGTGCTTACTAGTGTTTCTAGATCTCGTTTATGCCTAAAGGAGAAGTCAATAGTCTGGCATTTTAGGGGATTCAGCATGAGGCTATTTAGTTTAGACCACTGACTGATGTCCGACAGGAAGCTATTTAGTTTGAAGCAGTCTGACTGAAACCTAACAGGAAGCGAAACATTCAGGTCATCTGCATATTCAACGAAGTTGATTTCGTCTGAAAGAGGTAAGTCATGTAAGAAGAAGGAAAAGAGAAACAGCGAGAGAACAGAACCCTGAGGAACACCAGCTTCAGTAAGCAAAGGAGAGGAAGCTACACCATTATATACCACGTACTGCATCCTATTGAAGAAGTAAGAGTGCAGCCAGTTGATAGCCCAGGACTCAGTTTGTGTAAGGCTAAGCTTGTTTAACAAAAGGCCTCTAGGTACAGAGTCAAAAGCAGATGTGTAATCAAGTAACGTACAACGGACATACTTGGCCCCTTTGTCTAAGGAGGATACAATGTTGTGATGAAACACATCAGCAGCGTCTAAAGTACTTCTACCCCGTTTGTAAGCAAACTACTTTGGATCATTTGAGAAGCTGAGGAAGGGTACAAGTTTTTGTAACAATAATTTCTCCATTAGTTTCAAAAAAGGAGAGGTAATAGCAACAGGTCTAGACTTAACACGATTTCCAGAACCAGACTTGGGTACGGGGATGACTTAAATATCTTTCCACAAAGAAGGTACAACATTGTTAGAAGAAGTATTGAAAATGTTTGTAAGTAGGTTACTTAAAATATCAGCACATTTCCTTAGAACAATGGCAGGTATAGTACTCGAGTAGTTTCCAAATTACTTCGCAGTCTACGCTATCTCGTGAAGGCCTCTTCAAAATCGATGAAGCTGAGGTAGCGAGAGGTTTGACTGCCATTCTATGCTTTATTCTGTGATGATGATGCGTAGAGTTGCAATTTGGTCAGAACATGATTTACCTTTCCTGAATCCAGCTTGTTCTGGTCGGAATTCTGTATCCAGTGAGTCCTTTATTCTCTCCAAAATGATGCGACTCAGGATTTTAGATATCGTAGAGAAGATTTGTAGGTCAGGTGGATGATTTTGATGTGGTTCTGTTCTCTGAGCTGGATGGTTAGTTTGCGAGGCTTTCATCACCCTACTGGGTGACATCTTCAGCGCATACTTCAAATTGAAGTGATGAAAGCTTCGCAAACTAACCATCCAGCTCAGAGAGCAGAACCACATCTAAAAGACTCAGGATTTTACTTGGCGTCGACAGGAGCATGATTTCTCGCCAGTTCTTGCAGAGTCCTAAGTCACCCTTCTTTGGTAGTTTCACGAGGTAATCTTTCCTCCAGTCAGTAGGCACCTTTCCCTCCTTCCAGACCTTTTGTAATATTGGAGCCAGAATATCCGCCTTCGTCTCTGGGTCCGCTTGTAGTGCTTCAGGGGGTATTCCATCTGGTCCAGCTGCTTTTCCAGCTTTCAGAAGCTTGATTGCATTCAAGACATCAGTTTCCGTTGGAGGATTGTTGTTAACATGCATTTGTATACGTGTTGTTGTTCGTATTTCTGGACGATCGCAAGTGGTGGTCGCTTCAAGAGTCCTTTGAAGTGATCCGCCCATTGTTTAAGCTGTCTTTCTTCCTTGGTAATCGGGTTCCCTTGGCTGACATTTATAGGTTTCACTTATGTTGATCTCTACCCGGATAGAGACTTGGTTATCTGATATAATATACTCAGGTTAGTTTTGCCTGCTGCATTCTCAGCTCCAGTGGCCAGATTGTCGTAGAATTGTCTTTTGTCCTTCCTAGCGCTCTTCTTCACTTCTTTGTCCAGTTCTGTGCAAGTTGAACTCAGCGTCTCCTTCTCCTGTCCGTCCTTGCATTGTATCATTTTCTCTTTCACCATTCTCCTCTCCTATATTAGCTTCCAAGTGTCTATTGACAGCCATTCCTTGACTTGTCTCTTCTTTCCTCCTAAAACCGTTGAACATGTTTCGTTTAAAATCACCTTCAGAGAGTTCCAATTGTCTCCCACGCATGATTCCTCAGTGATGTCACCTAGTTTCCTGCTTTGCTCTGACAGTTGCAGTGAGTGTCCTTTGTGTTTGTCCTTCAGTTTCTGAGTGTTGAGCTTGCATTGTGGCCTATCCCTAGCTATCCTCGAGGCTTTTAGTTTCACCTTGAAAGTCCCTTGTACTAGATAGTGGTCTGAACCCACATCTGCTCCTCTCCTCGATCTTGTGTCCAGTAGGCTCCGTCTCCACTTTCTTGAGATTGAAATGTAGTCAATTCGGTTTTTGGTGTTTCCATATGGTGAAATCCATGTCGTCTTGTGTATATCCTTGTGTTTGAACACGCCATCACCAATCACCAAATCATTGAAGGCGCAGAAGTCTGAGAAGAGTTCACCATTGTCGTTCATTTCACCGAGGGCCTCTCGACCTATGGTGAGTTCTCTTCCTGTGTTGTCTCCTCCCAGATTCGCATTCATATCACCCATCAGGATTTTGATATCGCCATTTGGGACATTGTGCATTACTGTTTGTAGTTGTCTGTAGAACGCCTCCTTCTTCTCTTGTTCTGAGACGTTTGTAGGCGCAAACCATTGAATGACTGTAACCTTCCTTCCTTCCCTTTGAGTTGAACCTGGCTGTTATTATCCTGGAGGAGATTGGTTCCCACTGCATGAGAGCTTTGGCTGATGTTGGTGACATCATGATGGCCACTCCCTCGGTGTGATCGTGGTTGCCTTCTGGGTGATCGGAATAGATTATTGTCTCTCCAGTTGATAGTTGGCACCTTCCAGTTCCGTTCCATCTGCTTTCGCAGATTCCCAACACTCCTATTCTGTACCTTCTCATTTCAGCGGCTATCTGGGCAGCCTTTACAGTTTCGTACATTGTACGAACATTCCAGGTACCCACCGTTTATTTTTCTTTCATCGAAAGAAGGTACATCGGCTGACTGGCTTCCGGAAGGCTTTCGCCAGCCTGCGTCATTTCACTTCCCCGATTCCAGCGAAAAGTAAGGCTATTGCTTATGTTTTTAGAATTTTTAATATATTTATTCGTTGAAGTTTCTGTAGCGATTTGGTTGTTTTACAGGGGTGGAACTGCTAGCACCACGCTCCAACCCTCCCTCTTATCCGGGATTGGGACCGGCTAGAAAACTAGCGAGTTAGTAGTCTAGGCAAGGTTCCGTGTGGCGTAATTTTATATCCTATTGATGTATCAAACTTGTAAAGCAGGGCATTTTGACGATGTCAATTTGAGGTTACTGTCATAGTATGTAGAGGAACAGTTCTTAAATTGTTTGATTTTTGATGTATGATGTATGCTATAAGTGGGGATTATGAAACATCACCAGAAGTTCTTCCTTTTTCATGGACCATCAACAGGTTTTGTGACCGATGTTCTTACGAAAAGGACAAAATTTTCTGGGTTTATCTGTTGTTGATGGTATTTAGAACCGTGGTTCAGGCTTCACAGTTACTGGCGTTGTAGAAGAGCATTAACAAGTGTACTTTCATTTGAAGACTCCGAAAAAATGCCAAACTAGTAGATGGTGAAAGGTTATGATCAGCATCTTCAGATCCTTCGACTATCGAAAAAGGGACCCATAAATTCATAGGGAAAAACAGAGTTATTGTTCAGCGAAGAAATATCTCTTTTCAACGACTTCATTTTCAAGCTGTACGGTCGCATTTCTATTACGGAAAAAAGTGCTAAGTGGCCCCAGATTTTGACATCCACATCCGTGCCACTTGCTTGTAGTTGAAACGATGAATTAGAGGCAATAGGTGAGTTCCTTTAGGTTCTTCTCGTTGATGGTAATTAGTGCTTGTTGTTGGTTAGATATCTTCATCACCTGTATCTTCTCTAAGTCCACTTGAACTTTTGTCCACATTGACCATTCTGCAAATTAGTTGGCTTTCGTTCTCAGATCTGTGAGTTTGTGTGATACTAGACGTAAATGATCTGCGAAGTCCAGATCTTCTAGTGTATTTTGTCGGTTCAACTGACGCCACATGATCTGTAGTGTGATGCAGTCCACCACAATCAATAATATCATCGTTCTCTTACTCCTGTCCTCCCTTCAAACGCTTCGCTGAGTTTTCCGTTGTGAATCACTCTGAATATGGCATCAACATATTGCTGTTGAGTGTGGTTTATAAATGTTTTCTGAGTTCCATTTCGTGGAGTTGAACCCATCTCCAAATCACTTCACGGTCGACGCTGTCGTAAGACTTTTCAAAGTGGATGATGCCGAATCGGAGAGTTAATAGCGATTCTATGCTATCTTCGATGATGATGTGTAGCGCTGCAATTTTATCAGCACATGATTGACTTTTCTTGAATTTGGCTTGATCCGAATGGAGTTTTGTATGCAATGAATCTTTTAGTCTTTGTGAGGCGATCCGATTTAATGTTTTGCTTGGTATGGACAGGAGCATGATCCCACCGTAGTTCATTCATTCTAATATTGGGGGTTAGATTAGGTGGTCAAAAAGTGGTTGTAATTTTGCTCGAAATATTACCTAATACCAAAACATATAATTGTGTGTAAACTATTGAAATATAATTGTACTTTATTTGGTATTTTCTCAATCGGTAGGTAGCCTTCCTACAAAAGCATCTGCAGTAGTGGCGTGAGCACATCTGTTGAGGTTCCTGTGTCTGTTTTCTATGATTCTTACTGACTGACTGACTGGCTTCAACATAAAACTTTGCACAGATGTGAAGCAGTTCGAGTCACCACACTCCATGTAGCACATAAATCAGGAGACGAGAGTGCAGAAAGATTCGAAAGAGAGATAACAAACACAGATATGAGGCAAAAAGAATAGTGACATGAGAGAACATTGGAGTTTTATTGAATGTGATATATCACAGAAAGCAAATGCACTGCATGTCTTCCCAATCCCGAATATAGAACAAACCTGGCTACCAGCCGACTTTCAATAGCCACTTCCTGATCAGAGTGCAAGACTACTGGAACTTCATACCGTGCTATCACCACAGTAACTGTGTCTCGCTATGGGATTGCTACCGCTTCACACCACTTGTTAAGATAGTCGATCATGACTAGAATATATCGATTACCATATTTTTTTTTGTTGGTAATGCTTTCATAATGTCAATTACTAAAAGTTGGTGTGGTCCTGTCGTTAACATCAGGACCATCGGTTCACATAGTCCATGGATTGGTGATTTATTGTATCCACAAGTCTTACGAGTTCTGGAGGTCTTCACAACACCATGACGTAACAATGGCTACCAAAATCGTTGATCCTGATGCGTAGCTGCTGATTTAGATGAGCCAACATATCCAAATAATTGATGCGTTCTCCTAACTGTACTACACAATTTTGATCAGAGTGCTAAAAGACGTGGTAGTTTGGCTGGCTCTTCTGAATAAAAGATATCATTAGCCAAATGTAGATATCCCCACTTGACACAAATGTGACGCGACATTGAGTAATGCGTCCAGCATCCTGGTAGTCTGCGATTTACGTGATAATGGCGTTGGCATTACGATGTGATGCTCTTTTCCTACATTCTGAAGTGAAGTAGAAAAGCTGCAAAACTCTTATCGATGAACAAGCTGGCTGTCTGCATCACGGGAATTCTGCAGTCATCACAACGTTCTGTGGTCCGTTGATACTTGGAATTTTAGCCCCAAATGAATAGCGTCGAAAATATTTTTTAGAAAGTTTACAAAGGCTAAAATCTCGCGATAGGTCTCTGAGGTACTTCTGTCTCCCCTGTCTAACCTTCTACCAGCATATGCAATAACTCCCTGTTATCAATAAAACAACACCTGAGAGAGTACAGCTCCGATCATTTGACAGCTAGCCTCAGTTTTTAAGATGAATGAGCCGTCTGCATGGTACATATCTGAAAATGCTAATACGGTAGGGAAAGTCAGATATGTTTCAAGCTTATCAGATACCTCCTGGCACTCATTAGTCCCATCAAATTTACATCGTTTCTCAGCAAAGTGACGGAGTGAGGCTACCACATTGAAAAACTTTTAACAAAGAGACTACCATGAAACTGTCGATGGGATCTATGTTTTCAATTTCGGAAGAAGCCAGCAGGGCACTACATGAACATTACTTACGTCAATACTGATTGCTTGTATAATTATGATTATTATTGTTTCCTTGGGTTCTGTGGAACAAAGGGCTTCAACTGATCGGCTCCACTTGCTTCTGTCTCCTGCTGTACTTTTCACCTGCATCCATGTTAGTCCATACTGTTTGAATTCCACTACACACGATGTCTTCCATGTCACACTTGGACGTCGCACTCGCCGCTTTCCTTTTGGGTTCCACTCGAGCGATGGCCTGACGCGCGATGTCACCAACCGGCCTCCTCAGCGAGTGAGTCCAATCCATCTCCACTTCCTCCTGCATATTTGTTGGGCGATTGGTTCTTGCTTTGTTCGTTCCCACAATTCCTTGTTGGTGATTCTTTCCGGCCATCTGATCTTCAGTGTAGATCCAGCGAAGACAGTTGTTGATGAAGGTCTGCAACAGGCTGTTGGAAATATTCTTTGTGACCCGCCCGCCCGCCAACTTTCTCATCCGTATAGAACAACTGACTGACTTGACACTGTTTGTATTGAAAATCCGACGGAATTTTGTTGTTGATGCTGGCTGAGTGACGAAGATTTCTTTCCAGATTGGTTTCAGGTTGATCGGTGAATGTGTTTCTCGCTCGCCTTCCCGATTTTCGCTCGATTTGACATCCTCGTCCGTCCCGAGTGTCTGTAGTTGAGACAATGCTCCCTAGATAAGTGAGTGAATGAAGAAACCTCTTTCAAATCCGTTCCGTTGATGGTGGTTGGCGCTGGATGTTGCTGTTGTTGTTGTTGGTTGGTTGGTTGGTTATTTTCATCACCTCCGTCTTGTCTATGTTCACCTAGAGTCCTGCCTTCGCCGGCTGCTTCTTCGACCAGTTTGTCAGTTATCGCATGTACATTGACTGAGCAATTTCTGGGGCCACTTAGCACTTTTTTCCGTAATAGAAATGCGACCGTACAGCTTGAAAATGAAGTCGTTGAAAAGAGATATTTCTTCGCTGAACAATAACTCTGTTTTTCCCTATGAATTTATGGGTCCCTTTTTCGATAGTCGAAGGATCTGAAGATGCTGATCATAACCTTTCACCATCTACTAGTTTGGCATTTTTTCGGAGTCTTCAAATGAAAGTACACTTGTTAATGCTCTTCTACAACGCCAGTAACTGTGAAGCCTGAACCACGGTTCTAAATACCATCAACAACAGATAAACCCAGAAAATTTTGTCCTTTTCGTAAGAACATCGGTCACAAAACCTGTTGATGGTCCATGAAAAAGGAAGAACTTCTGGTGATGTTTCATAATCCCCACTTATAGCATACATCATACATCAAAAATCAAACAATTTAAGAACTGTTCCTCTACATACTATGACAGTAACCTCAAATTGACATCGTCAAAATGCCCTGCTTTACAAGTTTGATACATCAATAGGATATAAAATTACGCCACACGGAACCTTGCCTAGACTACTAACTCGCTAGTTTTCTAGCCGGTCCCAATCCCGGATAAGAGGGAGGGTTGGAGCGTGGTGCTAGCAGTTCCACCCCTGTAAAACAACCAAATCGCTACAGAAACTTCAACGAATAAATATATTAAAAATTCTAAAAACATAAGCAATAGCCTTACTTTTCGCTGGAATCGGGGAAGTGAAATGACGCAGGCTGGCGAAAGCCTTCCGGAAGCCAGTCAGCCGATGTACCTTCTTTCGATGAAAGAAAAATAAACGGTGGGTACCTGGAATGTTCGTACAATGTACGAAACTGTAAAGGCTGCCCAGATAGCCGCTGAAATGAGAAGGTACAGAATAGGAGTGTTGGGAATCTGCGAAAGCAGATGGAACGGAACTGGAAGGTGCCAACTATCAACTGGAGAGACAATAATCTATTCCGATCACCCAGAAGGCAACCACGATCACACCGAGGGAGTGGCCATCATGATGTCACCAACATCAGCCAAAGCTCTCATGCAGTGGGAACCAATCTCCTCCAGGATAATAACAGCCAGGTTCAACTCAAAGGGAAGGAAGGAAGGTTACAGTCATTCAATGGTTTGCGCCTACAAACGTCTCAGAACAAGAGAAGAAGGAGGCGTTCTATAGACAACTACAAACAGTAATGCACAATGTCCCAAATGGCGATATCAAAATCCTGATGGGTGATATGAATGCGAATCTGGGAGGAGACAACACAGGAAGAGAACTCACCATAGGTCGAGAGGCCCTCGGTGAAATGAACGACAATGGTGAACTCTTCTCAGACTTCTGCGCCTTCAATGATTTGGTGATTGGTGATGGCGTGTTCAAACACAAGGATATACACAAGACGACATGGATTTCACCATATGGAAACACCAAAAACCGAATTGACTACATTTCAATCTCAAGAAAGTGGAGACGGAGCCTACTGGACACAAGATCGAGGAGAGGAGCAGATGTGGGTTCAGACCACTATCTAGTACAAGGGACTTTCAAGGTGAAACTAAAAGCCTCGAGGATAGCTAGGGATAGGCCACAATGCAAGCTCAACACTCAGAAACTGAAGGACAAACACAAAGGACACTCACTGCAACTGTCAGAGCAAAGCAGGAAACTAGGTGACATCACTGAGGAATCATGCGTGGGAGACAATTGGAACTCTCTGAAGGTGATTTTAAACGAAACATGTTCAACGGTTTTAGGAGGAAAGAAGAGACAAGTCAAGGAATGGCTGTCAATAGACACTTGGAAGCTAATATAGGAGAGGAGAATGGTGAAAGAGAAAATGATACAATGCAAGGACGGACAGGAGAAGGAGACGCTGAGTTCAACTTGCACAGAACTGGACAAAGAAGTGAAGAAGAGCGCTAGGAAGGACAAAAGACAATTCTACGACAATCTGGCCACTGGAGCTGAGAATGCAGCAGGCAAAACTAACCTGAGTATATTATATCAGATAACCAAGTCTCTATCCGGGTAGAGATCAACATAAGTGAAACCTATAAATGTCAGCCAAGGGAACCCGATTACCAAGGAAGAAAGACAGCTTAAACAATGGGCGGATCACTTCAAAGGACTCTTGAAGCGACCACCACTTGCGATCGTCCAGAAATACGAACAACAACACGTATACAAATGCATGTTAACAACAATCCTCCAACGGAAACTGATGTCTTGAATGCAATCAAGCTTCTGAAAGCTGGAAAAGCAGCTGGACCAGATGGAATACCCCCTGAAGCACTACAAGCGGACCCAGAGACGAAGGCGGATATTCTGGCTCCAATATTACAAAAGGTCTGGAAGGAGGGAAAGGTGCCTACTGACTGGAGGAAAGATTACCTCGTGAAACTACCAAAGAAGGGTGACTTAGGACTCTGCAAGAACTGGCGAGAAATCATGCTCCTGTCGACGCCAAGTAAAATCCTGAGTCTTTTAGATGTGGTTCTGCTCTCTGAGCTGGATGGTTAGTTTGCGAAGCTTTCATCACTTCAATTTGAAGTATGCGCTGAAGATGTCACCCAGTAGGGTGATGAAAGCCTCGCAAACTAACCATCCAGCTCAGAGAACAGAACCACATCAAAATCATCCACCTGACCTACAAATCTTCTCTACGATATCTAAAATCCTGAGTCGCATCATTTTGGAGAGAATAAAGGACTCACTGGATACAGAATTCCGACCAGAACAAGCTGGATTCAGGAAAGGTAAATCATGTTCTGACCAAATTGCAACTCTACGCATCATCATCACAGAATAAAGCATAGAATGGCAGTCAAACCTCTCGCTACCTCAGCTTCATCGATTTTGAAGAGGCCTTCACGAGATAGCGTAGACTGCGAAGTAATTTGGAAACTACTCGAGTACTATACCTGCCATTGTTCTAAGGAAATGTGCTGATATTTTAAGTAACCTACTTACAAACATTTTCAATACTTCTTCTAACAATGTTGTACCTTCTTTGTGGAAAGATATTTAAGTCATCCCCGTACCCAAGTCTGGTTCTGGAAATCGTGTTAAGTCTAGACCTGTTGCTATTACCTCTCCTTTTTTGAAACTAATGGAGAAATTATTGTTACAAAAACTTGTACCCTTCCTCAGCTTCTCAAATGATCCAAAGTAGTTTGCTTACAAACGGGGTAGAAGTACTTTAGACGCTGCTGATGTGTTTCATCACAACATTGTATCCTCCTTAGACAAAGGGGCCAAGTATGTCCGTTGTACGTTACTTGATTACACATCTGCTTTTGACTCTGTACCTAGAGGCCTTTTGTTAAACAAGCTTAGCCTTACACAAACTGAGTCCTGGGCTATCAACTGGCTGCACTCTTACTTCTTCAATAGGATGCAGTACGTGGTATATAATGGTGTAGCTTCCTCTCCTTTGCTTACTGAAGCTGGTGTTCCTCAGGGTTCTGTTCTCTCGCTGTTTCTCTTTTCCTTCTTCTTACATGACTTACCTCTTTCAGACGAAATCAACTTCGTTGAATATGCAGATGACCTGAATGTTTCGCTTCCTGTTAGGTTTCAGTCAGACTGCTTCAAACTAAATAGCTTCCTGTCGGACAGCAGTCAGTGGTCTAAACTAAATAGCCTCATGCTGAATCCCCTAAAATGCCAGACTATTGACTTCTCCTTTAGGCATAAACGAGATCTAGAAACACTAGTAAGCACTCATGAAGCCTGTAGCATTGAGGGGACTAAAATTGAAACTAAGTCTAATCCAAAATACCTCGGACTAGTTCTATCTTCCGACCTCACTTGGTCATCTCATATCCAAATGATTTCCAAGAAAGTGTTTCGTTTAACCTACTACATTAAAAAACTCAGACTAACTGGAGTCACTCAACCTCTGCTTTCACAATTTGTCAACTCTCGTATCCTACCTATTCTACTTTACTGCTCCCCATTAGTCTTTCCTGGGTTACTGAAAAAGGACTATACCATCCTGAGAAGGATGTTGAAGGTAGTTAGTAGGACTAGTGGTGTAAAACTCAGTCAGCTCGTCACTACATTAGTAGATAAGCATCTGAATACATGCGAAAAATGGTCTAAAACCATACTCTCCGATCCCCAACACCCCCTCTATTCCCAACTCTCTCTTTGCATCTCATCAGGTAGAACCAGAAATCAGTACAAAATAATATATGCTAGTACAACCAAGTATAGGAACTCAACGATACCATATTTGGCCCGTGTTCTAAGTGACAGGGACAATGTTAAGCGCGAAACCTATGACTTGCTTTGTTGTTAATAACATAATTTTGGCCCTTTTATTTCTCCTTTGTTCTCTCTTATTTGTACTCTGTAGTGAACAACCTTCGTAAACATACTTAGCTACCTAAAATTATTATCACTGGCTTACTTTTTTATTCTTTATTCTATTCTTTCTTTTGTGTATCTACTGGTCCCGACTATGTTATGACTATGAGTATTACAAAACTGTCCTGTCATTAACCATCACGTAATATTAGTTTTGTGATTGTTTTTTTTTGTTCGGCTATATTAACTAACAATCTTGGTTGTGAACGCCGTTATCATCATCCTAAAATTTTTGTATTACCCATGATTACTCACACTACCACAACAAACACTGCATTAGTGCTGACAATAAAAAATGAAATGTTTATTTTATGATTGTTTAGTGTAGTTCAATCAACTTAACTGATCATCTTGGCTATAAACATTCTTAATATCACTTTCATAACTTCTTGTATGATTATAGCTTTTACTGTTCACCACGCATACACATATCATAGCTCCCACTACCAAATACTGAAATATTATTCATTATTGGTGTTTTTCTTCCTTTCTACTTGGTATTTTTGTTTGCATTTGTTTTATTTTTTGTGTTTCTCTTTGTTTTTGTTGTTGTTTTTTCTTATATATATTTTTTGTAATACTCCTTTTAAATGTGCAATGAAATAAGATGCAATATTGTAGATGTGCTGAAAATCATACAAGCACTATCTCTGGAATAAAAGTGATATTATTATTATTATTACGGCGTAACCCAAATATTCATCAACCTTACTCAACAGCTCTACGACAACGCCACATGTCAAGTCATCCACAACGGAAAACTCAGCGAGGCGTTTGGAGTAAACACAGGAGTCAGACAAGGGTGCCTGCCAATTATCACCAGTGATATTCCTAATTGTGGTGCACTGGATTATGTGTCAGACAGTGAGTGGGAAACGAGAAGACAGGAATATCCTGGACCGACGTGAAGAACCTAGAAGACCTGGATTTCCCTCGTTGATGATTTATGTTTGATGTCACACACAATCGAAGACTTAGAGGTAAGCGAAAACCGACAAACTGGTCGAAGAAGCAGCCGGCGAAGGCAGGACTCTAGGTGAACATAGACAAGACGGAGGTGATGAAAATAACCAACCAACCAACCAACAACAACAACAGCAACATCCAGCGCCAACCACCATCAACGGAACGGATTTGAAAGAGGTTTCTTCATTCACTCACTTATCTAGGGAGCATTGTCTCAACTACAGACACTCGGGACGGACGAGGATGTCAAATCGAGCGAAAATCGGGAAGGCGAGCGAGAAACACATTCACCGATCAACCTGAAACCAATCTGGAAAGAAATCTTCGTCACTCAGCCAGCATCAACAACAAAATTCCGTCGGATTTTCAATACAAACAGTGTCAAGTCAGTCAGTTGTTCTATACGGATGAGAAAGTTGGCGGGCGGGCGGGTCACAAAGAATATTTCCAACAGCCTGTTGCAGACCTTCATCAACAACTGTCTTCGCTGGATCTACACTGAAGATCAGATGGCCGGAAAGAATCACCAACAAGGAATTGTGGGAACGAACAAAGCAAGAACCAATCGCCCAACAAATATGCAGGAGGAAGTGGAGATGGATTGGACTCACTCGCTGAGGAGGCCGGTTGGTGACATCGCGCGTCAGGCCATCGCTCGAGTGGAACCCAAAAGGAAAGCGGCGAGTGCGACGTCCAAGTGTGACATGGAAGACATCGTGTGTAGTGGAATTCAAACAGTATGGACTAACATGGATGCAGGTGAAAAGTACAGCAGGAGACAGAAGCAAGTGGAGCCGATCAGTTGAAGCCCTTTGTTCCACAGAACCCAAGGAAACAATAATAATCATAATTATACAAGCAATCAGTATTGACGTAAGTAATGTTCATGTAGTGCCCTGCTGGCTTCTTCCGAAATTGAAAACATAGATCCCATCGACAGTTTCATGGTAGTCTCTTTGTTAAAAGTTTTTCAATGTGGTAGCCTCACTCCGTCACTTTGCTGAGAAACGATGTAAATTTGATGGGACTAATGAGTGCCAGGAGGTATCTGATAAGCTTGAAACATATCTGACTTTCCCTACCGTATTAGCATTTTCAGATATGTACCATGCAGACGGCTCATTCATCTTAAAAACTGAGGCTAGCTGTCAAATGATCGGAGCTGTACTCTCTCAGGTGTTGTTTTATTGATAACAGGGAGTTATTGCATATGCTGGTAGAAGGTTAGACAGGGGAGACAGAAGTACCTCAGAGACCTATCGCGAGATTTTAGCCTTTGTAAACTTTCTAAAAAATATTTTCGACGCTATTCATTTGGGGCTAAAATTCCAAGTATCAACGGACCACAGAACGTTGTGATGACTGCAGAATTCCCGTGATGCAGACAGCCAGCTTGTTCATCGATAAGAGTTTTGCAGCTTTTCTACTTCACTTCAGAATGTAGGAAAAGAGCATCACATCGTAATGCCAACGCCATTATCACGTAAATCGCAGACTACCAGGATGCTGGACGCATTACTCAATGTCGCGTCACATTTGTGTCAAGTGGGGATATCTACATTTGGCTAATGATATCTTTTATTCAGAAGAGCCAGCCAAACTACCACGTCTTTTAGCACTCTGATCAAAATTGTGTAGTACAGTTAGGAGAACGCATCAATTATTTGGATATGTTGGCTCATCTAAATCAGCAGCTACGCATCAGGATCAACGATTTTGGTAGCCATTGTTACGTCATGGTGTTGTGAAGACCTCCAGAACTCGTAAGACTTGTGGATACAATAAATCACCAATCCATGGACCATGTGAACCGATGGTCCTGATGTTAACGACAGGACCACACCAACTTTTAGTAATTGACATTATGAAAGCATTACCAACAAAAAAAAATATGGTAATCGATATATTCTAGTCATGATCGACTATCTTAACAAGTGGTGTGAAGCGGTAGCAATCCCATAGCGAGACACAGTTACTGTGGCGATAGCACGGTATGAAGTTCCAGTAGTCTTGCACTCTGATCAGGAAGTGGCTATTGAAAGTCGGCTGGTAGCCAGGTTTGTTCTATATTCGGGATTGGGAAGACATGCAGTGCATTTGCTTTCTGTGATATATCACATTCAATAAAACTCCAATGTTCTCTCATGTCACTATTCTTTTTGCCTCATATCTGTGTTTGTTATCTCTCTTTCGAATCTTTCTGCACTCTCGTCTCCTGATTTATGTGCTACATGGAGTGTGGTGACTCGAACTGCTTCACATCTGTGCAAAGTTTTATGTTGAAGCCAGTCAGTCAGTCAGTAAGAATCATAGAAAACAGACACAGGAACCTCAACAGATGTGCTCACGCCACTACTGCAGATGCTTTTGTAGGAAGGCTACCTACCGATTGAAAAAAATACCAAATAAAGTACAATTATATTTCAATAGTTTACACACAATTATATGTTTTGGTATTAGGTAATATTTCGAGCAAAATTACAACCACTTTTTGACCACCTAATCTAACCCCCAATATTAGAATGAATGAACTACGGTGGGATCATGCTCCTGTCCATACCAAGCAAAACATTAAATCGGATCGCCTCACAAAGACTAAAAGATTCATTGCATACAAAACTCCATTCGGATCAAGCCAAATTCAAGAAAAGTCAATCATGTGCTGATAAAATTGCAGCGCTACACATCATCATCGAAGATAGCATAGAATCGCTATTAACTCTCCGATTCGGCATCATCCACTTTGAAAAGTCTTACGACAGCGTCGACCGTGAAGTGATTTGGAGATGGGTTCAACTCCACGAAATGGAACTCAGAAAACATTTATAAACCACACTCAACAGCAATATGTTGATGCCATATTCAGAGTGATTCACAACGGAAAACTCAGCGAAGCGTTTGAAGGGAGGACAGGAGTAAGAGAACGATGATATTATTGATTGTGGTGGACTGCATCACACTACAGATCATGTGGCGTCAGTTGAACCGACAAAATACACTAGAAGATCTGGACTTCGCAGATCATTTACGTCTAGTATCACACAAACTCACAGATCTGAGAACGAAAGCCAACTAATTTGCAGAATGGTCAATGTGGACAAAAGTTCAAGTGGACTTAGAGAAGATACAGGTGATGAAGATATCTAACCAACAACAAGCACTAATTACCATCAACGAGAAGAACCTAAAGGAACTCACCTATTGCCTCTAATTCATCGTTTCAACTACAAGCAAGTGGCACGGATGTGGATGTCAAAATCGGGACTGTGGAAGCAAGACAGACCTTCATTGCTCTGACATCAGTTTGGAATTATACTACATTCAGCACATGGAGAATAATTCAAATCTCCTACACCGATATCAAGTCAGTGATTCTCTACGGTTCAGATACTTGCTGCTGACGTCACGAAAAGCATTTCTAACAGGCGACTACAAAACTTCATTAGAAACTGTCTTCTCTGGACCGATACTGAAAGTCAGATGGCTGGCCAGAAAACATAAGTGACAAGGAACTTTGACAACGAAACAACCAGTAACCTATCGCTCAAGAAATATGCAGAAGGAAATGGAGATGGACTAAACACACATTGAGGAGGCGGTTACATGACATCACACACAAGATCTCCAAGTGGAACCCGCATGAGGAACGACGTCTTGAGCGTCCGAGGGTGGTATTGAAGAGACTGTGTGGAGAGGAAATGAAAGCTTGTGGGTGGTCGTGAAGCCAGCAAGAAAACACTGTAGAGAACAGAGTGAGGCGGCGATGTGCTCGGAGCCCAGGACAACAGTCATCACCTTGGAAAGCACATTTCAGGTTTTCAATCTACGAGTTATGTTGTACTGTTCCACCACGCGATACAGATGAAATTACACTATGCTGGATCTTTAACACAAGTTTACGAACGGTCTATGATAGATGTGAAAGGTAACTGGCATAAGAAGTGTTGTACTTTCATCAGCTTTGCCTGCACAATGGTGGATGCAAGTGAAAGTTGTGTCGTCATCCAGACACTGTAGCTCCATCTAGAGACATCTGTTCGCTACTCGACTGGACCTATGTTATAAACAGTTACCAGTGGCATTGGTGGCTCTTTTAGAGCATCTGATTTGAATCTGACAGTGCTTCAGTGCACCGTATGCTGGTTTAGCCTTTCAGTAGTCATCATAACATTTGTTTCCCAATTACGTTGAGACAACTAACTAAAAGGTTTCCCATTCTATTGTACCTGACTATCACATATCGATTCAAAGTCAACTACTGGTTTTTCAGAAAGTATAGACGGACATCAGCAGCTATCACATGGTGACATGATTATGGTAGGTAATCAAAGCCGCCAATCACGAAACTGAGCAGAATACTCGACAAAGTACAAGAGACCGAAAGAAAATACAGTTCAACCCACACTAACACCAGGAGTTAGCTGTTTTATTGCATAGGATAAACTGAAGCTTGTAGATACGTTCGCCAAAAAACCAAACGAAATGATCTGGATCAGACATATTAGCATAGTAAAGAAACACATATACAACAGCTACACAAAGGTTCACGTTAGCCGTAAAATACTAATAGGAATTATTAAATGTGGAATACTTTCATTAAGCATATACCAATACTCTAGTATCAATGGAAGCTAGATATATAATCTAATATACTAGGGGCGGCTTTTTCTTACAGCTGAATATCAATTTTTAATGTCAAAACATCATTTTATGACACAAAAGTTGTCATATATGACTGACAGTTAAATTGTTAATGCATTCTTAAAGTGTATTGAAAGGAGAAACGCTACACACGTTTTTCCACTCGGTTGTAAATGAATGCCTACGCGTTGCAGCTACTGTATAACCACTCTGAAAAAAATGAATTAAATGTCCGCCATAGTTTTGAGATTTTCCTCTTCCATAACTACTGATGGAACTCACAATGGCTTCAGAAATGCAGACAACTGCCTTTGACCACAGGTATTTGAGCCCTGTTACCCTTCTTAAGTGGATAGTATGGTGAGTAGTATCGACGTTAGGCGTAGAGCGTTCGGTGAGGATGGTAAGTCAATCGATGAGGTTGTGAAGCCACATCGACTGAGATGTCTAGGACACGTTTTGAGAAGACCAAACCATCTCCTTCTTCAAAGAGCAGTGTGGTCGTCTGATCGAAACCCGGAATCAGTCCATGAAGAGTGGCAGTTGGTTTGAACCACATAGGGAGGTTTAGGCTGTCTAGTTGGAGTCCTTGGGATACTAAGAACCAATGATTGGAGGCTATTGGTGACATGGCTCAGAATCGTTTCCGATGGCGGAGACGCATTCACTTCTCGTAATACCCCATATCCACTAAACAGTCAAGTTTCTTTTCACACTGCTATTCATTCTCACCCACATTTCTGTTTATTATGGTCCTTTCGTATCTATTTTTCTTTCTCCTTTGTGTGATACATGGAGTGTGGCTGCTTGAATTGCTGCATGTATGGGCAAAGTTCTATATTAAAACACTGTTAGTCAGTCAAACGATGAGTAAATCGGAAGCTATTGGTCCGAATCTTGCAACCAGTCAGATTTTTACTTCCAGTCAATCATCACCAACCATATGAATATTCTACAAGTTAGGGAAGAATACATCCAAGAAGAATCTGATCCATTTCTTACGCTCAATAATCAGAATGATATGTTCAAGTGATACTATCGACGGGGAGTTGGAGCAACTCAGACGGTCCCGAAGAAACTGATACTTATGAAAGCTGAATTTCAAGGTGATGCCGCAGCTGTAATCCTTAAGAATCGCTTATTCAGATCGCTGAGAAAAGCTTTCTTTGTGGCTGAGCCACGCATCAATTTATACAGCCAACAAATGATCAATGGATATGTGAAGGATAAACAGTCGCTTTGGGTCACTTCAAAGTGTGTTTATAAATTCACCTGCTCGTGTGGAACTAGTTATTTTGGCCACATAAGCGCACACTTTCCAAACGCATCTCTGTACATTATCCAGCATGGTTAGCAAAAGGACAATGCAAGACAGTTACCAGCTCAATTAACAAGCACTTGGTGAACTCGAGCCACGTAGCTCCACCAGAGTCGTCATTCAAAATAATCTACAAAGTGAGGCCAAACGGTACAAAGGGCGTCAGGTTTCGGCATTTGTATATGGCGGAGGCGTTAGCGATTCTGCAATACAACCGCGAACTCCGTATACAGAAAAAGTTCGTCCAGTCTCTTATTCTTATAGTCTTAAACTCTTCACTAGTCGTTCCCTGTAAAAGGTTTTATTTATTTTTAATTTTACTTTAATAATCAGTTCACTATTATCACTCTCATCTATTCTTTTTGTACGTTTTCACACCTTTTCCACACTTGTTAAGTTTAAAATCAACTACTTTTATTCTTAATCAGTAGCAATTTTAGCCTTATCAAATTTCTAACCCTTACTTCCTTTGTGCAGTTGAGTACTACGTAAATTTCAACTTCTGTTTGTACTTCTAAAGCCAAATCTGAGCAATTATATTAATTATGTCAGGCCCCATTACGCAATAATAGACTACTATACATTTTCGGTAGTTATAAAGACGACTGTATAGCCTCTGAAGATGATTTCGTTGATAAAGAAATTTTTATTCGCTGAATTGTTTTTTTATTTTCTTCATGACGCCAAGAATAGCGAAAAGTAATCTCACACTGTTCCGGCAACTGCTTTTACTCTAATCACTGACCTAACAACCTTCCTGGCATGGTAGGTTGGTTAACACACATACACTCAACATTAAAGCTGCTTCTACATAATCATTGGTATTATGTAGTGAGTGATTTACATCTAGTATTTTAGTGTAATTGAAGTGATTAACCTGTCCAGCCGAAAGACGTGCACGTCCAATATTTGTACTTCGTAATTTCAAGGTTTTGTTCTCGGATTATTCAAAAATTATTAGCTATGGTTTGCAATTCATTGATTGCATTGAATAAAAAGAAAAAAATATTAATAAAGCGGGAATCACAGATGATTATCTTTACCGTTGTATTGTACTTACCTCTACAGTGCTTTTTTATTTACCTATTAGAGCTTAGTATTTAAAATTGTCCAAGTAAAGTGGGTAAAGTTAAAATTGTCCCAGTGTCAACAAGATACTTTGTAAAATGTCAGTGAAATTCACAATAATAATAATAATGATCATAATGATAAAGGTAAAATTAAAAGTATAAAATAATAGAACCGTAAAGAGGAAATAAAACAACAAGTAAGCCATTAAAATGTAAAAAAATCAATAAAATCAAATCACATTTATGGTATCTTCCATTTGTGTTAAAGAAAGAAAACAAGCGTAAAACGAGTGAAATACGAATGACTAAATTCAACACGAATTTCTCAAAAAAATATGTATATCACGAGATTTGATTGGTGTATAAGATGAATGAATCCAATTCTTCTGTTTAGTCGAAGGATATCAATTGAGCTTCTGTAGTGGCTGGTTCGACAAAGTTGCTTGGAGTATCCCTTGGTACAGTCCCACCTGGAGCATAACTGGAAGTATTCTGTGTTTCTGTCGGATATTGGCTGGACGTATATGTTTGATTAGTGGGAAAAGACTTTAATTCCTCACGAGCAGTATCCTCTTGTCCTGAATACATTGGCAAGGCTGTCTGCATATCTAAATGTTAAAAAAAAACATTTGAAGCCCAATAAGTGAGTTTATACATGTACGTGTATATATAGATATAGATGGATAGATATAATGGAGATTTGTAGCTCAGGTGGATGATTTCGATTTAGTTGCGTTCTCTGAGCTGGATGGTTTACTTGGGAAGCTTTCGAACTTCAGGTCAAGAAACCGATCAATACTAATAAAAGTAGACTAGAGGGTGTGAAAACAAAGGCAACCAATCACGTCCAAGTTTACCAGGAGAGATGACTAGTAAACTCGTGAAGAGATTTAAAAGCTCACTTCAAATGGAAGTATGCGCTGAAGATGTTGCCTAGTAAGGAAGTGGGAGCTCCGCAAGTAAACCATCCAGCTCAGAGAACGCAGCCACATCAATATATATATATATATAATATATATATATATATATATATATATATATATATTTGACATATCACATATTCAAAAGACTCACTTTGCATGGAGAAAGAATTGGCAGGCACTGGATTATGTGTTCCCTGTTGGAATGTCGGATGTGACTGAATATCTTGCCCGGGTAGATTGGGAACATAAGAGGGATGGAAGTGCGCAGTTGGGTAAGCTGTATTAGCTGACCCACTAGTGACATTTTGGTTAGGCGGAAGTGAAACTGGTTCTGGTAGTTGCGTAGTATATACTCTGTTGTCTCTTGGCAGATAACCATTTTGCACAGGTTGAAACTGTGAGTAATTAAGTCCAGACGTATAAGGTAAGTTATAATTAGAAGGGTAGCTGTCTGCAGGCAAGGCATTCGGCACATGAGGAAATGTTTCAACATTATACGACATAGGCTGTGGTTGTGACACTCCAAACTCTTGTTGATATTGCATATTTTGTTTAAGTGTCATACGCAGTTTGTATTCCAGAGAATCCTACATAGAGATACATCGAAGTTTGCATTAAAAAAAGGTTTGACGATTGATTTGAAAAATTTACAACTCTTTTTTCACAGTGCATGCATAAAAAGTAGAATGGATAATTAGTAAAATGTCCAAGGATATATATTAGTTGAGTTGATCAGTTCTACCGAAATTTGATAAATTCATTAAACCCCGCCTCTGTTGCCTATTTTAAATTCGTAAAAGCTATTATAAGACTTATTTCTTATATGATACAACAATATCTTAACACCTATTTTTAATAACTAAATTCATAGAATAGTCGGTTTTCTCAGGATACTTTGTTGATCTGAAAAAATACATCCAATTTAAAGCATTGCGTATACTGGTTAGTGGTAAATTAACGTTTACGCTATAGATGTTTATAAAACATTAGCCACCTAAGAGAGATGATTGCATAGACTGAATATGCTGGCTTGATTCTTTGAGCACATGGAAATATAACGATACCTAAAATCACCCCCACTCGCGCAACACTAAACCTTTGGTAAAAATACCAAAATTATATCCCACATCAAGGATAACACATAATTTATATGCGGATGCGATAAAGACGGTGACTAAACTGATAACATCACTTTTCGGGATAAGTATATCCAACATTTTTATTTTCACTGTTTTTCAGGAATGGAAGCAACAGTCAACTTGTTTACACTAAGGGTATTCAGTGCCTTTCTATAAAGTTGGGTAATTAATCACTAGAACTTCTCTGATAGGAGTATGCCCCATTACTACAACTGAAAAAAGCCTTACTATTGGAAATGATATTGAAGATGAATGTGTGATGGCTATTGAATTGTAAGTACCAACAAATGCATTGGTATTTACGCCTACGATATTCTTTATATTGCTGTCGAAGGCCACTACCATTCTTTGATTATTTATACACAAAAAACGCTAAATTAAGCGAAATATGAATTCCATCAGATTTTGCATTATGCATACAGACCAGCCAAGACTTACGCTTAACTTACTCTTTTCTGCTGACGCATAGCTTCTAATTTCTGCATAATTTGTAGTTGACGCAAACGAGCTGCTTCTTGCTCTTCCATCTGTTTGCGAATAGCATGATCATGACGCAGTGCATCTAAAGCCTCACGAGCTTCTCGAATTTGATTCAATTTATCTTGCAGCTTCTCAAAATAGGCTAGGATAAAAAATAAGTAAAGGCGGACGATAAATATTCCAAAAAAAATAAAACGAGGAGGTTAAAAAAAGCATAATAAAGTGTTCTAAAATAATATTCACAAGCCAGGTATCAGTAATCTGCTGAACGTAATCTTGTATCACTGGCTTAATATATAATAATATGCTGCTGATAAAATGATAGTTATTCATCTGCCAGTAAGTTTCTTCGATATCAGTAATACTATTGGTGCTATAATAATTCTGGTAACTATCACAGCCAAATAGTAAAATCGGGTTAACTGAACTTGAGGAAACAATTGAAATGCTCACCTCGCCGTTCCTCCATGAAATGTTTATACTTCAATAGTTGTGGGTGCATATCATTCAGAGTAAGAAATAAAGCTTGGACTGTTGTATCACTTGAAATATTCCGTCCTCTTTGATTATTGCTTTGCAAGCGATTCACAAAGAATTCTATACTACCGCGTAAAGCTTCAAGAAACTCTTCTTGCTTTGGATTTGTTAATTCAGGAACTTCTGGCATAGTGGAGTTTACATCACTATTTCCATTAACTGAATTCTGAAAATAATATTTTTGAAAGTCATTTTTACTAACAAATAAACTGTTTTAAATTTACTGAGAAATGAGAATCTGATATGGTTTTCATTAATATAGTAGCGATTCTTCCCAGTGGTAAATTTAAGGAAAGCAAGAACAACAAGTGTAACAGGATAAATATGAGCTTATTTTTATTATTTTGCAGATTCTTTACAACTTAAACAGTATCAAAATATACAAATTATAAAGAAGCTTGTATATGCTCTTACCACACTGGCAATGAGTTATTGACAAGAAGCATACGTGAGATAAGTCAGAATAGTGTAAGAGTAGTTTAATTATTAGATGCCAAAAGGATTAACTATTTATATAAGATTATTAAACGAATATTCTTGAAAAACTGGGGACAGAGACCAAACCTTTGGATAGAAACAAAGTTCAATTCGAAACAGTTTGTTGGTATAAGAGGCTGTCTAATTACGAAAATATTTTGCAATAACCACAGGAGTAAGGTGAGTGAAATTCAAACAAAAAAGTAAAGACTTTTCATTCAGAAGAGAAAATATTCAAGAGTGGAGGATGCAGTAAAATACGTATACCTTTGTCTTTGTCCATATGTACTAAGAATATCTCGGAAATCTCTTTCAATGCATATCCATAGCTACACGATTCGAAATGATTTTCTCACTTAGCTTCTTGTTGTTTCACTACAGCTATAGGTTACTTCAAAGACATAATAAATATATACATACATTTTTTTTGTTTTTGGCTTTAATTATCACATACCCCAGAAAAACAGAGGGGATTGCTGTACAAGACAGTCACTCACTGGCTAACCACTGGAGGATATTAAGGTGTGGAGAAAAATCATAAATTCCTAACAATTCTTTCTTTATCCATTCAGTGATTTTATCAGCAACCACTTGACCAGAAAGCAGTCAGACACTCAGTCCTCTGCCTTCAAAATAAGAAGTTGGTACAGAACAGTTTTGTAGCATTGCCTCAAGTTTAATAGATGTGAGACACATGTCATATACGTTGAATATCAAAGCATTGCAATTTTCGCACTGCAGAAATGTGTTGTTTGAAAGCTGGAGCCAGGATTTCATCATGCACTTTAATGTCCTCTAACGACCAAATCACAGCAACACACTATGGGCGAAATCGAGCATTTATATAATACAACGAAAATTCGACTATAGCTAACTGTACACTTTGTTTTATTCTTTCCATTTCTAGTCTCTCCATGTTCACTTCCTCCAAGACTTCTAGTAATACTATTTGCATTTTCATTAAATCCAATGTTATTCCATAGTAATGTCATCAGTAAACTCTCCCTCCCTCTCTCTCTCTCTATATATATATATATATATATGAATTTGTGGTATATCTTCATGAAGGACCCTGGTTAACAACCGATATTAAAACAGTTAATTCAGAAAACTTACTGTTACAAGCGATGCTCTTTTTTCTGATGCGTTCAAATCATTATTTAAACCCGATTTAAGTGAGGTCAGTGAAAGCATACCATGCTCAGATGGTGTACTAGAAGCGTATATAGGTGCACTCGGTTGAGCAGTAGACTGTGAAAGGCCAGAAGGATCCTGAGAATATTCCTGAAATGGCATACCAGGTGAATTCATTTCAAGAGGAGTTTTATGCGTTCTCTGATAATGTTTAGACAGGTATTGTGCAAGTTCAGGATCCATTTCACTTGTATCTAGAACCGGAAGGAGATGAGCAACTCCAGACGTCGATGATGACGATGATGTAGGAGGTTTATTGACATTAGAGACAGGTTTTACTTGATTCTGTTACGAAAAGAGAAACAAATTCACTATAGAGGATAAACTAATAACATAACAAGAGCACATTACCGGCATCAGCTAGGTACTGTATGGTGTAAATGTCGTTATGAATTAAATTTTATAGATAAGTGCAAAAATGTATGAACTTGCACACACGTTTCAACCATATTTTCATTATATATATATATATACGAGTTTGAATTTCGTTTCATGTAGGTGTTTAGGAAACCAAAGTAGTATATTATCCGATCATAGAAACTTTTTCTCAGTCGAACAATGCATAAACGATACCTTGAAATATTGTTGACAACTGACAGGCTGATATACAATAGTTGATGCTGTCATTTATTTGTTTACTGAAGTCATATGTGGAAAATAACAATCTACACAATACTAGATGGGAATGGGTGAAAGTATATAACACCAACTAGGTTGACAATGCGAAAGATGCGAGAATTACTAAATTTTTTTCGAAACATCATTATTTATTTGACAGAAAATTAAAACAGATTAACATTCTGCTATCGTCTGATCGCAGTAGATTGGATAATGCGACAGACGACGGGCAATGAGGAAACAGACATAAAATGGACTCACACAAAAAGAGACTTGGAGGATCTGGACATCGATGATGATATATGTCTGATTTCCCACAAACTGGAAGATATGCAAGTGAAGAGCAACAAGTTGGCAGAAGAAGCATCAAAGATAGGAGGGAATTCCGGTGAACATAGAGAAAACAGAGGTGATGAAGATTCCTGGCCAACACCAACAGCAACAACAACAGACAACAATCAGCATAAATGGGAAGAGTCTGAAGGGGACAACCTTCTTTACCTACCCACCTAGGAGGCATCGGACGGAACTGAAGGGGATATCAAAGCAAGGATCAGGAAAGCAACACAAGTTTTTATTACTCTCAAGTCTGTGTGGAGGTCAACAGCACTCACCATCAAAATAAGATCCAGATTTTCAACTCCAATGTGAAGTCAGTCAGTGTTGCTATACGGACCAGAGACTTGGCCACGCGTCATAAAGAGCACCTCAAACAAACGAAAGACCTTCATTAATAGCTGTCTTTGCTCAATACTCAAGATCAGATAGCCGGCCAGAAAAGATCAGCAATAAGGATCTCTGGGAGCGAAGCAACCAGGAACCGATTGTGCAACAAATAGGCAGGAAGAAATGGAGATGAATTGGTCATACTCTGAGGAAACCATCAAGTGACATCACTAGACAAGCCCTCGAGTGGAACCCGAAAGGGAAGCGGTGAGTTCGTCGTCAGTGCAAGGGTGAGTTGGAGGAGGTCATGTGAAGAGATGAAAGCATGTGGGCAGACATGGAGCCAGGTGAAAACTCTAGCAGAGAACCGAACGCAATGGAGACGCGCGGCTGAAGCCCTATGTTTCTCTAGGAATTAGGAATTAAAGGAAATAATAATATTCTACCATGAACGAAGGCCTACAGAAGACTAATGAACAGAAAGTAAGTGGTTAGTGGATAAATACAATTTTTTCGGTGTCGTGTTTTCAAAGGAGAATAGTTTAATTGTGAAGCCATCACTATCCTTCTCCACAAATTCTCTAGGACTAACATGGAACTGAATTGAGTTTTTGGGACTTCCCTTTGAATAAATGCGTCGGTGGCACAGTGGTTAGGACTCTCGCCGACCATGCACATGGTCCGGGGTTCGAGCCCGCGCCGATGCACATCTGATATCTATGGTCGGCCTGCAAATTTTGGGCTACCGATATCCATGCTGAAAATTCCATACTTGTACCGAAAATACAGTGTGGAATCAAGCTGTAAATCAAAAAAAAATAACCTACCTACGTGATAACTGATTTGCTCAAAGATAATTTGTTTATGTGATTGCCTCGTGAAAAAATCGTAACCAAACGGAAACAAAAGAAATTTCAAGTAAACTCATGTCAGGATAAATCGCAAAGCAAGACGAATGGTTCATAAATTGTAAGTAACTCGTTTTGCCCGATTTTACAACGGGCCCAAATATGTCACCCACTTGACAGTACAAATGGTATCAGGAAAGAAAGAGATATTATGCATTCGTGAAAGCATGAAGAAATAATTTGATATGGAAAGCACTCACAACTTCACCAACAATGTTTCTGACAACATGGAATTTACAGAGGAATAAGAATCACAGGACAAAATCCCATTATGAATGTTTTGATTAATACAACGATAAAGAAATCCCCGTGGTTAACTACCCAGTCAAGGTTATCAGGGAAGGTTACTTCACTTAAAGAGAATTCCAAATGGTCAATGAAAACTTCACAATTTAAACCAATCGGCAAAGAGAACACAACAAAGCACTATAAAATAGGGTTTCACAATGATACAAACGATGACGACGATGATGCTTAGTAAGAAGCATTATATATTACCTTGTATAACATCAGGTGAAACTGCTGTGAATTTGTTATAGGACTATTTAAATATATTTCATTCAGTAATTATGAATCACGATGAAAAAAGTATACCAATGTAACAACTTACATTTCGTTGGTTTGTCTCAGCTTCACTGGCACTTAAAGCTAGAGCTAATTCCAAATCTTCATTTTCCTGTTGTTCGAGTTGTCGTTCTTTCAGTTCCCTTTCGCGTCGAAGCTGGTAGTTAGGACAAAGTTAAATTTGTAAATCTCTGAGCAACAAAGACAGTTCGTCTTCGAAATATAATTAGCTTACAAAAAATCGCAAAACTGGTAACCTAAATAAGTCAGAGCAAAAATAGAACTTAACTGCTTAGAAGTGGACAATTACCACAACCTAGCAAGGTAGAATAGATGATCCAATTGTGCGTATGTATAACATAAGAACCACTAAAATTGAAACTGTGTCATTATAACGAAATAATAAACTGCAAAACCTCATGATATAGACTTAGCTCAAGTTGACATACCTCGTGATACACGAGAAATATTAAAAGTAACCGGATTCCAAGACATTTAACGGTATGGAAAAAGATAATGAATAAATGAATGTACGGTCCATTTTAAACAAAGTAATACAGTAACTCAGAACACTGGTTTCTAACACATCACCAAGTTAGACAATACTCTACCTTAAGGTTATGAGATTAACTTTAGGTAGTTACCAATCGGCAGAGGATTCCAAGCATTTCCGAGAAAACATGTTGTTGATAAGATAAGCCTTAGTGAAAATTCATATTTAGGATTTTAAACATATGACCTCATAACCTTGTACGATAAAAAAGACATACAAAATTACAAGAGCATCAGAATGATTGACGGGGATGCATCACTTCGGTCATATTTTTAAAAAAATGAAACCCCAATCCAGTGTCAGACTGACAAATAGATTTAGACAAAACTTTGAACAGATATGTCATTCACAAATTAATAGAAAAGTATTTAAGGAAAGAAACGAAGTAGAACTGATCAGAATCCCTTGTGTCGGTGAGACAGCGGTTAGGACGCTCGCCGACCATGCACATGGTTCGGGATTCGATCGCCGGCCACCGACTCACTCCTTTACCTCGCTGAACCAGAAATAATGCTGGTAAAGAGGAAAGATTGGGCATGAGGCTAGCAACCCCATCCTGTAAAATTAAACACTGCTAAAGAAACTTCAAGCCACTAGCTTGAAGCCTTATGTTCCACTGGGGAATGTGAAGGAAAAGAAAGAATCCCTTAACGAACATACACGAGTGTTAGCAATCTTAGAAATCGATATGTTAACAGGAATAGTTCCTGTTGTGTAATAAATCTTACAAACGTTCACTTTCTTTTACAGATTTTGACTTATTCCTAGAATTCAGTGCATACACGGAAATTCGACAGAAGTACTACACACTCTTTTACCGAAAAAAATCAATCAATCATACATTGCAGAAGAATGTGAGGGAATCATTTATGGAACTGTTTGGTAATAAATATGCACAAGCAGAACATTCGAACATACAAATATAAGAGTGCTAGTCAACAGTGAAAAGTCTTTGCCATTCTAAGCCCCCCCCCCCCCGAGGATACAACAAGATCGCAAAAACTGAAATTGTAAACTATAAACCATTGTGAGGAATACCGAACAGTGTCACAACTGCATCAAAAGACAAACTGGAATATTTTTGTGAAAGCGAACTCCATAACGGTTATGTAAAAGACACAGCAATGTGAATTAAGAATGTTAAATTTTAAGACGCTAGGAATACTTAAGAGAATTTATGAAATATTAAGGACTTTTATCTAAGAAGTTAATTTATACACAAAACACAAACATACCTACCTGATTCTCTTTTTCCATGTTCTTTTTATCTTCTAAATTATTTGAAGCTGTTGACGGTCTTGATTCAATAGAGGGAAAAAAATTATTTCACCAATTAGTATTGCAGTGCATAGAACAAGGAAATCATTATGCTACGAAAAAACATCCTACTTACATGAATTGGAACACAGAACTGTGTTTTGATAAGTGACAACTTACCAATACTTACTGATCCAGTGACTGTTCGACATAACAAACAAAACTTTTCCCATTTAGACTACACAACAAACCTTGTCGTTTGAATTTGTGATTATGCTAATAGTATGAAGATACTGTTTGTCAGCTATAATAAACATTTAGAGCTTTGAGAAATGTACACTTTAAGAATCGACTTCTTTATCTTCTCCAAACATAAAAGAGGTGTAGTGAATCTGAAGAAAAATGGAATTCTGACTACCCCAAGAATCACTCTACTGATACACATAACGGTGTAGATATAGTTAATAAACTATGTAGCCAATGGATCTTGACTTTAAGTCCATCTCTATAAATTAGCTATAGCGATTGGGGTTGATGAAACACTAAGTTTGGCTTCGAAGTCATCTGAGTTCCATTAAAACAACAAATATTTCACACTTCTTGGGAATAAGAAAAAGGCGTGAACTACGAAGAAAATTTTCTTTTCGACGATTCATTTTCGCTGTAGAAACCAACAACCTACAAGTTCCTCTTCCCATAAACTACCTGAAGGAACTACTTCTCAAATGTACGTTTAATATCCAGTTCAAATTCAGTGAACAATTCTATGTACAGAAAGATGGTGTAGTCATGGTGTCTCCTCTCGGTCCACTCCTAGTCGACTGCTTCATGGTGAGTCTCGAAAACAACATCCTCGATCCTTTGACAAGTCAACTGCACTTACACAAGAGATACGTAGATAATACATTCATAATTTGTGATGAAAAATCTGATTTAGATTATCTTCTCAAAACTTTCAACGCAGCACACCCATCAATAAAATCACCTTAGAACGTGAATCGAACATGGCATTTCCATTCCTCGATGTACTACTTACCAGAAAACACGACTGTACGATACAAAGATCGACATATCGCAAGCCGACATGCATGGGATAGTTTATAAACTTCCAGAGCTTCGTCCCACTGATACGGAAGCGAAACCTGGTACGTACATTAAGTTCAAGGATTAGAAAATTCGTTGAAAGTTCATTCTTTCACTAACTGACTAACTTTACTAGAGTAGTTTCTTAACAACGACGACTATTTCTCAGTACAATTCTAACAGTGACAAGCGATACCACAAGGCCAACGACACACTAATAACTGAGGAAAGAACATTGCCTAACCTGGTGATCTCCATCACCAAATCAACACTGGACTCAGATATACCACATAGAGATAGGGTATCGTTGACGAGAACCAGTAGAAGACTGCCGCTCCATCTGGGACACGCGCGTGAACTCCGATCACGCTCTGGTTCGCGCACGTCTATGCTTAGTTACGATTAAACGGACATAAAAAAATTGTTGGCAGCTAAGCAGTCACGCCCACAACTCGAAACCAAGACACTGAGTCCCTATTTAAAGAAGAAATAGAGAAAGGCGTATCGACAGCATGACTCCTCCTGAGGAACAATATACAGTTAGCTGCAGACGCAACTGTAAAGGATGTTCATAACCTGAAACTAAAAGTTAGTAAGAGCCAAAACAGACAGACAGTAAGAGCCAGTGGATTTCCACTACCTCATCCGAACTGATCGACGTAAGAAGACAGATTCTGGCAAAAAGTCATCCTAAGGACCGTGAAGAGTGGTGGGTAACAAGAGCGAAAGAGATCGAAAAAAGGGCATCGGCGACATGTAACACCAGACAACTACTTAAAATTATCAGGGAAACAGGTGGCCAAAGGCAAGTGATAGGTGAAACAATCTCCGAGAAAAATGATACTATAATTAGCTCGGAGGATAGACGACCGAAACGTCGAAAGAGCACTTTGAGAAGCAATTTCACTGGCCCACAGCCACACTCAACTTATGCAGCATGCAACACCTTCACTTGAATGGGATATAGACATCGATCCTCCATCCCTAACTGAGATAACGAAAATGTCTCTAATCTGAAACGAGGTGAAGCAGAGGGATCGGATGGAATGACTCCATACGTGTTGAAGCATAATGTAGATAGTTTACTGTCTGACTTGACCAACATATTAGGCAGCGTCTGGGAAACTGATGAAGTCCCGTTGGGTTGGTGTAAGTCATTGATTATCCTGACATATCAGAAGGGAGACAGATTACGGAACATGGACACAGTTACCGGCGTTCAACAATCGTCATACATCTTGACGTGAAAGCGGCATTCGATTCCATAGACCAAGAGGTACCATGGCGATGTTTCACTGTGAAGAGAATGCCAACAATGTACATCGCACTGATAAAGGCACTTCACTGGAACTCATGCAGCCAGTCAGGTGAGAGCCTACGGAGAGTTGTCATCATCAAGGATACCCACCACTATCCCCATTTTAGTTGAATTTCATCATTATTGTATTATGGACTTAACCTTAACTTCCAGGGATCGAAATGTCAAAGAAAGTACTCTTGTTGACTTAGAATATGTAGGTGATATAGTTCTGCCTTCTAGGTGAGGACTGTGACAAAATGCAGTCTTCTGAACACCTTGAGAAGCAGCAATCTTTGAATGTTTAGAATGCGATTCGCTCCTGATGTCCAGTGCAAGAGGATGATACAGGACTGGGGTGAACTGGATTACACCGACCGCTGGTTGGTAGAGCGTGTTAACAACTTCACTTATTTGGGCAGTTACCTCAGTTTGTACCAGAGGGTTGGTGGCTGACGATATCTCGACACGGATACAGAAATCTCGTTTGTCATATGCCTGCCAAATGACGCCCATCTCCGGCGTAGACGTGATATCCTACCGGCTATCGAACAAAGGATGTGTGTACTGCTCAGAAGTTCGCTTCGACCTCCTTCATGGCTATTAGTGAGACATGGTCATTGAAAGTGGAAGATATGAAAACCCTAACTAGCTAGCTGTCTTTGATCATGAGTGTCTGAGTTCTATCTCCCGAATTAGGTGATAGTGTGAGCAATATCGAGCGAGGTAAGGCATCTGTCGAGTGCTACGTAGGGAGGGAATATCGATCGATGAGGTTGTGAAGTTCATCGATCGAGATGATTAGTACATGTGTTTGTTACGCATGACCAGCCATCGATCGCCTTCCTCGACAACAATGAGCGATGTTAGCTGACATAGGATGGATCATCCGGTTGGAAAAGAGATAGCCGGTGGTGGTCAGACGAAAACATGGCTTCACCAGTCAATGAAATCCACAACAGTTAGTACAAGGCAGAGACGTAAGGAGGTGTAGACATCCAGGTTGGGGTCTTCGGGTTGGTGAAAACCAGTGAAGGCTGGAGACAATAATGTGATATGACTCAAAATCGTTCTTGATGGATGACGCAGTGTATTTACTCTCTGTGAGTTTTTGGTTTAGGCGATGCACTTTCAGCCAATATGTATAAACGCAGACTTCAAGCAGGTGTCTGGTCTGTATCATAAAACATAGGAGTCATTCTAGGAATAGAAAACTGCACAACCAATTTTTTTCATGTTGTCTCATTATCTTAAAACGGAGTGAGAGAAACTGAAGAGGTAATATCAATAAAGTATGCGGAAATTACTAATGATACTTTGGATAAATCGCATATCTCGACTATTCTAATGTTGCTTCAACTGGACAATTCTTGATAAGTGATTTAGAGTTTTAATCGGTTGTATGCACCAGCTTACTTGATCCTCCCACTATTAAAGGGAATACAAAGTAATACGTGCTTTATCAACACGCTTGTAGTGCTGTTGTTATTCTTTCAATGTTACTTTCTACCTTGTCTTTATTTAGTTTTATTACTACATCATGCTAAGCATTTAGCGATACTTATACTGCTGAGACTTTATGTTTAGATAAAAAATAAGTGTTATGATGATATGAGTCTTTGGACTACAAGATTTCGGTTCATACAGTGTGTGACACAAATAATTAATGTTTGTATTAAAATGCAAGTTTATCAGAACTTAGGCTTATAACCTAACAGAGTAATAGAGAAATGCTGAGAGTAAGAAAGGAATATTCGGAAAAATTACCTGTTAATTGTCTCAAAACACAAATCGCAAACTCGCACTTCTTTTTCGATACCATATTTGGGTAAGATAGCACGGGATGTGGTGCACTCTCCACAAAATACTTGCCCACAATTACGGCAATGATGCTAAAATAGAATTAAAAGCGGTGGTTTATATGAGAAATTATAGACATAATGAGACTCTGCCACTACGGAAACTTAGTAAATCTATTTACAACGCAAAAATGTGATCACAAACGGACCTTAGTGGTGGCATATGCGAATCCGTACACACTCAAAGAATGATTCACTGAACTCCACGTACAACTGACCGAAAACTGCGAAATGTCATCATGAAAAAGAAAAATGCGTGCTTGCTTTAGACCTATGGAAGCCTGACAGTACCTACTGTAGTAACAGCAAGAGATACTTTTGATCCTGAGAAAGACTGAAACTAGGTTTTTTCAACAAATTCACCCACACCAGGCTGATGCAAAACAACATGTTAGTAGTAATTGAGCACAAGAAGAAGCGAAAGCATTGCAGGTTACCAATTCCTGCTCAACAACTGGAAGTAGTGCTGGATAGCACAAGGTAAAAATACTAAAGTAGCAGCGAAAAGTAGTAGTTAACGGTTTAGACATTACGGGGACAAGAATGCAGTTAGAGATTACACAAACCACGTCACAGAATGATGATACTATGACCAGCTTGCAAGATGGGCGACCGAGTCAACAGCGATAACAATTTAAAGAATATGGCTGAGCTACAGCTACTTTTTAATTATTTAGTTAGTTAGAACTCAGTTACCCGGAATATGTCGTATGTCACACTTGTTTGATGGCTGGTGACACTATCCAGTTTCTCATGCTAAAGTAAGTGGAGTGGGCCCCGTCGGTGAAATTCAAGTGTTTAAGTTAGTCAGCCGCATCTCTATTGACTCATTTGTTGCCCCTTATCCAAGTGCTATCCAGATTCATACGATATTAGACAGTTAATACAGTTGAGGCAGTTTTCAATAACTTGAAACAATGGAAGGAATAGCCATTTAGTGTATCCTTACAGGTATTCAGCAATGACAGTTCAAGATCATATGTGAAGTTGATCGAAGTTTCAGTTGAAGGACGGGAATCAAACATGTATTTGATCACTAGTAATTACTAATGACTACAATTCCTAAGTCTGAAACGAATTATCCTAGCTAATAAAAACGTCTCAAATTTTAGTGTCAATACTCAGCTAAACCAAAAAGTGACCGGAAAAAAAACTCTGGGAAACTAAGCGGGCTTTGAGCCTTATCGACAACGCTTAACTCAATGATTACGTGATGGGTTATCAACGAAACTATGACTAACAAGAGTGTCAACTGCCCATTTAACTGTACAACTGCCTAAAATTTGTATGGGTTCTCGAAAAATCATTCAGTTATAATATATCACTGTACGTTATACCAAATAAAATTATCTGATACGTGGTTTTGAAAGTGATTGGTTGGATTTACAACTTAAAGTTCAGATAGTTGAAGCATTAGAAGCTAAAACATAATACAGGAATAAAAATGAGCATCCAAAATTGATTTCATGCTAAAAGTTCATGTGATGTGCATGGAGGAAGCGAATTTGGGCAAATTAACTGTCTAGAGACGTATGTGAAGTATTTTGGAAATTTTCTTAAAATGTGGCGCAAAAATAATCCTTTAGAAATTAACGATATATTTCCAACTTTTCCTGCTGCATATACTTGACATTTACCTGATTATGCCTCAGGAATTTTATTAGGATACATGTGCGTCGGTAGCACAACGGTTAGGACACTCGCCGACCATGCACATGGCCCAGGGTTCGATCCCCTGCTGACGCACACCTGATATCTACAGTCGGCCTGCAAAAATCTGGGCTACCGACATCACAAGCTGAAAATTCCATACTTGTACCAAAAATACTGTGTGGTTTCAAGCTATAATAAAAATCAAAAAATTAAATTAGTGTGCCAGTCATTTATTTAACAGAGCTAGATTACTTGACTTCCTTTCATTCATGAGATATTTCATGCCTAAGTTCTTAATGGCCAAAGTACATGAGCTACAATCTCAACACAGGTTGTGACACGATGCGTTGAAACATAGTCTACTTCACAGCATTAAGCGAAACAACTTGAACAAATAAAGCACAACCTACTCATTTTAATACAGCAGAAGGACAAATTTTTCTTTATCTAGTTGACTTTCATACTCTTAATAAATAACTTCAGTACGACCAACTGGCCTAATTCTCCCGGGGTTAAGTTTAATAAGACAACAGAAATTCCTTAATGTTGACAAATTGACTTAACAGTTGATAAGTCATAAAACGTGTGACGGTTATCTACCTGAATAAGACGTAGTACAAGTTGCAAGTGTCGATTTAATCTCAAAGAAACGATGAAGACAAGAGGCTAAACATTACAACTAAGCAGGTTCTTATGAAGAAAGGATTAAGTGAGTAAAAATCAAAATTACAAACAAGATCTTACCTTGCGTCTAAATGTGGTAAACGCAGACTTGCATCGGTGACAAGCATTTCCTTCTTTCCAGCTTGGAGCACAAACAACACTAAACATAGCTGCGCTTTCTGAAAATTCCGGGAATGTATATCCGGCATTTTTCAAATTTTCGTAGGCAGTTGTTACAGCCGAGTAACCGGACTGATCGCGAAAAACATATGCCCAGTTTTGGAGACATTCGAGGAGCTTTGCGCGGACATCTGGAGAGGTCTAGGCAGGGTTAAGCGTCGTCAACAAACTTACATCGATCAACCCAACAAGGTCCTGCATGAACTCAGAGCTACAAACTTCTTCATGGACAGGTGAGCCACAATTTTTCATCAATGACTCGAGGACCTACAGAAACTATTTATTATAAAAGTGTATAATACATCAAGTGTGTGTAGAACAACATTAGGATTGTCACACTGAAGACGTTTTTTAACACATTGAACAGCGTATTTCGGTCTTAAGTTCAAATAAGAGAAGTCATTAGCTTACGAAATCTCTTGACTGCGAATAATATCACAAATCGTTATTGTAGCCTCAATATCCGATTCGATTAACATCTCACTAGTTGCTTTTTCTGAAAAATATGATGTATTTAAAGAATTCCAAAATCAATACCGATTAACTTGTCGAACTTAGAGCGTTTCAGAAAATCCATGATGTAAGTTTCGGAAGTCACCAAGTAACGCAAATTACCAACTGCCTGCCTCCACTTCGATAGGTACAATATATCCACCTCAATGTCCAATGCATTTAGCGTTCGAGTTCCGGGTGGACATTAAATCTGAATGCAGTTATGCTTGAAATTTTCTGACAGAGGTGAAGCTCATTTCTCAAAAATGATAAGCTGCAATTTCCTTGTGTTTATATTGATCTGTAAACGTTAAAATTAGAAAGGGGATATTTACTATCAAACAGTTCTTCATTTAGATCCCTGCGTCATTTCAAGCGAATAAAAGTTATAGATTTTCTGAAACGTATTTCCAAGATACTTCAGAAGTGGTTGAAAGTTTTTAAAGTTAGTATCTACAGTATCGGTATTTAACATTTTGAAAGTAATGTGACGAAAGAAAACAGAAGATTCGTAAACACAGATATGAATTATAGTACTTACAGCGCAAAACATAAATGTGAAGAACTCGACCTTCACTGGTGGTTGGTGCAGCCTATGATGGTCCTTTAGTGGAAACCATACATTTCTACAAATATGTTTGTACCTATGTAAGATAACATCTTGTTTGTCGCTGCTGATTATTTAAGAACCTTAATAAATATTAACTCCTGAATTTCTAATTTTACGATTATTTTGTGGTTAATGATGTCGTATGTGTCTTAGGCAGCAAAAGCATAAAACTGAGTCAAAAGGGAACCGCTTCTGTTAATTCATGTGTGTATAATTCAGGTGTCACTAGAAACGCGTATAAGCTATGAGCAGTGTTAAACTTCCCATTCCAGACGCAAACTGATGAAAATTGACAAATCCTTTGGCGGCGGTTGATATGTTTCTATCATGAGTACTGGAATTTCCATATCATGCTGCTTAAATTACAAGCTAGAGCGTAGTGGAGCCCCTTTCAGAGAGGCTATATAGAGAAAGCTGGGTTTTAGTAAACTAATTGCCCAGTCTTCGTAGTTTTCATTTCAGAAGCACTGTAACGCCTTTTTAAACGCTAATTACTATGAAAATATTGTTTACCGATATGAAAAATGTGTATTTGTAGTTCGACATTCGTCAGTAAGATACTCATATCACTTGGGGACAAGACTTGTGTCTCGTAATCCTGGCTTGAAGCTCACAATAAGCTACCGTTATATAAAACGTTACAAATCCCAACACGCGCTGACAAATCAGGAATTATCGAACAAGAATCTGACCGTTCGAATAAGTAGATACAACCTTAGGCGCACGCGACCGCTAAGTCTGGTAAAGTATGGAAAACCATGGCAGCTGTCGCTCGTTATGAAGGAAACCAGATCAATTCCACACACATATTGTCAATGTCGTTGAAGATTGAACGATCAATTCATGGTTGTTTGCTCAAACCCAACTTCATTATATTTTTCGCGGAGACATCGATACACCAGTCATCGTCTCATCGGTCGCTGTTCAGAAAGAAGTCAGACCAAAACTGTCAGAAGTAATATTGTGATTTACTATTGTAATATTTGTTCATAGACCTTAGTTGTAAAGCTTAATTTTAAAGTTGGATATATGTTGGTGTTACAATAAAGAATTCTCGAGTAGCCAATCGGTGTTTTGGTTTTGCGTCCGTTATTACTAAGCGTTTCTGAGAAACTTCAAGGAACAGCGTGAGTCCCAGCGTGGCGAGAGCTGGGCATTGACGGTTTACGAGACGTGCCAGACAGCTTCTGACAGTGAAGTCAGTTTCTGACGGCGGAAACATTTTCTGACGGATTCGGATAGCTGGTGACAGTTTGGATAGTCACCATTCATCTTTCCTGGTGCCGGCGAAGTCTTCTTTGAACTAGCAATATCTGGAACTTTTTTGGAATTGGGTCAAGTTCAACAATGCCTGGGTCAAAGAAGGGACAGAGTGTCTTGGATGCAAACAGGAAAGTAAGTCATGGTGACTTGTCTGTTAATTGTAACGATGTGTCTGATGTTAAACATGACTTGGTTGATGTTACTGTTTCGCCGTTCAGAGATAATAGGAACATCAAACTCCCTAAATTTGAACCACGGTGTTTCGACGGAAACCCGGCTGATTATTTACAATTTGTAAAGGAGTTTGAGATCATGCTGAGTGTTTTTTATTAAATGATGAATTGAAGTTAATGTATTTGATGAGGTATTGCACTGGAGATGCTTCAAGAGCTATACAGTGCTGTAAGTTTATGAAGCCAAAAGAGGGCTACTACGAGGCTATGAGCATACTACGTCAAAGGTTTGGAAGACCTTCGATGATTGTAGGGAAATTATTCGAGTCTGTTAAGGGTAATGGTGGTCAATTACAGGATGACTCCCAGGCACTCGCTGAGTTTTTGGATAATTTGCTGAATCACAAGAATGCATTGATTTCGATGAATTGCATGAGTGACCTCAACTCGAGTTTTATACTAGAAGTAATAGCAAGACGCCTACCTACTCGACTGCAAAGGAAGTGGGTGAAGATAAGCTCCCGTATGGAGGATGAGGGTGTCGAGCCAAAGTTCGATGACATTCTGGAACTGGTAAACAATAGTGTCAATCTATCTATGAGCAAGTTTGCCAGTATATTGAATCTCACCCCCAGAATAGAGCAGTCTGAGGGAAAAACGCAATCATTGATGACGAATAGGCCTCAGAGAGGTGGATATCGAGAAGGCTCCATGATGTCTAGTAATGCATATAGACCTAGTGAGTGTAACAGGTTTCGTAGTACATCCTCAACAGATAAGTTACAAGATGCAAGACAAACACGGTTGTGTTTTACACGTTTGCAAGAGGTGCATACAAAGGTGAACTGTGAACCAGTGAGCAAGTTCAGTGATAAGCTAAATGTAAAATCCAGGTCTGACTCCGAATTGTGTGACGATAACGGTGCGGTGAAGAAGTCTGTAGTTGCAACTGGTAAGCCATTGTTGAATAGAGTGTCACAGAATAGAGTTACTGCTTCAGAGTGCAGTTCTGACTCCACAAGTTTACAAGGTATTACTAGTCAGAGTGAAGATATAAAACCTTTAAGGATTTGTGAGGAGGAACCAAAATTGTCTACTTCTGTTATTAAAGAGTTTGAAAATGATGAAATTGACGGTAAAGTGAATATTCGTGATAATGATCATGATACTTCACATTTGTCTTTGGTTGATCATGATGAGATGAGGGATATGCCTACTACTGCTAAGTTGAACAAAGGTTCTGTACAACTTGAAGGTGAAGTAAAATTAAATGCAGATGCAGTTGCAGAAGGCATGCATACTTGTCAAACCGCCAGTGTAATTGATCAGAGTGAAGCCCACCTATCATCAGATGATAGTGCTAAACCGGAGCTGCTGGTAAAAGACAGCAGTCGTGGTAGTCTTGCAGTTAGACAAATATCTGAAAGCCGAACAACAACAGCTTCTGATCCAGCACTATGTTCATCAACTGGTATCAATCAGTCGTCGTTAATGTTGTCATCCACAATGGCAGAGATGCCCAGCAACTCAAGTATCTTGTGCAATGACTATGATAGTATTGGTGCATTTGGAAAGACGAAAGATATTGCTCAGTTTAGTGAGGATAAGCCAAGTGTAAACGAGAGAGTAATTGTTAAATTGACTTGCATGAATAAAGGCATTTCTAGTTTCAAGTTACTATTTGAATGCTATTATCTTTGGTGTAAATTACTCTGTGCCTACGCTTGGTTGACCAGATACGTCGTGTGTTTGTTCATCATCTATATTTTACGATACAATGACATGAGCGTGTTACCGCTCAGATTTGAGGATATAGCTGATAGTGGGAAGTCAGCAAATGAACTCTGCGACGATTTTCCAACCTAGAGCGTCAACCTGAGAAGGGTTGTAGGCGTACTGCTGTAAGTCCTACAGTTCTTCAAGGGTAGTTTGTCATGCCAGAATCCACAACATTTGATGTATTGATTGTACATATGTTCGTGTTAAATATTTGTGTGAGTTCCAATTACTGTAATTGTTGGTTAATCTTGATTGTGTCCGGACATTCCGCAACTTACAATCGTCAACGTGAGAAGGGTTGCAGGCGTACTGGTGTAAGTCCTGCGATTCTTCAAAGGAATTCCATCGAGACATGATCTGCGAGTTTGTGTGTAGTGTTTGTATATATGTGAGGTGTGTCATATCAATTGGAGTTTTTGGATTCATTGTGTTTACTCGTTGTTTTCGTACCTTGTTGTTATTGCATAATTTTGTTAAAATTTTCGTCGTGCTTACTTCTGAATTTGTTTCGAGTCTTCTACATCCGTGAATGAATTGATTGATTTTGAAGACAGCAGATGGGTCGTATACGCCGGGGAGGTCAGTGCTAAGAATGAAATGCACACGGAGATAAGGATTTTCTGTGGTCCCACACGCCGGGGAGTGAGAGTGTAGACGACTGAGGCTCGCATACGTCACCGTTACTAGAACTGAGGCAGAATGAGTGACAAGCGATCGCAGTGGTAATTGGTAGTGAATAGATAGGAGGATGTGCGTGGAGTATCATGCGGTGCTGCTATGGTCACGTTGCGTTCTGCAAGAGTCATTCTAGCAAGCGGCGATTGTGTTGCAAGTTGTCAAGTGGATGCCTTCAACTGGAAGGCGCAGGTCGTCATCTATGTGTGAGATTGTGCTGTGAGTATGCTTGTGGTGTGTTGGCTTTTCTGTTTGTTTTCCATTTCAGCTCTGTCCGTGTGACCCAGGTTCTCGCACTCGTCCGAGTCAACGTGTGTTGGTCGTGATGAAAAAAGGGATGGATCCCATTTTTGCCGGGGAGTGTCAATGTAGTTGGAGATTGAACGATCAATTCATGGTTGTTTGCTCAAACCCAACTTCATTATATTTTTCGCGGAGACATCGATACACCAGTCATCGTCTCATCGGTCGCTGTTCAGAAAGAAGTCAGACCAAAACTGTCAGAAGTAATATTGTGATTTACTATTGTAATATTTGTTCATAGACCTTAGTTGTAAAGCTTAATTTTAAAGTTGGATATATGTTGGTGTTACAATAAAGAATTCTCGAGTAGCCAATCGGTGTTTTGGTTTTGCGTCCGTTATTACTAAGCGTTTCTGAGAAACTTCAAGGAACAGCGTGAGTCCCAGCGTGGCGAGAGCTGGGCATTGACGGCTTACGAGACTTGGCTCACAACCGTCTTGTCGTGTCAATGTCCAGGTCTAACTATGCTGGACTTCACACTCTCTTTGGAAGTCTTTCAGGAACTATGCTCAATAACCAACGAAAAACCAGAAAACATATCGTTAACTCAAGAATCCTTTATTCTTTCACGAATACATAGTCACCCATTAGTTTGTTGTACACAAAGTCTAAGAATAAGTGTCATAACAGTAAATCATAATAACACTTCTGATAATTTTTCCCTGTCCTCCAACGAACAGCAAACGATGAAACGATGACTGCAGTATCGATGACTCCCGCCAAAATATAGAGTTGAGTTTGAGCAAACAACCATGAATTGATCGTTCAATCTTCAACTACATTGACATGTGGTGTAACACAGGGTCATTCCATCCACAGAGGAAATTATGGAAAGTTACAGAAACATAAAGATATAAAGAGGGTTTCGAAGAGGTGGTACTTTCATTAGGGCGGTCGTTTTTCATTTGACAGACGAGCTCATTCACATTGGTTATCCTTAATTTCATGAAGCTGTAAGCAGTTTCATGTGTCTGGCAAATTAATTGAGACGCAGTTAAAAGTGGGATCATTAAAGGGAAAAGCCACCATACACGTTACTTAATAAGTTCAGGAAAAAGGGATAAAATTAACTGAAATGGAATTAATGAGTTTCTAGAACGTCATCTTCTTACACTATTTGGAGGGTTGCGAGCGGGATTATGCGCGCACCTAAAAAAGAATCAAGTCAAGAGAAAATCCTCTGAACACTTTACCCAGAACCACACAGCCGATTTCTATAAACGCCTCCCAGATGGTGACAGAATGGTAACATACCTGAGTGCTTTCATCAATGTACTGAAAGTAATATGACCAAGAAGTTTAAGGCTACAAAACGACAGAAAATGCAATCAACACTCCATTTTTATTTACCACACCAAAACTTTTGACAACCCTCCCTTTTTACCTCAGCGTCTGATATAGTCAGGTTGATCAAAGGATTTGAATTTTCTGTAATTTCAATGATTCTCTGAATTTTTAAACCCTGTGCGTGCTTTCCCGTTTATCTTTCGGTGTTTCCCGAATTCATGTGACTGCCCAAAATTATCTTCCTCAATATACCTTTGGGGTGAATTTATTGCAGATTACCACTAATTATATCGTCGTAATCCGTTTCTCTGGTGGTTCATTAGTAGTTTAATAGTATAATAATACATTTATTTCTGACTATGTAGGACACACAGGTTGTACTCGGATGAATTTTTGCATCAAAACCTTTTTCTGGCGTACGTATCGTCGATGGCATTAAATTCTCGAATTGAATTATCCTTGATGCACTTTTATCAGAAAACGACACTTCATACAAGTATCTGACAAAGATAATGGGTTCAATGATTCAGCAAAAGTCAAATGCATGCCTCCAGGTTTTCAAGAAATCATGCTATTATACCTAGCCTACATAATGTAATCCCACAATAACCACCAAATAAGCAGGCGTAGACACTTTAAGAAAGGATACTTCATAAAACCGGTTCTACGTTTGTCCATTTGTATTATTTTGTGACTGTTAAAGCTTCCTGACAAAGCCAGTCAATCGTCATCATGGCATCGGATATATACTCGCTACAGCACCTTCACAAATAGCAGGAAACAACACCTTTTCGACACTTTTGACCCTTATAAACTAGTATGGTGATTTGGAAAAGATTAAGACGCAATTAGGCAGCTAGTATTCGGTGAATGAAATTATGCAGGGTCGTGTTAAATTAGGGATTGTTACCACTATCTGATTGGAATGAACACGCCATATGGAACCAACACAGGTAGTCAAAAAGAAAAAGTTGGTAAATTTGCAGTCCAGAAACGCTCTCAGAAACGCTTAGTAATAACGGACGCAAAACCAAACACCGATTGGCTACTCGAGAATTCTTTATTGTAACACCAACATATATCCAACTTTAAAATTAAGCTTTACAACTAAGGTCTATGAACAAATATTACAATAGTAAATCACAATATTACTTCTGACAGTTTTGGTCTGACTTCTTTCTGAACAGCGACCGATGAGACGATGACTGTGTATCGATGTCTCCGCGAAAAATATAATGAAGTTGGGTTTGAGCAAACAACCATGAATTGATCGTTCAATCTTCAACGACATTTATAACAGTATTTCCAGACTTCTTTAGCGAGAAGTATACGGTGAGCCGGATAACGACTTCTGGAAAAAAAGTTTTGTTTGCAGTATGGATTCCGTAGGGGTTCAGATCACTTTGAACTTTTAAATCCACATGTAAATAATTTATATATAGGTGATGTACTGTCTGAGAGCTAGTCATTTCCAACAGGGAAGCATTCAAGTGAAACGTAGCTAAAGACGAATGCTTTAATTTATCAGTGAGAAGTCTATCCTAACGAGGTACTCAGTATCCATGCTGGGTAACAATTATAATTTCTGAATAACTCGAAACATAAGAAAGTGTGCTGACGTCTTGAAGATTAGTGCAGCTAAATCACTGACTGCTGTAAAATTCATTTTGAGGATTGTGAAATTGCTACTGTTCGACAGCGCTACAGTAGCCTAATAGAGTGTCTGATACGACGAAGTTATGGACTACCCGGAATGTTGTTGACCTCCCGTGAAAATATCGTGCAACTAAACAGCCAAATGCGACAGGTCTTTGCGATAGACATTTGACTATATAACCGCATCAGATAAAATGACGGCGAGATGGACTAAATCCACAGAAGTGACGCCTGAACCCAGAAAGATATTCATCACTGAGGGCTATATAGAAGTAAAATAGCCAGTCATTGCATGAATTTCTATCGTTAACACAGACGGCTACCCGCCGAATATCAGTGACGTGAGCTTCACTTCATAGGCCTTGGTTCTCAAAAAAGCGTCCCTCAATGAGTACCTGCAGAAGCTGAGACAACGGGTTCTGTCGACTGGGAGAGTCTTAAACTCTACAACAAACAATGACGAAATTTACGGTGAAAGTAGTGTGTTGTTATGTGGTGACTTCGCATGGTTGAGAATGAAATTCATACAGTTTCAGTTGAAGACTGGTCTAAATTTGCCAGGTTCAAAGACTGTCAAGCGACGAATCTTAATGCTGGTGTTGTTGCCAAAAGGCCAACGGGATCAACTCAGAATGCTTTGAACTGCAAATAACTCTAAAATACCAGAAGGTAAACTGATAATTCCGGGGTTGTTTATTTTTTGAATGTTAGGAAGTCAGCACGAAAATACAATGGAAACACGAGTGGCTGCAATATAGCTTCGAAACGTTACCGATTCGAAAATTGCAACTTCAAGGAATACATATAAGCATGATTATTGATAATATACTCTGGTCGAATTAGTCCAGTCTTCTGCTGAACAGAAATCAGCTACATCATAGTGGAGGTTGTAACTTCCAACGGAAGCGAAACCATATTCATTATGCCAGGTTACTGGACATTTATTGAAGATTGACGAATGGCTTGCAACATGTAAAAGGCTAACAGAAGATTAAATGTGTCTTATGGGTTAAACTTATTTTGGGTGTTCATCCTAAAGACAACCTAGACGCGCATCTGCCTTGCGTTCCTATCTTCAGAGTCGCTGACAAGTTCAACTAACCTACAGGACATACGTCGTCGAGCCTGTTGTAAAGGAATCTGTAAAGCCAAGAAATGACCACTGAAACGTCAAGAAGCCTGTAGCAGGTCGTTATGTGTATATATAAGCAAAGATACGATAATGGATAAAGGTTTCTGGAGTAAGACCTCACATATTAGATTTAACAGATCAGTGTGCAGTTGATATGTGAAAATGCTGAATAATGTTCTGGAAGCTATAATGAGATTTCTGAAGTAAACTCAGGGAGCGGCCTATTCTTAACAAATGTAGGCCTTAAAATCCCAGTGAGCAATCATCGGAGACGGCCCAAGTTCACAAGGTTCAGGTGTGGAAAGATTTATAGGCATTTAATATTCACTGTTTTGTTGCTGTAGATCAGAGAAATTCGTAAATTCAGTTGGATTTCAGTTGTTTCCCCTGCAACGAGCAACTTGTTTGTTTGTGCTGAAGGTGATAATGAATTTTAGGGTACAAAGGGGAACTTCTGTTGTATCCTCTAGTTTTGCATACCTACATGCAACACTATCACTAGATCAGTGCACCTTTGAATGGATACGGGAGCTATATTTTAACTCTAGCAGTGTTCACGGCAGTCTGGTGGCTGGGCTGCATTTGGGAATACACTGCTTAGGCGAGTTGTGTGATAAAATTGTAGATTCAGGATGATAGACAGTCACATAATGATCAAGCTCATTTTTTCTAGTCGAAGTCACGAAAAAAGAGATGCAAATCGTTCGAGGGGTGCAAATAGCTACCCTTTGGATGCATTTCCCTTCTTACAGTTAAAGGTAAATGGAAGCCGACGATTACAACACGTTCTTCCTGATCCGGATATGGACCTGCTTAAATTTTTTCTTGATTTTTATTCTTTGCACCATTCTACGGCCGCCTGACATCACAGGAACAATTGAATTCGATGGAAGCTTTTTTATTTCTAGACCCACAGTGGTCACGGAATATTGTCCGGCAATCACATCTGTGATTTTTCTTACAGTGAATGATAGTTTTGGCTGAACAACTCTGCAGATGGGAACAAACCCAAAACAAAATCTACTCCAACAGAAGGTACAGCGGTTCGTTAGGTAATCTCCATCTATGGTCTACTAAGTGTAGACATCTAAATCTCTTACGTGGAGATCACAGTCCATTAAACAACTGCACCAACTATCTGCAGACATTTCAAGAATACTGATGTCAGAATAAAACATGGTTTGGCAATAACAGATATTAGAAATTAACTTTGTAACGGCACGAAACGCGTACATCAGTCAGATAACTGCACCACTATTCGAACCGACTAATGCAATTACTGTTTTTCCCTGGATGATAGAATCACATTCTGGCACTTGGCAGCAGTCATCAGGATTTCTGATAAGGCGTATGATAATACTGGAATTCCTACTGTTTGGGCCAACATCAAGTGTCTGGAAATGGTTCAGCATCAAGTGAAAGAGCTTCTGCAGAAGTAGATGCATCAGGTGTAGCCGAGTGAACAGATTCCACTATGGGTAAATTTTGTTTTGATAAACACTCAGTGTTATACCGTAATGTTTACTGATAACAGTAAACATTACTGTATAACACTGTGAGTGTTTATCAAAACAAAATTTACCCATAATGGAATTACACTCAACCACAGTGCACAAGTTTTATTCTTATATCAAGTGAACAGATATTCTTTGAGCACACAACGACTACACAGAAAGAATATGTGGCACTGTACATGTGGTAAGATGAAATCACCTAAACCATTTGTGTAAAGTAGGAATGCAAAATATTATTTTGACAGAAAGGATTCAGGCACTGTACTCAACTTCTTTGGATTCGTATAGTGACTAATTTCTGAGTTAGCTATAAACAATAACTTGAGCTATCTATCGCTCACATCAAAAATATCATTTGAAGTAAGAAAACCACTCCTTACTCTCAGCCTGCAAATTTATGTCGTTGGCCTTCACAACTTTTGTGAGGGATGGTATGCCGGGGCCTCATATTCAGGCTGAAGGCGATAGCGCTTAAACAAATTTGGTGCAACACATCTAATTGATCTGTTCGGAGTTTAGTCGATGATAAGGCTTTTTTTGTCTTCATAGACTAAATACAATCTGATGTCGCATATAAAAATACTGTGGAAGGTGTCTCAAAAAGTTTGTGAATGGATGTGAACAAGGTGAAGGGGCAGTTTGATTGCAAAACCTTTTTGAATAAAATACACCAACGAAAGAACGCTGACTACACAGCTAAACATAGATACATATGTATATATCCCTCACTGTTTCAGAGCCACTGAAACCAGGACCACAAGTTATAACTACTGAGCCATGAGTACACCGCCCTTAGCGGTATGAAGTAACACCAACTTGCAGCTCGAATGATTCGGACGTAGCTATCTCGCATATTATAAACCACATCAGTTTTTCAGCTTTCATAATTATATCTGCTAACCAGTTTTCTTTTCACCATTAGCCTTGACAGTGTCACAGGATTTCCTTTCATTCCTTTATACATTTGAAATTGAAAAAAAACTCCGTCGGAATGTGAGTGGATGACAGCAGTATAGTTGAGATTTGTACAACAGAAACAATGCGACTCGGTTCCTGAACTAATTGGAATCATGTTGGAAATTGAACTCTCAACAAGCTACTACCAATACGAAGTAAAGCGTTACTTGAATGTGAGTGCCTGTGTTAGGTATAATTGACGGTTTTTATTTTATTCGTATCACTTATTTTCTTTTAAACACTTAACCAAATTGGCATATTTGAAATGTGCTTTCACTTTTTAAATAATTACTTTCAAAAGCAATAAAGATTGCCGCATCATCGGGTGTAATGTACCACGTGTTGTACTAAAGATGTCTAAACAAGCAAGTTTGACAGTCAAAACGATTCGGATGTTTTCCACCTCTTCTCAGAATTTTTTATTTCGTTATAAACATTCAGGAAGCATCAGAGATTTTATTGGAATATCATAAACACATGTAATTTCTCAGTATGCTGGAACTATAGTTCCACTGATTTATCATGAATTCCGCGGTACCAGTTGTATAGTAAATTGGTAATACTAACCAGACCTGAAAGTGATTTATGAGATGTAAAAGTGTTCGCGCAAGTACCTGCAGATATTAGGTGACGTTAATAAAGTATATAACTTTAACGCACAGTGCGAGTCAATAGATATGCTTCAGAAACTTCGGACGAATATGAAGACCAGGATTTCCGTCAAGGTGCATTTTTGTTTGGAAATTCTTTTGGCATCATCACATATCTTGCGTTAGGCCAAGACGAAATGCATTTGTGTCCCACATTATGTTAGTTATGTTCGAAACAGTCAGCATATTTGGAGTGTTGGATTATTAGCAGTCAGGTTACTTTGCCTGTTGACCAAAAAAGTAAGGTGAAGGTAACCAACGTTTTTGTATGGTAAAACGAGATTAGTGACCTAGTGAGTTAACTGTTTCTTTTGTGAAGCGACTAGGGCAGATGCAATATAACGTGTTCTTAGTGAATCCTAACAGCGGATATATATTCACTCTTTATTATTCTGAAGATTGTGGGTTCTTGATTATTGTCATGGGAATATGTTACTACTGTGATAAGGTTTTATTTGTACGCTATGACCACTGATGTTACGTATTTGCTTAACATTAACTTGTGTTTGAGAGATGGTGATGGCTTTCAACTGTAAAACTGTTGCGACTAGTGGTTTGTGCTGTTGATTTCCTGTCCCTATTCTTACTTAACTTTGCCACAGATGCCCTGTTGACTGTGACTAAAATTCTAAAGTTTTTCTTTAACTAGTTGGTAGATATTGATCTTGAAGTACATAAGTGATATATTTTTTGGCGGAATGTAATGTCTTGAATTTATTGAGTGAAAATTCGACTATATTTGGCAGTTGTAGAATATTGTTTCCAGACTACAGTTAATGGGTACGTTGGGGGAAAGTACTGATAACTATCTATATCCCTTACACTTCTCAGTATACACGTGAAAATCATATATTAACCTAGTATCACAGTTAGGCTCACAAAATTGTATGTTGCTTTGTTGAATTCATTGTTTGTAGGAATAATACAGCGAGTTTTTCTGTTTACAAAGTTTCTTGTCGCCAGTTGTCATAAGGATGTGTTCCCTGTTGTATTTTTGAACTAGATCTGAATGATCGACCTAAGTATTGGCCCTCACCACCCAATAGCTCGTTGTATAACACTTTGATAGGTGAAATAATGGGTATTAGGTTGAAGCATCTGGTAACACTACTCATTGGGATAAAGGGGAGTAGTTACAAGTATAAAGAAATGCGCGTTCTAGTCTGTTAAAGGATATTAAAGATATGGAGGAGTCCATACAGAAAGTGCATACACCAATAGGTCGATCATTTCGCCTCAGTAAAAAAAAGTAACAGGGAATTCACAATCTCAGATAACAGTCGATATCCGTTTGACTTGGCTGAATAGTTATAAAAGTATCTTAAGACTAATATTGCTTGTTTACGAAGCATTATTATTGTGTAGAATTAACATTTAATGTATGTGGGAGAGAAACAGTGTAGTTTCACTTGTTTCAAATTCTGGCGAACTACTATCTTGGCTCTCAAACATAAATTTAAAAAATTTACTTAGGTACTTTGATCATAAGCGTTAATTGTGTGGTTACATTGGCTCATTGGCCAATAGGTTATGAGTTTAAGTCTCTTTCAGCCTACTTCAACTTAGTCCACGGAGTAGTGTCATAGCCTAATGTAGAGGTCTTACTAGTCATGTTTAGTTAAAAATGATGAAATGCCAGCTGTTTAAAAATTCTAAAGGTGCTTCTGACAGTAGTACGAAACAAGAATCTTTTAAGTGTCTGATATCTTGTATAACTCTGCTTTGTTAATGTTATCTGATAAACGTAAGACGTATGTAAAACGTAGAAATATTCAACCATCAGCGCTGTTATTGTCTCGTGGAAAATTCACGTGATTAGTATATGGCTGAATTGCCAAGGCAACAAGGTATTTCTTGAGGTAATTGGAAAATGCTTTCGGTGGGTACATAGCTATCGCAAACTTCTATATTATTCGTCGGGGTGGAGTGAATGTAGTCTTAAAGTGGTCCGACTACAACACCCATTTTTAAATCCTATTTGAAATACGAATAAATGAAGGCCTTTCTGAATAGATTTAACAAAGCAGAATTTATGGTTAAGTCGCTCAAGTAATGAGCGTATTTTGCTACTTCTGGTCTCAAGTTAGCTTCCTTAGTGAATTTGCTTTTGTTACCCAACCACAATTGAGATTTCCTGCAGATTTTTTATTGTGATTTTTTTCCGTGAACACTTGAAGTGACATGTTATTGCACCAATTTTTATCCTCTTTATCTTTTCTTATTTCAGTGGAAAAGCTTTATCTCTCAACCAAGGACCATGTCTGATGATGAGGATAACATTGGTCCCTTCCCGACCGAAATTTCTAATGAAGTTGATGTCGAAGATGAATCTAGAGAAGACACAGTTGGCCCTTTACCAACTGAAATGATGCCGCAGTCTGATGATGTTGGTGGAAGTAATGACTGTTCTCCTGCTCCCCCAAAAAGCCAAAAGGTTAACCACTTTATTTGTTAAATACGTGAGACTTGGGGATAATTTCGATTTTTTCCTTAGTTCATGTCGCAGTTGTTTATAAAGTGACAGACTGAAAATGTCTGTTTTAATTCAGTGAACAGCTGCCTTATCTTTTACTTAAGTTATAGCACTAGTACACACTTCCTAATTCTAACTATGCTTTTTACATTCCAGTCATTTTTTTGTTGAGGAAAAATACAAAAATCAGTGTAAAAACGCGTAGAGGCAACAAAGCCCGTAGATATTTTGGGTATCATATTTGTATAGGTCTTAAAGTCAAACGGTCGAGAGCAGTTAGAAGGAACTTCTGAATCTGGGATTCTTGCTTCACGAGCAAGTTGTATTTATGGCCTGTTTAAGATATTCTCCATGTAAACTTTGTGATTTCTGTCACTTACATCCAGGTTATATCTAACATCTTGAGGGAATTCTTTTTTCAAGTATTGCTTTTGTAGGGATTTTTTGTTTGATTGAATGGAGGATTTCATCATGAGCTGACATCAGTTAGAGAACCACTGGAAGTACTGGACAGCTGTTCGTCCTAGTTTGGGACTTTTCAGTGGTACGCACCCACTGATGTCAGCTCATGATAAAATCCTCCATTCACTTCTTTTTTCCTCTGAATTTTCTTTTTAAAACGTCCTATACGTCCTTTATATTTCATAATTTGAAGGTGATTTTGTGGCTAAAAGTTCAAAAAAGAATGAATTATTAGTTTGGTAGAACAGGTCCTAGTCACTACAGTAATAGACTTCTAAGTAGCTTAGTGATATCTGAATTTGGCACTGAACAATATGAATTAGGATATCAGAGGAGTGTCGACAGGCGAAAATATAGACTCGTAACTTCCTGTCAACTAACTCTTAATATCGTGCAAAGTTGTATGTTTTTATTCGAAACACCTCCGTAGTTTAACGGTAGCACCAAGTGGTATACCATTTTTAAAGCTTCTAGTGGATCAAATTCAAAAATCATGATGTTTTTTTAATGCTTAACAAGTGTTACCCTTGGGTTTGGTATTGAAACGAAGTTAACTACTTCACACTTAGTTAATAGGGATATTAGGGTGCGAAAACATCTCGTTTAACTTTTGATTGGACACTAGTAACTAGTGTGACGTGTCTAGTCCTTTCTTTGGTGCAGACTGAATTCTATCAGTCAGGTTTTGCAATGTGGCCACCATTCTAGGGATATGAGTTCCTTCAAGGTTGCAGATACGCCTTGCTGATCAGTGCAAACTAGCATGAAACCTAGTTCCAAGGCTTCCTGCCGATTGTCTCCAACTATCTAATATCACCTCGTTTAACTATTCTATTTTAAATTATTTTGCGTATTATTGAACAGAATGATACAGTATTTATTTACTGAGGGAGGTTTCCAATACGATTCACAGTTATTCGTATTTAAAACATTACTCAGTAGTAATGCATTGATTTATTTCATATCAAATGCACTTATATGAAGAGTATTTATATACTGTTGCAGTATTTGGGCTCTACTTTTAAATCTTCGTTATTTTTTTGCAATTTTGGTTGTACATTTAACTGTCACTACAGATTTATCAAGTCGTTCAGTGTATGCATATTTTCAATGTGAATACTACTGTATGCAAACAGTGATCCTCGTGAGGCTTAAATGAAAATACGTATTTAGTCAGTTACTATATTTAATTTACCAAAAAGAAATTTCATTTCGTTTTTTTTTAATTTGTGTTTCAGTTCTAAAGGATGAATCTGTCTACCTGAAAAATATCCCAACTGCTCAATATTACGAAATAAGTTATATGCATAGAAACACAATTACGCATGTTGCTTATTCTAAGTAAGTCTACTTGTAGTTTCGGCAATATCAGTGATCACAATTTAACCATGCCTATTTCAAGTTACGAAGTCTTTCATGTGACGATGATAGAGTGTTCGGTAGGTGTAGTCAAAAAGTACCGACTTTGTCTACTCTGATGCAGATGACTTTTAAATAGTATATTTATGTATCCATTAAGTTTATATCATAATTTTTGTCTTGCGACATCGGTAGGTCTTGTTTGTTTCATCTCATGAAAATTGTGTAATGGACTTTTTGGTACTGCGTCTCGTGTAGATATAATGCAGATGTCACCATTGTATGATTCATCCAAGGAAATTAGGGTTATCTGTCTTAGATTAGTATTTATGAGCACATTCGAAATTCATAAATGGAATCAGAATGAGATGCTGTCATCCGTAAGCGGAGATAGCACACTTTTCAATGAAGAGCTTACGCAAATAAAAGAATGTATAAGTTACTTCACTGTATCTTGTATTCTTCGTTGTATCGGTTGATCTCCGTCAGCCGTTAGTCTGTTTTCATGGGTTAGTCAAAATTCAACTTGGCTACATAGTTCACGTGATCCGGATTCGACTCCAGGCTGAAACAATCCTAAACCCTCACCTACCCAGCAGTAAGCGTAGAAAACAGGGGAGGTTGGTTATGAGAACAGCAACCTCACCCATAAAAAACGTCACCACTACTGAAAATTTAGCAGTCAAACTTGTTTCACTAGGACGTAAAGGAATGAAAAAGACGAAAGCAAATTCACAGACTACACAAACGCTTCAAGTCTGTTTACTATCCGTTTGAATCACTGAAAACATGTCATTGCTAATTTATTATTGAAATAAAAGAAAGACATTTGTTAAATCTCGTTTACTAAGCGGTGTACTGTACAAAGCAATATAAACAGAAAAGTGCATATCATAATACTAATTATATAATAAAAAGTGATACAAAAAACGTAAAGAAAGGATTCTGCATCCCTTATTTCTTTGACTCCAGTTCGTCTTGTGGTTGTTTCAGGAAAAGAAAGAATTGCTATTCGTTTGTATTACATGCTCGACTTCCAGCTATTGACGTATAGGTTCAAGCTACTCTCCACTTGTCGAGGTCTAAGCATGTGTACAACGCAGTATCTGACTCTGTAACACTTTATGAGAGAAACACTACCATCGAAAGTCAAAGATATGAAAAGAGTAGAGGTGTCTAACTATAGGTTTGTTCATTTAGTTGCTTTCATTAAGTGGAGGGACGTGATAAATGTTGTTAGGATTAGATGTAATGTTTGGCAAAGAATATTCTTGACTAATACAGTCAGATTCATCCTAAAGCACAAAAAGTGCACTTGATAAACTGAGTTGAAATATTGATTTGTTACAGATTTCTTCAGTCGCTGGCGCAGTTTATGGTGGTTGACTCATTTGAGATAAATGAGGAATCCAGATTGTTGGACGCCTTATCAGCAACTTGAAAAACTGATGAACCATACAATTTGATCATGTGTTTGCAAGCATATTCAATCTTACAATTGTAATCTTGATATAGTAATAAATTTTGACCTAAGCAAAGAAAATGGTTGTCAGTTGGCTAGATAACTGAGAACTGAATACCGAGCGTTGCTTATCAGTGTAAATACTTCAAGTCTCCTCATATCAGTCAGTAGTATGTATCCTATGTTTGATGTGCGACTTCAGAAGGATCTTTTCCTTTAGGCGTGAAATGTATGTCTAGGGCTTTCTATTTTTTTTTTTTTGATTTACAGCTGATTCCACACTGTATTTTCGGTACAAGTATAATTTTCAGCATGATATCGGTAGCCCAAATTTTGCAGGCCGACATAGATATCAGGTGTGCGTCGGTGCGGGTTCGAACCCCGACCATGTGCATGGTCGGCGAGAGTCCTAACCACTGTGCCACCGACGCACAGCTACCCCCTAACATTTAATACTTGAATTACAATGTACAACAATGGTGTGTCTTTTCGTTTAGTTACCACAACGCACACATATCTATACATTTCGATTAAGGCACCCAGGAATCTAGAAAAATTCACCAGCTACTTACCACCCGGCAACCGATCGTATAAGTATCCTATATCACAAACGCTTTCATTCTCAATGAATCACACACCCCATTCTTTTTTTTGAATAAGGGTTTTCAAAATCTTTTCTTTCATTCCAGAACTCATTACTTAATGACTTGTAGTAATGATGGTCATTTTAAATTTTGGCGTAAAGCTGATGGTGTTGGACTGGAGTTCATCAAGCACTATCGAGCACATTTAGGTAAGAAGAAGGTTTTTCCTCTTATTCTCTATTGTTTTGCGTTAATCAATGCAACAAGAAAAGTTTCGTCAACTTCGTATAGTATATGCAATAGTCAACTTAACTCATGTATAGTTTTTTTTTGTGGGAAGTTTCATTACGTAATAATAAAGTGCTTCTGCTTACTTTGTAACTTTGGAAAGGTGTTTAATCTCAAATAATTAAGACATTGCACTGTTGTCCTGCAGTACAGCTATAGTTTCCAAAGCATGCAACACAAATGAAACTCAGTAGACATAGTAAATTGCTCACCAGGCAGCAACCACACTTTTACCACTGTATTATTGTGAGATATGGTAATTCAAAGTAGCCGATATAAAGAGACTACAGTTTTTTGGTTATAAGTGTCATCGTTCGAGCGTTCATGTTAGGTAGAATAACGTGGCTTCTCTTGCTTCGCGTGCTACACGGAATGTGGCGACTTGAACTTCCGCACATTTGTGCAAAGTTCTATGTGGAAAACAGACAGACAGACAGAGTGGCTAGTTATGCTGAGATGCAGAATGTTAGATAAGGTAGGTGAATCAGGAGATCAGATAATGATTCATCAGTGACTAGGGTGATTGAGAATTGCTTTAAACTCGCGAAGCCGCAATTTTCCCATTAAAGATTAATGCTATTTGAAGTCTGATTAGGTATAAAAGAGTTAACGAGTGACTCAAATCTATGAATTCTGTGAATAGTCATCTTATCTGCTTAAATATGGTGTAGGTTGGAGAGTTTCGGAGAAATAGCTCAGCTTAGTTTTCACTTGCACAAATGTACTGTCCTTATCATCTTCGAAATAAATTGAGCCATTTTGATCGTTCCAATACCAAGACTTTAGGTAAGTGTTTAGATTTTTTCTGTTAGCCTTCGCCAGTCAGTTTATAAATAAATTGTCTGCATTTATTTACTTTCTTCAGTGACAGTGTGATATTTCTGTCTACTAATTAAATGTGCTTTAGTGTTACATACAACGTTATTGTTTGACTAGTAGCAATTGGGATTTAAACTCATGACCTGACGGCACCAAGCCATATATATTCGCATTATTTAGAGCTTACTAGTATCGAGTAATGCAGTTAGTCCTTTGAGAGATGGATGACTTGGTGAGGGAATGTGAAATTAACTAAACTTCTCATGAAAACTTTGAATAGTCATTCTATTTGACAGTTCATATAAGTGAAAATATTATGTTTTAATCTAGTTAGTCTGCATAACTTCATCAATATATTTCTTATATTCTAATTAATAGGATATTTTTTTAAATTTTACGATGCAATTAACCACTTTACTTTTATTAATACTGTTCTAAAATAGGAGCTATACTCGGTTTGTCAGTTAGCTGTGATGGTGAACTAGCGTGTACTGTTGGTGATGATAAGACTGCAAAGGTGTTTGATGTTATCAATTTCGGTAAGCATTTTATTAGCCTATAAAATTGCATTTCCCTTATACACTTCTGTACACAGGCATGGCTTATCTAACCAGTTAGGTTGATTTAAGCTCAATAATTCATTTTTTTGATAACAAACTGAGCTATTACTTAAATGGTTGAAAAGAAGCAGGAGAGTTTGATACTTTAGTTTCACTGTATTTTTGTAGGAAATTCTAATTATAAGAGGAGATATATAGAAAAAAATCAACTAAGTGTAAATGTTATATGATGTTCAATGTACGGTGAAAGCTAGAAATTGAATCAACTTATCACACCGTAACTGTTTTTTACACTAACACTCTAAAGTTATGCGTCGGTGGCACAACGGTAGAATCCTCGCCTACCACGCATCATCTGGTCCGAGGTTCAATCCCCGGCCAACGTACTCCTTTACCTCGCTAAGCCAGTAATAAGACTGATGCACAGCGGTTAGGTATGAGGCTAGCAACCCCATCCCATAAAAATAAACACTACTGCTAACGAAACTTTAAGCCTGTGGCTTGAAGCCCTATGCTCCACTTGGAACGTAAAGGAATTTAAAAAAGAATACTCTAAGATTATATCAGTTATTCATACCTCTGTTGCAAAGCCTACATTTTTCATTTCAACTCAGTCTAACATTCAATTACTTTAAAACTAATTGCCATTTCTTTAGATTAACAATTCTGGTCTACGAGCTCACCTTTCAGCAGGAAAGTCCTGGGTTCGAACCCCCATGGGCGCGTGCTGCTGAAGAGTCGAAAACCAGGAAGAAATGCCTGCTCCATACTCCTAGGTCTTCCATTGGTTCTCTAACCAATGTCAGCTCACGATAAAATCCTCTAAACAACTTTCTTCTCATTGGATTAGAGAATGTGTGGTGTTCATTTTTCATTACGATTATTCAGGCTGTAGTTAGTGTACACTTGCTTAATAATAACTATCATACTGTCTGAACACTGACAACTGAAATTGGACAATCTTGGTAAATTTCAGTAATTGACTGTTAACGCTTACACATACTTCTCTGTAAACTTGTTTCTACTTGTTGTTTTTTTTTTAAATTTAATTCTGCAGATATGATTAGTATGTTGAAATTGAATTTCATGCCGACTGGATGCTGTTTTATTTATACACCGAAAGATGAAGTCACTGCATTAGCCATGTATGTGTTTAGTCTGTTAGTGCTTGTAATTATTAATGGTTGATGATGGTATTATAGCGTGTTTTTTTGTTTGTTTATTATACGTAACTGTTTAGTTGTGTAATCACTAAAGTTTTGTATTTGAATGGAATATTACTATGCTCACTTTAATCCTGCTGCTATTTTGAACCTGCTATCCTAGGAGGAGTGTTAAAAATATCTTAGAATAGTGAAGTTTGATAGTATGTAAAGGGAATATTCACCAAGCAATCTTCTGAAGAGATTACTAAGTCATGAGAAAAATTGACAGTTTGATATCGGTCGGTTGGTTGGTTGGTTGTTACTGTCATCCGTATCGTTTGTATTTGTAATAATGCAGTTGTGTCATCCTTTATTTTTTTTTTATATATTATTCCTTTACGTTCCCAGTGGAACATAGGGCTTCAAGCTAGATGCTTAAAGTTTCGGTAGCAGTAGTGTTTGTTTTTACGCGATGGTGCTGTTAGCCTCATGCATGCCCAACATTCCTTCTTCCCCAGTCTTGTTACTGGCTTAGCGAGGTAAAAGAGTCCGTCGGCTGAGGTTTGAACCCCGAACCACATGAGGCGTGTGTGGCGAGCATTATGCCACTGTGCCAGCGACTCATTGTCATACTAAGCATTGCATTTTCATTGCGGATGATCACGTGCTCACCTCAGAGGAATCTTAAGTTTTGGGGATTACTTTGCTTGATGATGTTTATTCATCAAGTTAGTAGTTTTTGAAGCAATATCTTTATTCTAAACAAAACACACTTTGTTATTCACTTTTGTAGAACAGATCAGGACAGTTCGAAAATCCGAATATTTGATGCACGCAGTCAAGATGAACTGTTGCATATAATGGAGAAGTTGCATGAAGCACCTATCGTGTGTTTAGCTGTAGGTCTTTTGAATAACATTTTCATATTGTGTATGATTTTGTCACTACTATTTATGTATTGTTGTCTATTCTCTGTTCTCACACACTGACTAGTTATATCGTCTTGAAAAGCTATGTTAAGTCTTTCTTAATTAATTTTGTCCTTCTCAAAAAACACCATGCACTCATCGAAAAAAGCTGTTGAATGACTAAGGGTAATTTGGTTTTATAGAAAGTCATTTTGTAAGAAGACTGATCGAATGGTTTGTATCGTACGGTATTGAGCAATGAAAGACAACGATATATTCAAGGCTGAAAAAAGGGTCTCTCTACTCTGTTTTTTATATTCATTCATATATTGCCGAAATTCGATATGATTAATTCGGTTATCTGCTAGCAGATCACGAGACCTAAATGTGCTGAAGACGAAATTTTTGGCAATTAGAAGAAATACTTTCATCTTATGATAGGTACTCATACTGAATTGGTTGTGTTCTCTGAGCTGGTTGATTTAATTGCTAAGCTTTCGTCGTCCTTCTAGACAACATCCTCAGCGCAGGTTTTAGTACACACAACTAATACATTATCATATATCTGAGCTAATAAAAACCTTATCCGCTATTTCAAGCACTCATTTTCCACAAAAGTCTATTCTTTAGAGTATTATCTATCAAAGTTGGATGTAGGCAAACTTTTCTTCATCGTTTTTTTTTCGCTGAATATTGGAGAGATGAATTCATCGTTTCAGGTAGGTACCAGTCCTGGACTACCTTTGTCTTCTGAGAGGCAGACCAATTCCTGAGTTTATCTCTACAAATCAATAAGAGACCATTAGAAAAATACTCCATATTGTTAGGAAACCTGCAATTCAACTTCCATCTACTTTCACTTTGACATAGTTGATATATAAAACTGTAGGGGTGGATTGACTGATCTACAACTTTTACAGCCTGCTTTACTTTTTCGTTCTCTCATAGCCCTTAACTAGGAAGATTTGATTACAGAGTTGTATACATCAGGCAGATATTTTGACTTAGTAAATGTGAATAAGTTTACTTCTAGATTTCAGGCGTAGTGACTTGATTGAGTGGAGTACTTCAGCGGATGTGTACTTAGTGTCAAAACCCTATGGGAAACTCATGGCTTCAATTGAATTGAATTTTTGATTTTCCCGTCGATTGATTGGACCCAGGTTGACATGTCGGCTTCTTGTGCAGATGCTTCGACGATGTCTGGGCATTTAATTAGTATACAATTAGTGGATGGTGGCTAGCAGTGGAATCCAGGATGCGCATTTCGTCCTATTTGGGACTCGTCATCTGGATGTACCTGCATTTCTCAGTGAGTGATGTTCCCACCGAGGCTCGAACCCAGTGCCCATAGTTTCAAACGCCAAAGCGTTATCCACTAGACCACTTAGGCCACGAGAGCCATCTCTTGTGCAACGGGTCATATTAATTATTGAATTGAATTTTTGATTTTCCCGTCGATTGGACCGAGCGCTCGGTCTCGACGGAAAATCAAAAATTCAATTCAATAATTAATATGACCCGTTGCACAAGAGATGGCTCTCGTGGCCTAAGTGGTCTAGTGGATAACGCTTTGGCGTTTGAAACTATGGGCACTGGGTTCGAGCCTCGGTGGGAACACTAATTGTATACTAATTACATGGCTTCAATATTTGATTTGTATCCATTAGGTTGGCAATTTTAATCTATCTGCCTCACCCTGGACAACTGAGTAGTGTTGTCGGTTGTAACACAAGTGTGTGTATATGTGATAACACATAGCATATATTGCTGCTCTGTTTTGTGTTCATTGTGTAAGCTGAGCTATAAACGTTCCATAGTAATGCAACACAAGCCCATACTATAGGAAACTAGTGACAAGTATTTCGTGTGACTTCTGTAATAGTCTGTCTGTCTGTTTTCGACATAGAACTTTGCACAAATGTGCGGAAGTTCAAGTCGCCACATTCCGTGTAGCACGCGAAGCAAGAGAAGAAAGTACAAGAAAAGCATAATAGAAACAGTGAGCAAGGTGTGAGACAAAGGAGTAATAAGAAATACAAAACAGTTTCATTGAAGATCATAAGTCACAGGAGTGGATGCATCTGCGCCACTGAGAACGGTTTTGAGCCATGTCACCAATTGTTTCCAACCATAGATTTTTACCGTCCCGAGGGCCCCAGCCTGGAAGTCTACACCTTTCTACGTGGCTTAGACCAACTGTTGTGGATTTCATTGACTGATGCCAAGTTTTTGTTTGACCGCTGCTAGCTTTTTTCCAACCTGACCCTATATCCGCTTACATTGCTCGTCGAGGGAGGCGATGGCTTGGCATACGTAACACATGTCCTAACCATCTCAGTCTTTGTAGCTTCACGACTTCGTCGATTGATTTCCTCTGTTTACCTAGAACTCTACGCCTAACCTCCATGTTGCTCACCTTATTATGCCACTTTACACGGGAAATAGAACGCAGGCACCTATGATCAAAGACAGCTAGTCTTTTCATGTCTTCCACTCTCAGTGACCAGGTCTCACAACCATAAAGGAGGACGGAACGGACTGATGAGCAGTACACCCGCCCTTTGGTCGATAGTCGAACATCTCGTCTGTAATAGTACTTGGTCGGGTAAATCATGTTAAATGGAGCAGGAGGTAAATCTGTTGTGTAATAGTTTCCAGTCTGATCTATAGTGCAGTTATCCACAGCTCCACTATGCTTACTCATAACTTAAATAGTTTCTCTCAGATCCCCAGAAGTAATTTTAGCTCCCATTCTCTGTAATTTTGTGGTTTTCATGTTGCATTTTAAGCTAGCCTCTGCTTTGCTTTTAGTCGCTGATTTGTTTCATGAATGTAGGATTTGCGTTACATTTCTTTGGGTAATTTCTAGAAAGAGCAAGATGTCCTCTTTTTCGCTATTATATTTGTGTTGTAATTTATGCTTACCCTCAGTAAAGCTAAATAATTGTTTTATATTTAATTATATCTGTAATGTTTTGTTTAACAACTACCGACATTTATTAATTTTTCTTTCTTCTTATTTTGTCTTATAGTTTAATCCTGTATTCGATTGTGTTTTAAGCGCTGATTCAGAAGGTATGCTTGAGTGTTGGTCTAGTCCAAAGAATAATTATGGATTTCCAAACACACTGAAATGGAAGTACAAGTCAGACACAGATTATTATTGTTTATTAGCTGCTAAAACGTATGCAGTTAATGTTGTATTCTCTCCTTCTGGCAAAATACTGGCTGTTCTTGGCTCAGATAGAAAGGTAAGAGTTAGAGGAGAACACATCAGTTGTTATGCCTTACTGATTATCGTCAAATGTTGGTTATATGAAGATTTATTTTACATAATGGGATTAATCAACTTTCTATAGCCATTTTAACAGTTTTAATTACAAATAAAATTTGAGTGAATTAGTAGTACTGTTAAGAAGGAAACGCAGATGGTTTGCATCAATGGTTCACTATTCGTCACGACTTTTAAGGGCTTTACAACTGATGTTAGCTTACTAGGCATGTGTAGTGTCGATTAAATCAAGTCATAGTTATAAGCCGAGACTGCATCGCATCGTTTAATACAGTGACCCATTCTAGATGGTGAAATTCTCTAGATTTTTGACCATTTGACCTCAATAAGGGTAACAACATATTCCTCCACATAACACTCTAGGGCAATGCTGCTTTTTGTTTTATTTATTCAAAATTGATAAATACCAATCATAAGGTACTCAGCCTAGCTATCAACTCTCACACCTTATAACTCAGTAGTTAATATGCTTTTTGCAGTGCTACGGTCGGTAACACTCGACTGCTACAAAACAGAAATTAAGCAGCAGTAGTCTAAGACTGCTAGTTGTCCAGTTGTGCTTTAGGTACTGATATTAACTTTCCATTGAAACTGTCGTAAACATAGCCCAACTGATAAATCAATTTACCTGAACAAAGTACAGCCGAAAGCAGCGTTGTGTTGACGGACACTTCTAGTTACATTTCCGCCTTCTGAGATGCAGATATTCTCTATCATCTGCAAAGGGATAGTTACGAAAGAATTTCTTTACCTTTCAACCTAGCTTAGAGTGTTAAGGATTTGTTTTGACACTGTAGAATTTCCTCCAGCTTGCGGCAACGTTTCCCAGGACAATTTTTCTTCATTGCCAATCCTACTAATATTATTCGTGTGACTATCACGAGTGTTCACCCAAATTTCGTAAAGTAAACGATATTATTGTAAATCCTTGTATTCATTTTCTTCCTCTGAGACTTCATTTATTAAAACTTTTGCATTGATCTAGGAGCTTTTATCCATTAGTGTTATAAATATTCGTATATTTCTTAAAATGATTCTTATCTACGCATTAAAGTTACAGGCTATAATAAAACTTGATATTAGTTCAGTATGACAGAAATATTTCGTATTCCGCTGGATCTGAGATAACCATTTTCAAGTAAATTTTCTTCACAGGATTTCATCATCAGCTGACATCGGTTAGACGACCACTGGAAAACCTGGGAGTACTGGACAACTGTGGTCGCGCGCTATGGCGTGAATTGACAGAAGCTGGAATTCATGGTGCAATTGAACCAGGCCCCAGTGGCTTAGTAGTCTACGAGCTCACTTTGTAACCGGAAGGTCCCCGGTAAGTGAGTTCTGGTGAAGAGTCCAAAACTAGGAGGGAACAGCTGTCCAGTACTCCCAGGTTTTCCAGTGGTTCTCTAATCGATGTCATTTCATGATGAAGTCCCGTAAACAATTAGTCAAATCCCTACAAACCAATACTTGAATAAATTTCCTTTGCCTACATGAGGTAATAGACTGATTGACTAAGTTTCAGCTTAGAAGTTTGCAGAGGAGTGCATCAGTTCAAGTTCACACTCTACATGTATCACACAAAGGTAGAGAGTAGAGAGAAGGAAGAAATTCGAGGGAACTCTAATGAGCAGAAATGTAGGCGAGAGGGAATAGTACTATGGGGAAGACACGAGGGATCAGTGTAAATGGGAGATGACAAAACGTGAATGCATCTGAGTCATGGAGAAGGATTTTCAGCCATAGCACCAATAGTCTCCAGACATTGGTACTTATCATCCCGAGGTCCCCAACCAGTCAGTCTATACCTGGCTACGTGACTGGAACACCAACAGTGAAAGACTGCATGGATTGATTCCAGATTTTGGTTTGACCACCGAGAACTCCTTTCCAACCCAATCCTATATAGGGTATCCTTGCCATCTCAGTCAATGCAGCATGAAGTAATAGTGTCTGCCACCTTACAATATTGAGTGTAGTTAATCAGTAATTTGATGGTTCACTTGTTCAGAAATAAGAGAACCAGTCAATTGGTTCATTAACATTTTTTCCGCCAATTGGAAAATGTATCACTTGTGGAGTACTATAATTATGTATTTTAAGATAGCAAAGTGAATCTTGACTAACCCTGTGACTTGAATACATCAATAATGGAACCTTACTTAACCAATATAGTTGTGATTCGTTTGGTTTAGTGTCTATGCTCTATCCAGTACTTGAATCATTCTCCGCATACCTGGTGTCGAACAGCTAGGTAGTGTCAAAGTGCCCACCACACACGCCCATCATGCAAGTAGATCGATCCCTATATGGTGGGAGATTTTGTTGATTTTTAGCATACATATCGTCGTTACATTAGTAGACTTAGAAATTATTGGACATTTATAATATACAAATGTGTAGATATACAATATGCTTATATGCAGGCGATGCAAATTCAGTTACCTAGATTAGTGGTGAGAACCAACTAGTAATACTCTGAGTGTGTCAAACAGTTGTTCCCTATAATCTCTGTAACAAACTCTTTGATAACTGCGAATTTATATCCTTGTAATAGCTTTAACTTCCGTCCTCCAGATGGGTCTTTATTTTTCAAGTATTTTTTTGTATTGTATGGGTTTCAGATTCGGCTGTTTCGTTTTGCAACTGGGAAACTGATTCGCGTCTATGATGAAAGTCTTCAACAGTATTCTAACCTACAACAGGTTTGTTACAGCTGACATGCGTTTCTATAAATACTTAAGGCTTTTTTTCACGTGGAGAAAATGATTGCTGTACTTTTACTGTATTTGGTGAGCTAATCAAGTATTTGCTAACCATCTTGGGTCTTAAAGCGTGTCAGTACTGCAGAATTCGCCAAAGTGATCACTAACCAGTTACAACTATCTAATAATATTCACTGCCATCTAAATGTCTACTCCCATCATTTGTAATTTGAGTCTTTTTCAGTCAAGTAACTGGATAAGTGTAAATGCTAATACAATAGTCTACTATTCCAACTTCCTGTTATTCTTCTTCAGTGTTGCAAGAGAGGAAAAAAGCAATTATGGTATTTTTAAAAATACACATCGAAACCGTGTCAACAAGTGCTGCAATCAGAGACATTACCAGTGAGCTATTCGGGCTCAGAATTAACCTGTCCTAGGACTGTAATGGATACGTTGACTAGTTATTAGAGAATAGCTAGTGTCGTTCATTTAGTCTTTGGTGTTGATGGCGTTGATGCTACCGAATCGTTTAATTGTTCTGTTACCTAATACAATATGCTCTATCCTCTTGGTAATTGTTAGCTTGATGTGAAGGTTGGTTTTACATGTTCATATGACCCACTGAGTTATGCTGACTGGAATGAATGCTCCTGCAGATCATAACATTCCTTAAAAGTTAATTAGATAAAAGTTAGACTAAAAACAGTGGCTATTATGGTATTAGTTGCTTACACAATGATAAAGGTGTAATGGAGAGTTGTAGTGTTGGCAGCTAGACCCCTAGCGCTATAGGAGTGGTGGTAAGCATACATTACATTCAACATGTAAGTGTCAGCTTACTCTGTCGCTCGAAAGGTGTCGTGGAAAAATTCGCTGTGAAACGTGTTCTGAAAAAGAATGATATGCTAATCCTGACCATCTCTGACCAGGAATGACATACAAGAAGTATCAAAGGACTTTAGTACTGTAAAAATATTCATTTTATTCTGCTCATGATTCATTCAGATTAAATCCATGACCTGTTCACTACAGTTATTTACACTGAGATGATTTGTTTTCTTTATAGGTTTAATGTGGTCCGTAGGAGATTGCGTTCCCTTAGCTTTAGAGCAGTCACTTCGTTGCTTGAAACAAAATCCCTACAAAACCAATACTTGAAAATTAATCTGATGCTCACTAGTGACTGGCCTATTCAGGTAGTTAACTTGGGGTTCTAGTGGGAAGCTGTGACCAGTAGGGTACAGCAGGTTGAAGATGAGGCAGTAACTCATCGAAGAAGACATTGCGAAGTGGTCGCGCTATATCGTGAATTGGCAGAAGTTAGAATTCAAGGACCATTGGATCGGGTCCCAGTGGCTCACAATGGTCTACGAGCTCGCCTTGTAACCAGAAGGTCCTGGGTTCGAATCCCGGTGGGTGCGTACTGCTGAAGAGTCCCAAACTAGGACGAAACAGCTGTCCAGTACTCCCAGGTTTTCCAGTGGTTCTCTAACTGATGTCAGCTCATGATGAAATCCTCCATGCAATCAAACAAAATCCCTACAAAACCAATACTTGAAAGGTTTTTGTTCGTTCTATAGTACATGGAAACAAAAACGTTTCATAGGATATTTAAAAAATATGGAACATGTATCTGAGTACGTGTGGTGCGCTTTATTTTCTTTTTAGTCAGGTATATCTAACAACTTAATTTTCAGTAGTGTGATATAAAAACACATTCTCATTCCTTACACTGTTTATTTATACGCAAACTGTATTGATGAACAGGTGAATTGCATTCGGAAAAAACCGATAGGTTTTTGTGAATTTTACTAGCTCTTTGTAAATTCTGACGCATAATCAGTTGATGAAAAGCTATACTATTATATTATTTCTGTTTGATAAATGCGTTTAAATTTTTGGTCTGTTTGAAGACGACTGAAATGAAATCCATGGCATTTCAGTGTGATTACTTTGACTACTTATAAGTAGCCACACGTAACTAGAGAAAATATTGAACCATCAAACATTTCTTTTTTGATTTTCTAGTCCAAACAACTTCTTCCTAGTATGGAATTCGGTCGGCGTTTAGCTCAGGAGAAAGAGCTTGATCGGTCAGAATTCAAACATAGTTGCAACCTAGGTGAGACTTAGTTTTTTTCTTTCATTTTTGTGAAGCTACAGTGCCTTCAGGTTTGCGTTTGCTAGACTTTGAAAGCGAAATTCCGCATAAAGCTATCAAGGCACTAATTTGCTAATGTTTTTTTGGTTTTTTACCTGTGCGTCTTATGGAAGTTGGATCCAGCTTTTGAAAACACTAGGTGGAGGTGGAAAAGTGACAATTTTTACAAATGTGTTCATTTTTGATTGAATACTAGTAAGTAACTAGTGTAATGTGTCTAGTCGTATTTTTGATGCAGACTGAATTCTATCAATCAAGTTTGCAACGTGGCCGTCATGTTAGATGCCTTGTCATCACAGTGCACTGTGAATTGTTGGTATTAGATTGTTAGATGCAATTGATAGAATGCCTTGGACCTGCAGACACACCTTGCTGATGAGTGCTAACTAGCACAAAACCTAGGTCGAAGGCTTCCTGCCAATTGCCTCCAACCATCTAATACCAGTGCTTTCATTTCTCAGCTTATGTCAACGATTAATCTTCCTTCCCCCTCAATTTTAATAACTTGAGAATTATTTTAATCATATTTTCCTGTTTTTTTTAATACGAGACATATCAGCCATCTAACAAATACGGTGATATTCAAATTGTCATTGTTGTTTGTGTGATATTTCTTATCTATCCTAGATGGTGGCAACTGATTTTATTCTGAGGTTTTCTTCAACATATTTCAAAGCAGAGACAGTCTTTTTGATTAAAAATTTCCCTTATCTTTTTTAAAACACTTGTTCAAAATGTCGGCCAGTCAAGGAGAAGGTATGATTTCGCATTCTAAGATTTTTAATCAAGTTACTTCATTGCTTATTCGGCAATAATACTACCTTTGTGCGTTTATCAAAGTGTTTGGGTAGTTGTTGCCCCCCACGAACCCCCACACTTTATGAGAGTTGATTTCTTCTTAGAGTATGTGTATCAGTAGGAACATTAGCATCGCCTTGCCTTAGAGCCTAGAGGCCAGTCACACATGGCCTGTTTAAATTGGTTTTTTAGAGTTGCGTCTGTATCAAGCTCTCACCGCCGTAAGGTAAGTCGGGATGTAAAATATTCACGGTCGACCTTTTCTAACAGTCCTCTGTAGAGCAGACAGGCAGCATATCTGACGTGCTGATCATCTGAAAGAAAAGCTTTAATGCTGTTACATTCTTACTCACCAGCAACACGATTTGTTTCACAACCCCACTCCACTCACCCCCCCAACGTACTGAAAACGACTTACACTATGACGGTAATTACTTTCAGTCTAGCCACCTTCTTAACAGCATTTCTGGTTTGGTTGAACCTGCAGAAACACTAGTTCCAGACACTGTAGCTTGCTGGGTCATTGTGATGTGTAACCATGACCACAACCTCAAGGTGCCACCTATGGGACATAACATTAAAACACTGAGCGTACGAAGACCCAATTCAAGGACGAGTTTCACTGTTGTGTAGTGTAGTGTTGTCTTTTGTTTATCTGTTGACTAATTTATATTTTTATTTATTTATTTCAATAATTTTATTTGATATAACGTGCAGTCGTACAGTATTAATAACTGGATGATGTTTTGGGCACTATTTAAAGCTCATGGTCGTATATATATATATATATATATCCCTATTCCTTTTGTTTTCTTATCTCAGTTTCCCATGTATTCAGGATAGGTGTATACAAACCAAGCTATCAAGTTATGTGAATACATTCTTAGGCTTATGGGCAATAGATTGCACTCGTAACGTCATCCAGTGATTGATTAATACTCTCACTCACTAACTTGTCTAATATGGAATTATATTCCACTACAACGCCTATATTCTACGTTCACGCATATTTGTTTTTGTTCCATTTTTACTCTAGTCTTTGATCCATCTAGCAACTTTTTAGCCTATGCTACATTATTGGGAATAAAAGTAATCAATGTAGTAACCAATCGCGTTGTCAGGAATCTTGGTGGTCCAGAAAATCTTCGTTTCATTCAGCTGGCTTTTATTCCACCGCGTAGTTCATCATTGTTGTATGGTTCCACTTGTATTGGTTCAGGTACGTCAAGTTGTGTGCCTAGTCTAGAGATGTTGGCAATGGCAAATGACGACAACCCGACGCTGAATAGTAGTAGTGGTAGTGCATCAAACACAGTAGCAGCATGTACCCCTGTGTTGGTGTGTACTGCCTTCAAGAAAAACCGTGTCTATCTGTTTACAAATCGTGAACCGCATGATGTAAGTCAGAGTAAGTTATGTCGGATATTTTATTTTATTTATACTACTTATTCAGTCGCAGTCCTTTTGTTTCTGTGTGTGTAATATTGCCTAATAATTAATTATCCTTCTGTTAAAGCTGAATGGATTGATTACTGGTGTTTTATCAAAACTAAAGTAAACTTGAAGCCACTCTAGGGAAAAGCTATCATTAGGCATATCGTAGATTGTTCTGTCAAAACTCTGTATTATGCAATAACACAAAAACTGATTAATAATAGAAGAGGTCTATGGAATTAAATTTTTCACTCAACGCCTTAACGAATGCAGCGGAATCATGGATTTATCAAATTGATCCTCCGAACATTTTCCAGCATTGTTTGAAAAGAATCAGTGATTCATCACTTGTAACTTTTTTGTTTCGACTGCCAATAACTAGCATATTACATAAACGCGTGTTGCTAGGAGCATTATCTTTCACTGGATGGTGAAGTAAACTAGAATGTTATTGCTTGGTTGATGTTTCTTGATTAAAGCTTGTCCATTATTTCCCCTGTTTTCTTTTAAATTTTGGTTTGTGTCTAACAGGCTTAAAGTTTCTAAACACTGGTAAGATTTGATCAGCTGAGTAGTATTGTTGGTGCTGATTCCACCCTTGTGTGAATTAACCTCACGTTGTTAGTAAGCCTCACTTAGTAACAACGTGAAGATTAATTCACACAAGAGATTAGGTGTCGAGTGCGAGGTAAGGAGGGAAAATCGATCGTCGAGGTTGTGAAGTTTCACCGATTGAGATGATTAGTACATGTGTTTGTTACGCATGCCTAGCTATCGATCGCCTTCCTCGACAATGGGCAATGTTACCTGACATAGGATGGATCATCCGGTTGGAAAAGAGATAGCCGGTGGTGGTCAGACGAAAACATGACTTCACCAGTCAATGAAATCCACAACATTTAGTTTAAGTCAGAGACATAGGGAAGTGTAGACATCCTGGTTGGGGTGTTCGGGTTGGTAAAAAACAATGAAGGCTGGAGACAATTGGTGGTGTGGTTGGAAATCGTTCTCAATGATGGCGCAGATGCATCCACTCCTTGTGACTTATAATATCCAATAAAACTATATTGTTCTTCGATATTACTATAATTTTTTTGCCTCATATCTCTGATTACTGTCTCTTTTATGCATTTCTTTTTACTTTCTTCTCTGGCTTTGTGTGCTGAGTGAAGTGTGGCGACTCGAACTGCTGCACATCGGTGCAAAGTTCTATGTTGAAAACAGTCAGTCAGTCAGTCAGTCACTAAGCCTCACTGATACATGAGTGTATAATCCAAGAAGTTGTATTTTATTCTTCCTAGAATGCTAAATTCGACTGAATATATTTATCTGTTAGGTTTATTTTTTAACTTCTGTACAACGTCATCTGCAATAAGAGTTAAGTAATATGTCTTTTTATTGGATTGGTGGAGGATTGAATTAGAAATGCTATACTATTATTTGCTAACTCGGGATGAAAAATATCTTGGTGAAATAGTGATAAAGCTAATTCGTAAAGTCTGAAGTATGATACATGTGTATTCTAAACAAGATGAAATAAATTTTTGGAGTAAAATGAATTCACCCAGATGGACATCAGTGCTTCTTTCTCTGTCTCTCTCTCGTACATAGACATACATACACACACAGAGTCTCCTCTTCAGATGCATAACAGAGGTAGCATAAGGTACTAGGTGTGTTTACCATCTCCTTTACAACTTGTTGATACCCGTTTGAGTTGACATTGAAAGGCATAAATGGTTTATGTTCGTCTCTACTAAAGTTAACCACTATTTAACACTTTTTTTAAATTGAAGACTCACTCACTATGAATAGCTTTCTTTTTAAAACTAAGTAGCGTAAGTAATTATTATGGGAGCTAAATGCTTATGCCTCTCTCTCTCTCTCGCATAATCCACTTTATCCACTCTTCGTCCGCTGAACACAAGCATGAACAGTATGTCTAGGTAACCTGCTGTGCTGTTCTAATTCAGTTTTCTTCTTCTATTTGGTTTACTTCATTTTTACTTTTTATCCCAAATATTTATTATCATCATTACTGTTGTTATTATTATGTCAGTCAAATTCTGTGTTTCATGTCTAGTTCTGTTGTCATTTAACAATCAGTTAGACTTATCTATTCAATATATCCATGTTTCCTTACCAGACGTATATTCACATACACACACAGACTCATACACCCAGACATCTGTTCAGTAATGCTGTGTGCTGCTGCTGTTGTTAGCTGTTCATTTTCTTTTTTCTGTGTTCAAGAAAAAATATGTCGATAAGTTGGAAAAAAAACTTTCCATATAAGTTTTCTTATATATTTTCTTTCTCTTACACTGTGCTATTGTTACATTCTCTGTGTGTGTGCATATTTTCACGCATTTTAGTGTGTGTGTGTACGTTTGTTTCCCCATTGAACTTTCTTCGAAGGAAGAGACTGGTTTGCCCGGCAAACATAATCATAATCATCACCAGCCTAATACATTCAGACTGTACTTCTCGTGTATGCTGTGATAAATGGCAATACTCACTATTTTTATAATATCACAGAAAGTAGTGACTGGTTTTGCTTCTTACTCCTCTCTCTCTCTCTCTCTGCACACACACACACATACGCATACGTGCATGCATACAAAAGCGAAAAGATTACCTTTGGTTGGTTATAATTTTAACTATCCCACTGACAATCGATATTACTTTGTGTACTAATTTAACTGAATAATGACGGATTGAGGGTTTTTTGATGAAGAAAAAAATGTACGATTTAACTGGTTTATTCATTTAATGTTCAGGTTGTGCTACTGAAATTGGAAAGTGGTAATTCTTTCACCTATGCAAAATTCCTGTGTTTCGTTACTCCCTACTATCTTAGTAAGATGTAACTAGGGGGGGGGGGGCGGGCTATGAAGTAGTAAATGGAAGCCAGGACTGGTTTCAGTGACTTTAAGTCACGATTTATCAGGAATTGCATAAATCTTTGAATTCACCATTGTTGCACAAGTGGTGGCTCTCGTGGCCCAGTTGGTCTAGTCGATAGTGCTTTGGCGTTCTAAACTATGGGCATTGGGTTCGAGTCTCGGTGGGAACATCATCACTCACTGCGGGATGCAGTTACATCCAGATGACGAGTCCCAAATAGGACGAAATGCGCATCCTGGATTCACTGCTAGTCACCATCCACCAATTAACCTCTATTCACCATTGCTGTTCATCAGTTACTGCAAAACAATAAATTAACTACTCGACATCACAAGTTACTCACAACAAGGCCGTAACTTTCTGTAATATTGGCAGTATGTCTGACTGATGGACGTGAGAAAGCGATTTTTCGATTATCTGCTAAAATATAACATCAAAACAACAGTATACAGCAGTGTCATATCATATACTCTAGTGGCCATACTCGGCACTTAGTCGACCATTTTCTATCGGTAGGAGTGAAAAACGATGTCGATTACCATCCGGAAACCGACTTATGCACCTCAGTTAGTTATTATCTTTTCTCCAACAGGATTGGTTACTGAACAAAGAATATTCATTTCAATAACTTCATCATGATGGTTCCCAGAGTTATACATCCATAAAGATGAAAGAATAATTGTTACTGACATCATTAGTAACATCTAATCAGAATTCCAAAAGTTATTTGCAGTTAGATTGTTAATAGATTATTTTCGAAAATATGTGTATGTATGTGGTAACATGTAAAATTGTAATACTAAATTGAACATTAGTATTACAAAGTAAACAATTATTGAATGACAACGAATTTACATTAATAAATTCTCATGAGTCATGTTCACATTAAATTCTACTCACATATTGATTATAAACTTCAAATGGATGAATGATCGTATTAAGGACGGGGGTAAAGACAAAAAAATAGTTTTGGTGTTGAATTTCATGTACGTCGTATGCATGTTAGTGTGAGTAAGTTAGCCACTACATTTAAATAAGAAAACAAAAGGTTAGTTAATGCAAGTGTAATGACAAGGGGTAGGGGGAATTTGTATGTAGAGGATGGAGGGTCATAACAGAAAGGCCGGTGTAATAAGGTATTTATGAACTTCACAACACGCCAGGGTGGTAATAGTGGTTGACCTGTTTCTTCTGTACACAAAGCACCGGTTGTTTTTTAGGCAAATTGCAATAGTCTCTACTGTTTGGAGTGTTCAGTATCTGGATGCTTTAGACAACTTATTTCGTACCCAGTAGGTGATGCAAAAGGATTCTTCAGTGCTGGCTTTGTGGGGACCACTCAGGCTTATTTAGTCTATCATGATGTCTATCATCTTCCTTGCATGTTATTCTGAAGTCTGGTTGCTGAAACTGATTCACATATATGCCGTATTCTTCGTTGGTACGTGTGAGTGTGTTTGACTTTCCAACTGCATGGTTAAAGATCCACAAGCATCGTCAGCTGTAAGAGCATGGAAGATTTGACCATCATCACTCATAGAGCATTGTTTATTTTTAATCAACGTAACTGTCATTTTAATTTTGAGAAAAATACCTTATTCACAGAATAACAACAAACCGTTTGATCCAGAAAATAGCTTAACATCTTGTTCTTTTTATCCACCTTTTTTTTACTGGTGAAAGAGAATGGCGAGATAATAAAAATAGAGAACGAGAACGTATTCTCATTTTGTACATGTCCTAATTGAAATTTTTTCATGAATGAAAAAGTAGCATTCATAGAAAGATGTAGAAAACAGGCTCATTTAGCAATACTGATAATAAGTGTGGTCTCTCAGCCAAGTTGCGCTATATAGCCTTCTCGATAAATCCTCATCAGTAGTGTGGCCTAGGGATGTACTGTTGTTGTTGTTAACTACCTGTTAGAACAGTCATCCAAGACTACTTGGTAAACTATTATAGTTTACACATATTGTAAGTTTCTTTTTTTTAAACAGTGTAACGCATAAGTTTGTTGAATTTGATTTGATTTCCAGTGGTGATACAATTACACCAGGATCGACAGCTGAACGCGATGTATTCAATGAAAAACCGACTAAGGAGGAAGTTTTAGCTGCAACAAGAGACTCAGCGACAGCTGCTTCTAGACTAGCCGGCAGTGCTATTCTACATACTACTTTGGGTGATATACACATTCGTTTGTGTCCTAGAGAATGTCCTAGAACTGTGGAGAATTTTGTTGGTCATTCTAGAGCTGGATATTACAATGGACATATATTTCATAGAGTTATTAAAGGTTTCATGGTTCAAACTGGTTGTCCTCTAGGTAAGTGTGAAACTTCTGATTAACTGTCATACTCATCTCCTATGTCAAACACTAGTTTTATTTTCTATAGTTTGGTTTGTAAAAGTTAGTTATGTATTTACGAGTTGATCACGGATTGATGTCAGTTAGAGAAGCACTGAAAACCAGGGAGTACTGGACAGCTGCTGTTTCATCCTAGTTCGGGAATCATCGGGACTACGCACCCACCAACAGCGTTCGAACCCAGGACCTTCCGGTTACAAGGCAAGCTCGTATACCATTCAGCCACTGGGACCCGATTCAATGGCTAGTGAATTCTAATTTCTACCAATTCGTGATTTAGCGCGACCCCAACCATTGTCGTTGGTGGGACATCCATCCACACACGTGACATCTAATTGAACCTCACTGGTCACGACTTCTCACTAGAACTCAGGAAACTCCAACCTGTAGCAAGTCACTAACGAGCATCAGAAGTTAGAATTCATGAGCCATTGAATCGGGTCCCAGTGGCTGAATGGTATACGAGCTTGCCTTGTAACCGGTCCTGGGTTTGAACCCTGTTGGTGGGTGCGTACTGCCAATGATTCCCAAAATAGAATGAAACAGCAGCTGTCCAGTACTCCCTGGTTTTCAATGCTTCTCTAACTGATATCAATCCGTGATCAACTAGTTTTATTTTCATTTTATTACATTTCTACTATACATATGGTATTTGTTTTTAAGATCGTATTCGGTAAAAACACTTATGAGATTTACAAAACAGCTGTTTCATCACTGTTGTTTCTGCAGTAGTTTAGATAGTGTTATTGCATACAGGTTTTAACTCTAGTTCTTTTCTGTCCTAAACGACTGTTCACAGGTATTTCCATTCATAATTTATCACTTTCATCTGGAATTAGTAATAGTACACACTTGCTTAAACAATATTCTAAATTTCTTTTACGATATTTAACATGTAGCAGATAGTTGGCTACACTTGATATCTAAGACTTTTTAATACTGAAGAGACTGAAGTCTGGTGGGCAACAGATCTAATGTTTGTTGGAACACACAATACAACGAACATTGACAAATCAATAAACTTAGCATTGGTTCCACTATTTGCATATAGTACCATCCATTATGTATTCGGTGTGTTTTGTCCTCCGTTGTCTGTTGCCTGTCTAGATTCTCCTGAGAATTTTTGTTCTTTCCACACGTTGCCTCATCAGTGGCTTTTGACTTATAAGTTACTATTTCTTCTCCGAAGGCGTTATTCCATATTTCAATTATGTCTGTTTATCAATAGCAAATACTCCAGAATACTATTTCTTCACCTAAGCTGAAGCAAATAAAGCCGGATTCGAGTCTGAGACACATCGATTGAAGTGAAGTGTTCAAACTAATGAGATTATACCTGAACAGCACACTTAATCTAAGACTATTGTCAGAATAAGTTTTAAAGTCATTGTATTGTCTCTAAATATTAATATTCTATAAGTGACTTTGGATTCTCCAGAAACATGAATATCCAGTCCGGTTAATAGTTAAAGTTTAAGCAAACGAGGTGCCATATTATATCATATATATATATAGAGAGAGAGAGAGAGAGAGAGACTGTACATATTTATGCGTCGGTGGCACAGCAGTAGAATGCTAGCCGACCACGCACATGGTCCGGGCCAATGCACTCCTTTACTCCGCTAAGCCGGTAGTAGGGCCTGCAGAGAGGGAAGATTGGGCATGCGGCTAGCAACCCCATCCGAAAAAATAAACACCACTGTTACCGAAACTTCAAGCCTGTGGCTGGCAGCCCTATGTTCTACTGGGAAGTAAAGGGAAAAAATACTAGAAACAAAGACTAACATTCTCAAACTAGGAGAAAACATTTGTCCAGTGGTCTCTGGTTTTCAATGGTTCTGTGAATGACATCAGTTCGCGATGTAGGTCTAAGTCATAAACTTATCAATGTATGTGAAACTTCGCTACAAGTTTAATTCCTAAATGGCTTCAGAAGCAAAGAGAATCTCCAGAACCGATCAATGGTGAGAACAGATGATCCAGTTCATCTATTCCTAAACAGGCCAAAAAATTGGTGTTTGCACGTCTTTGAAACCTATCTATTAAACGTGTTTGGGCCGCATCCCAAAGTTTGTTGAAGCCCCCTAGCAATTAGAAAGTTTAAACCACCTGTATGCGTCCAAAAACAATTCGTCATCACACTTAACCTTCCCTGTAAAACTTTGTTTTGATACCATAGCCGGTGTACTATTACCTCTCTTATTTGGTTTAGTGATGTTCATTGTTATTTTGACCTTCAATATGTCCTTTTAACTTGACCTCACCTCTTAACTCTATTAATTTCATATATATTCCCATAAAAAGTCCGTGTATGATCAGATTGTTCGAAATGTGTTGCGCAAATGCAATGTTACACAATTCAGACAAATTACATATTATTGCTTTGTCTAAATTCATAAAGGAAAGTAATTATTTTAAACAAATTTATTCATTTATGTTCCATTGATTCCTCAATGCACTAACTCTTGATGGGTGTAGATAGACAGTGTCACTTCTCATATAACTGTTTTACGAGCTTTAGCTCAGTATAACTTACTTTTTCTGAATAGAATGGAAGTTATAAGGCAATTTTAATTTTAATTCACTGTACTGATTGGATTTCTCGTTAAGCAATGAAGGTGGTGTTATTAGATGGTTGGAGGCAATCGATAGGAAGCCTTGGACCTAGGTTTCGTGCTAGTTGGCACTCGTCAGCAAGGTGTATCTGCAACCTTGAGGGAACTTATGTCCCTTCTGAGATTCGAACCCGCGTCACCCAGTGCTGCAGTCAGAGACGTTACCACTGAGCTATTCGGGCTCGCGATTGATCTCCTGTAGGACTGTAGTGGTGTTAGTTAGCCAATCGACTTGCAATCTAGGTGAAAGGTTAGGAAAAAGTTTTCGATCACTCATCATTCATTTTTGTACATTTCCACGTTCAACAAAAAAGTGTTAGTTGAAATATTCTGGCTTCAAGATGAATTTATTTGGGAAACTGCGTAAATAAATAAGTGAAACAATATTCTCACGTATAAATCACTGGTATTATCCGCCTGTGATACAACTTTCCATTTTGTGTATTTCTCTATTGCTTATCATATTCATTGTAACCTGTTATGTTTCGACCCTAGGCACGGGTACTGGTGGTGAGTCAATTTGGGGTGGAGAGTTTGAAGATGAATTTCATCCTAGTCTTCGACATGATCGACCGTACACCGTCAGTATGGCTAATGCTGGTCCAAATACAAACGGTTCACAGTTCTTTATTACTGTTGCGCCGACAGTAAGTGTTTTAATGATTAACAAGTCCTAATAATCAACTGTTTTATTTATTTTTCCTTTTTAATATTCATGATTACCAGCTTCAGTATGTCATTAGTTTGTGATGTGTTGTTTCAATTTTCAACTTCTCATTAATGAATTTAACTTATTCATGTTAGAAATTAGGAAAGGTGTTAACAATTTAATTGCAATTATCATTTCATTCAAAAGGAGTGGTGAATTTTCTAATGTGAATTGACTACGTCTATTTTATTCTGTGCCATTCGAGATATAATTGTTTCCTTTTACTATCACTCAGATAGCATTAAACTCTAAACTCGGCTTCTGTATAAATGATTAAGGAATATGTGTGTGCGTACATACTGAAGATAAAGATTTCGGTACTTCATTGTTTGTATTTCCGCAACTGATGCAATTAAAAAGAAAAAAACAAGAGAAAATTAACGAACGGGGAATCTGTGAATGTCATTTTTGTTTCATTTCTGTAATTCTGCAAACAAAGCTTTAATCTCTTGTTAAATGAAGAATATTGAAAACGCATAATGCAGAGGCGTCTTCCGGAAGAAAAAATAATTCGACTGATAGCTTTAAAATATATATATATATATATATATATATATATATTAATGTTCACGTTCTATTTCTTAACGAGTGGAAAAACTAACTGTAAGTGAACTGAATAATTCCTGATCTCACGATTCACTCAGGTGGGGTGTGGTGGTGTGATACAGACAATGTGTGCCACCGGAATGTTATTGTCACATGTTCCCACAGTTCAATACGGCATTAGCAACAGAATATGATAAATCTACTTTATTTGAACATTCTATTTGATGTTACAGACAGAATACATCTCCCACGGTTATATACTGCATTAACAAAAGAATAGTATGTATATATTTGAACATTCTATTTCATGTCGTTCAATGTAAACCGAAATCACACGCTCAATGAATATAAACTGTCTAGATATATGAACAGCGGTTTGATAAATGGAAAATATACCTTGACACTTCCGTGTCTTGCCTTCTGTTGTTACAGTGATTATTCACTTTATTTGTTTGCAAAATTTATTTCATTTTTTTTAATGCACGGACTCCCCTGAATGAATTTGGACTGAGCAATAACAACGCATATATAAAACGGATTCATTTTTATTCCCTCGCAATATGTTTATCAGCTGCTTATAAATCTAAACAATGAAATTCAATGGTTTTCATACAAGTTTAAGAAATCACTGGCTAAGACATTTCCTGTAGCTACTAGATTGATGTATGTGTACCCAGCGGTATGTTCGTTAGTTCAGTCAAAAGTCGATAGGATAGATAGCCTTCCTTTCTTAACTCCAGCTGTGTATATCAATTTACGTGTATCTGCTGAAGCAGGTACATTCAAGGAACATAATAAAAAGTCTGTCTTTAATTTTCTTTGCACATACTGAAAAGGAAATAAATCTTTAGTCAGTGTGTAGTTACGCGACATCTCATTGATATATAGGACATCAGGTAGACATGTTTAATCAAAAAGGCAAATCAAGACTTCGGAAATTCACAGAGGTCATCGCTATCAAAAGGTTAAAAACTGACTCATGTCATCAGAAAGCAGCTGAAGTAAATTTCTCTCTCTCTCTCTTTCGATCCCGGCAACTTAGTTTCTAACCTTGATTGATTACATCATCCCTTATTAAGTGCAAATCCTGGTTTCTTTTCAATCTGCCTTAGTTACTTTGTCATTTATTAAACGCTATGCTTTGTATGTCTGATGTCTCACTAAATCAGCTTAATTCACAATATTCCTTCTTATTTCTAATGGCTTACAAAGTCTTACAATTTATGTAGCTCAGTATCTTGTCACTGACCTTGTCCCCATTTCTCCCATGAAACTTTGACCACATTATACATATAATTATAGCAATATGTTTATATTTTGCTAAGATTCCTGTCCACGTATATGTCCCGATTATTCTTAAATATTGTGCGACATTCCATCTCCAATGCACACTAAGAGGTAGGTTAAAAAATGCCGTGAAAATAATATAACTTTCATTATTCCGGCTGGAAGAATAAGATGGAACCGTTTTATCCAACTCCATATGATGTTATTGCTTTATTCTGATATATTAATTGCCTTATCATTATAGTCTTTTAGTGTTGCTCTGACTACATCCTATGAGGTTCCAGAATTGTAGCTCTGGTCTGTTGAATGTCAGAAATAAACAATGAGGGGCACAATGTGATACTATCAGAACCGATGCCGTTGACAGACATATATTTACATTTTATCTTTTTTCCCCTTAAAATGAGACGGTTTGTTTTACCCTATGATATCCTTTATATCTGTTGTACTTAAATAAATTAAAATTGGGCTGACAGTGTATAAGGCACTATGCTGGACGGCTGTTCAAATAAATGTGTCCAATTACTAGTTCACTCACTCATCATCATCATCATGCTTATATCTTTTTTATGACTTAGTGTAACATGTTTAATTGTTACACGTCAACCTTAGAATTGTAGTAAAACCATCAATTGTCATTGTTGTTCAGGTTGTAAGCAGTTTGTGATAGAAGTGAATCGATTGTCTCCTGCTCCGTGTGTGTTGTTTGCATTATTATTGCCTTGTTCAAATTCATCTTCTTATTGGTTCTGGTTTGTAAAAGAATAAAGACAATCATCTTCTTAGCATAGCACTTTACAGTCTAATAATGATTTGTAAAATATTATTGCATTGTGAATCCGATGAACAGCACTTAAAACAACCTTCAGCAGATTATTACTTATTGCGTCTTTAGAAGATGTGTGATTGTTGTTTTGTTCATGAGATTTAACAATATTTTATCACTATTCAATCTTTAACTGTCTCTTTTGTTTTTATCTTCCCGAAAATTTTACTTAGCCTTGGCTGGACAATAAGCACACAGTATTTGGTCGTGTTGTCAAAGGGATGGAAGTTGTACAGAAGGTATCAAATATTAAAACTAATCCAAAAAACGATAAACCACTGGAAGATGTCAATATTATCAGTGTGACTGTCAAAGATTTAGGCGCTGGGATCTGAATCTGATCATGACTCAAGTGACTGAGTCAAAAACAGACTCACTGTGTATATTTTTCATTGAATCCCTTTTTTTTCTGTAAAGGCCTATCACACTTATTTTTTTTGCATATGTGTATAAGATGTTCTGCTTTCCTTCTCTCTCGTCAATGTTTGTAAAAATATTTGTTTTAAATAACATATATTGACCGAAAATCTCATTTGTTGTTCTTTTTATTTATTTATGTACTATACCAGTTTTAATCGGACAACATGTTTGTTTGGTTTTTCTCTCTTGTCTAACTTTAACATGGAGATGACGAGCTTAACACTGTTGTGTGCTGAGAAACAATTTATGAGCCATTTCAATCATGTAACCAATAGTAACAGTCAGTCCTCTGATGAGAATATTTGTTGTTGTTGGTTAGTTATATACCCTTTCACTCGAGAATTACTAAACTGTACTCCTATTGATCAATCGGTGAAAGGTTTATACACCTTGAGGAAGAAGAGAAGAGTCGTATGCATGACTTTTTGTGTTATTTTTGTCTTACGGTAGTGATACAACATTCATATTGGTTCCTGGCAGAATGTATGCCAGTGTTAAATTTCATAAACCAGAAGGGTTGACTCTAGTAATGGATCACCTGTGACTTCTACAGTCTTCAAATTTCAGAATAAAATATATACAAATAAACAAAAGAGGTGGCCAGTAGAACCATTAATATCTTCAGGAGTGGTAGATATACTTATGGGTAATTGGGGGTGGGGGTGGGGGGTGTAAGGCTTTTAGTTTTGGTAGAAATGTGTAAATGACAGAGTGAATTGGTTATTCTAGACTACTGAATAAAATGAAAACAAGACAGGGAAGATTAGATACCAGTATCTATAAGAAAAAACCCGTCACATTCTCCTAGGCACTTAGACTTGGAATCACCCCACCCAAAGTTACTAAATGTGGGTCTAGTTAAATGCTGATATTATTGAGCTAGGATTTTGAACATAGAATAAGAAGTCAAACAGGTAGGAAAACACTCACTGTTAAATAGCTGATCACTAGAATTCATAGAAAAATTTACAAGAACTCAGGAGGAATGGAATTCATTGTCTTCGTAGTACTGCTACTCAAAGAAGGGGTGCTTAGAGCTATACGTAAGAATTTTAATAAGGCTAGTATTAAGTGGGCCACTAAGCCTACGAATTCATTCTTGGATTAGTATTCTGATCGAACCGACTAAATAAAATAAATAGTTCAAGATATCAGAACACGAACTTAGATGGATTTACAATGATATTAAAATCAATAATCTAAGAGGAAACTCAGTAAAGCTCAAATTTTAGCACATTAAACATATGGAGACTAGCTAAATTGTACCATCATTGTTATTTCATTACTGATACTCTGGTAAATAAGCTGTCTCTTCATCAGATGGCAGATTGGAAGTGAAAATGATTGCCTTTTTTCATTCCTGGCGTACAGAGCTGGTTGTTGTCACTTTAGATCCGACCTACGACTTTAATTTCTTCCCTGCAATTATATCAGTAATTATTTAGGGAATAAGTTATAGATTTCGTAACATGCTAAGCGATTCATATTACTCGAGGATTGACATGCATACTGTTTCAACACACTTACTGATAATTCTTAACGTATTTTATTATAGTCTAAGTATAGTATCAGTAGGCTTCCGAGTGGCCACATTGCGAATTTGATCGATGAACTACAGTCGCGGCTTATCATGTGGAAATGACAACACCTGATGTCCGTTCTATTATTTTACAGCGTCAGTGGTGGAATTATCTTCAGCTGAGCGAGGAGTTTAGGTTCTATTCTATTCTTGGCTGACGCACTCCTAAACAGCGTCTGGAATAACCCAACCCTTACTCCTACGATTCGTTAACTCTTGCATCCTGTCTATTATTCTCCACTGTTCCCCCTTAGTTTTTCCAGGGCTATATATATATATATTGTATCTCGCCTTTCCAACTCATATCATTTATAGGTACGTTTTCTTTCTTTCTTTTCCTTTTCTCTTTTTTTCTGTTATGTGCTGCTTTGTTTCTTTCTTCCATACAAACTCTATTTAAAACATTTATCTTCGTTCTTTCACACCGTATATCTCTACCTTTTTGTTACGGCTTACGCCAGTAAATATGCTAGCATCTACTTTTCTAACACCTTCAAACACTGTTCAATTTTTGGCTTTGCTACCGACATGCCAATATGTTGTTATCAAAACTAACTGAGATTACCCTTAATCTATGTGGAATTTTAGTTATAGTTCATGTACTAACTGGATGCAATACTGTAGTAAAGTGCTGAGAATTCCATTGTGTCACAAGTACTGTTTTGAAATAAAGCAAATTATTATTAAACTACTGGTAGTAAACTCTGAGATGAGGGGAGTTTAAGCGTAAGGTTGGCAATCGCATTTCGTGAGAACAACATGTGGCTATTGAAACTTGAAGCCGTATGTTTCGCTCAGAGCTAAAAGAACTGAGAAAATATAGTGCTCTGGTTTTGAAAATAAGACTAATTTTCATAGGGCTGTTTTTAAAATAATTGACTTTGACTACCTTTGTTTATGGAAAATGTGTCACCCTTCTTGTTTATCAGAGTATGGGAACGGAAGAATTTTGTTTCAGATATATATTCACACGTTTTTTTTAACTGTAAATCACATTGTGTGTAACTAACATCCAGTCAACATCAATTCACTAAGTGCCCGTAAAAATGAAGTACTACTGAAATTGTTCAATAATGATCAAAAACAAGAAGACCACATATGCTTAATTACTATGATTAGTTGATTATTATTCACACATGATAATAGTGAGGATAGCTTAAGAAAATGAATAACTGTATAATATTAAATCTGTATTTTTTTTCCTTCACGTTCCCTAGTGGAACATAGGGCTTCAAGCTAGTGGCTTGAAGTTTCTGTAGTAGTGTTTATTTTTACAAGATGGGGTTGATAGCCTCATGCCCATCCTTTCCTCTTTACCAGCATTATTTATGGCTTAGCGAGGTAAAGGAGTGTGTCTCGTGGATGGGGATCGAACCCGGGACCAAATATGAAACGCTTCACGATTTTGCGTGTCATCCTTGCGCAGGGACCATGCCAATCTTCTCTGTATTGTTCCAATTTAGTATATGTACCGCCGAAGCGAGTACAATATTAAATTTGTATTGGACAAGATGAATTATACTCGTGACATACATAATTAATCATTATCTGATATAACGTGTAGTATGTTGCCTCTTCGGCTAGTAGCAAAATAAACCGATCTTCAAGGTCATCGTTAAAAATATGACACACTAAACTAAGAAATCATTGTCAATTTGTGTTGACCATATATAGATAGAGTTATCGTGAATTTCGTTCGATTCAGTCCGTGATTTTAAAAACATCAAGTGATACAAATAAAATGTAAGACAACTTATTTTTGCCTACCTGTGTGTTGTTGTTCTGACATGTGTATTGAATGCATATCTTACAACATTAGTTTTTCGTATACCTGTGACATTTGTCAGAAAATTCTAATCGAATTATTTGTGAAGGAAAAGAATTTATTCACATCATACGTAATGTTTTCCTTCAGTTGACTCGAAAGGTGGTGTCAGATGATACTGGTGTTTTTGTAATGTTGTATATTTGAATTTTTACTGATTAGCGCTTAGTCGATGTACGATAAACATATCCAAACTCTTACTGCTTGTCATTATTTTACTAAGCCAACAATCTGTAGCATTTATCTGCTATATGTTGCTTTCACTGGTCGTTATTGCTCTAGACCATGTGACAGTTTGACTTAACGAATATCTTGCAATTGGGCGAATGAATGATGGACACTGGCGAAAACATCCAACAGTAAACTCTTTTAGTTCACAGAATTATTTTCACCTTTTGATAATTTATATAATATTGCGAAAGTTCAAAGTCGACAGATGAATAAACAATACCATTGAAAAGGTGTGTGAATTTTTCGATGCTAAATTAATGTGGGGCGCAGCAGGTCGGGGGTAAAGACAAATACTCGCCGAAGACATTGTCTAGGGGTCGCTCTATGTCGTGAATTGGCAGAAGCTGGAATTCACGGGCAATTGAACCAGGCCCCAGTGGCTCAGTAGTTTACGGCTCGCCTTGTAACCAGAAGGTCCTGGGTTCGGATCCCGGTGGCTGCGTACTGATGAAGAGTCCCAAACTAGGATGTAGGAAATAGCTGTCCAGTACTCCCAGCTTTTCCAATGGTTCTCTAACCAATGTCAGCTCATGACGAAATCCTGTAACCATTGAAATCCCTACAAACCAACACCTAAATTAATGTGTCCATCCAGAGTGCATCATCAAAATGAACAGTGAGTTATATACAGGACGGTTGCATACGATCAGGTAATATCATTCACTGGCCAAAGATATCTTGCATACTCAAACAATTGCCTTGATGAAATACACACTGTGTAACATTCTGTTTGTGTAATCACCTGCTCTTTTGTATGCATCTGCTTACCCTCTAGGAAATCATTTTCATTCATGTTTCAGCCGATTAGCTAAAAACTATCCCTGTCAATTAGAGGTCAACACATTGTGAATATCTACGAAGGGGAAGTTCTGGCATAAAATGACAGAAATGTTCAGTTCTCACTTGTCTCCCATATTCACTTACTTGATTTTACCTCATGATAATGATTGTCCTGAAAGAAATTTTCTCTAGGTTCTAGGTATCTGTGCATTCTAGTTTTACAGGTTAATTAAAAGACAGAAAGGCTTCAATAGGTCAGTGTGATAAGAAGTTAAATACAATTTTTATTAAAGAAACTATAAATCATCATCGACAATGATCACACGAGAGTTTAAAGTTTGAAACGTTGAAATACACAGTGTGGAAAATTCGTGCGACTCACATTCTGATATAATTTTAAAACAAGCAATAAAGGTTAATAAAGCAGGATTTAATGAATTTATCGAATTTCCGTACAACTCGTCAGCTGAATACTCTACATACACGGATATATATACTTTTGAAATTACACTGGGAGATAAAAGACTGATAAGTAAACAGACTACATTGAATTATTCTTGCAGAAAGAGAGGTGCGAATGTTTTCCAGGTCACGTTCAAATGGATAAGGGTAAAGACAGTATGAGAGACTAAAATTAAGATAAATTGCATTACGCTTCAATTACATTACTTAGGTAAACAATTAGTCATTAGAGAATATAACAAGAATTGCAAACAGAGTAATACCGATAGTAATAGTTATAATAATAATAGTGTTGAAGTGAGTTAAGATAATCCTACTGATAAAGGATAGTTTTAAATGAATCAAGAATAATAATAAGAGGTAGAATAATAAGTAAAACGTGTTACCTTGGTAGATTCAGAGTCACGACCATCTCCTTTTGTATACAGAAAGCTGGTTTATAAAGTCGAATTGCACAAGTCTCTGCAATTGCAAGCATCTTCTTGTTTCTTTGTCTCCTGACAATAGTGGATGACTTGACAGCGTCGATATCGTGTCCGTAGTCCACAAGATGCTTTGTTATTGAGGATTTTGGCATTTTGCACTCAGCTGTTTTCAACCATTTTGGTTAGATAAAAACAACGGACGTCTTTTTAACAACTCCTGAATTGGCAGTTGGATAAATTCCCTTAATCTAATATACAACTGTTTATTATTAAATTACTGAAACATAATAAAGCATTTTTTCATTGATTCTTATCATGCTTAAAAGTAGTAAATTTCCTTTTTAATCTAAACTGATTGGATAAGTGGAGTCGGTGTTTGTAAATTAAGAAAATTCGAAAAAAGAATTGTAGAGCTCAGTCAGCATCAGCAATCCGGATTAGTTTACTTTAGCTAAAGTAGCTGCAATACACCAATTGTTCTCCTCCAGCTGAATTGTCACTGTAGTAAGGACCTTCATTTCACCCTATCCTACATCTGTGGAACTATGATGTTTGCAAATAGAAAGTGTGAAAAGAATAATGGTTTTTAACTACAGGTGCCTAGGTTCATTTTGAATGAAGAAGAAATATGGTAATTGACAATCAAGTTGGGCGTAGAGTATTGATTTAGTGAAGAGGGAAAGTCGATTGACCAGATTGTGAAACTGAGTCAATCAATATTTCCAGAACACGTCTTAGTCATGCTAATCCACTATCTTCCCCGATCATCAGTGTTTGCTGAAGTTTAATCAGATTGGAAAAAAACGAGATGTAATCAGACAGAAATATAATGCTGGTCCATGAATTTAATGACAGGTGGTCTCAGCCATGTAGGCAAGTGTAGCCTGCTTAGCTAGGGTCCTTGGGATGCAAAGAATACATGGTTAAAGACTGTTGGTGATATCACTTAAAATCATCTACAATGCTACAGGTGTATCCATTTCTTCTCATATATGTTTCAAGTTTCCATAAAACTCTATTTAATTAACCCATGTTTTTTCCTTGTGTTGTTATTACATTTCCGTCCTCTTATATGTACTTCTTTGGAGTTTGATAACACTTACTAAAACACAACACTACATGCTTCATTATTTAGAAGACCAGTTAAAGAATACTGATTAGCTGAAACCTCAGTTGGTGAAGATGTCACTATGTTTGAGTCAATTTAACTTGAACAAGAGAACGAACAGGTCTGCTAGTTTAATGTTCAGGTTCTGATGTACTTCAGTTTATCAAAGAATAAAAAGACTAAGGATTCTACACAATACTAGCTTAAACTTCAAGCCGTTTATGGAATGAATGTAAGTAAAGCGTGAAAAGTAGAAATGCTTTTTATGCTATCACAGTTAACAATAATATCACCGAAAGCCGCTGTCAGGTTTTTGCTTAGTCATTTTCGTCTCAACTACAATTCTCCTCCTGGTAAATACCCTCTTAAAAGCTGGTAAAGTTCTGTAAATGATACTAAAGTATCAATATTGATTTGTTGATATTGCATAATCAGTACTTGACTATTGAATCCTGTTATTGAAGATACCTCACCTAGCAGTCCATATGGTTCATATATGTAGCCCTAGTAATCTTTGACTGACTCATATGACTAGCACTATGTCTTCATCACTGGCCAATAACAACAGACAAAAATCAGCCAGCATAAATGGGAGGAACCTGAAAGAAACAACCTTCTTCACCAACCTACCTACCTGGGAAGCATCGTTTCAACTACAGGCGGAACTGACGAGGATATCAACGGCGGAATAGGAAAAGCAAACAAGCTTTCATTACTCTTAAGTCTGTGTGGAAGTCAACAGCACTCAGCATCAAAAATAAGATCCGGATTTTCAACTCCAATGTAAAGTCAGTGCTACTATACGGATCAGAGACTTGGTGCGTCATAAAGAGCATCTCAAACAAACTACGAATCTTCATTAACAGCTGTCTTCGCTCAATACTCAAATCAGATGGCCGGCCAGAAAAGATCAGCAACAGGATATCTATAAATGAGCGAACCAACCCAGCAGGAACCGATTGTGAAACAAATATGCAGGAAGAAATGGAGATGGATTGGCCATACGCTGAGGAAACCATCAAGTGACATCACTAGACAAGCCATTGCTCGAGTGGAACCAGACCGAAAGGGAAGCGGCGAGTTGGTCGTCAGTGTGAGGGTGACTTGGAGGAGGTCATGTGAAGAGGAGATGAAAGCATGTGGACAGACTTGGAGCGGGATGGGAAAGTTGGCAGAAAACCGAATGCAATGGAGACGCGCAGTTGAAGCCCTATGTTCCTCTAGGAATTAAAGGAAATAATAATGTCTTCATCAAATCACCTAAAGTCATTCTGTATACTACTACTATGACGACAACGGCTCATTTGTGAATACATATCTCAGTCGATTACACTTATAAAGTTTAACAACCATATCATTCGCGGTGTGTAACTAGATTCATATTCTTCAACTCTTGTAAATATACACTGCAGCACAACGCATCCCTGAGATGTTTTGTTTATTTATTGGTGTACATACATATATTTAGTCAGCATCTTGTATGATAATTCTATCCTGGAATAAAATGTAGACAATATGAGGACGTTTTCTATACCCGCAGTACTTACCCATTGTAAAATATATACAAATATACAAACAAGTAGTTTACACAAGTTTTATTATGCTTATTTTAATAGTATTAACCATTTGTATTTCCAAATGGATAGTCCAATTTGAACAAAGGAACATTTGCCAGCTGTTTTAAATAATCTGAATCCTGTTCCTTGTTTTTCTGATTGATCATTAAATTTATTCAGATAAAATTTGCTGATCAGTCAGTCTTTTTTACGAGGATTTTTCGGTGGAATTAAATTTGGTAATTTTGGAGGAATGAAAGACTTTCGTTGCAGATGACTATCGGTTCTTGTAAATACTGTACTGTATGTGTTTGAAGAGGTACTGAAGTCACTCGACTCATCTGAAACGTCATCAGACTTTTTCTGTGCCTCAATTAGAGATAGTTCATTTGAACTATGTCCACTTTTTCTAGCCTTATCAGTTGTTATCTGTGATGTTGCAGTAGGTTTTGTCGTCAGTCCACTTGTATCATGTGTTAGGTTCGATCTGCCACGCCGTCCACTACTTGTCCCAGAGACATCATTTTCTCGACCTGCTGTTCTGCCTATTTGATAAGTCTCACCGACACGTCCAGCACTTCCACCAGTGTATAGTTCTAATGCTTTCAGTGTTGCTTCTTCAAATAATGGAAGTTTTTCTGGTGCCTCAGCCCTAAGCATAGCCATAATTTCAGTTATCATAACTTTATTCGTTCGGTTACGATCATTATAAACTCGTATTATATCTGAGTACAGATTTGCTGGTAGTTCATTCCACATAGCCTCACTATGAATCTGATATTTTTTACCACCTGATGGTTCTGTAACAGATATTGTTCCTTCTTCACTTGATAGTTTCTCAGCTTCTGAGCGCAATTCAGACAAATTTAATATAATCACGTGCAGTATAGTGAAGAGTAAAGTCCTTGTCATTTCTTTACGACGAAATATACGACATTCAAAAAAACAAATTAATTTTGGCGATGGTAAACTAAATATCAGATCGCCTAGTGTATAATAAATACAACCTATTACACGGTGACTTGCTTCAGAAAATGAACACTGCATTTGTGGATAATGAAATAAAATGGAACGTCCACGCGCTAACTCCATATCGTTGTGTCGTTCTTTAGCTTCACGGTACTGTTCAACATAATTCTCCCATGGTAATAATAATACTGCTAATGTTCTGACCAACGTGGCTATTACAACTTCAATTTTATCATACATTTTAAATCTGTACACACGCGCTAAATAGGCAACAGTATAACATGCCTCTTGTATTAAGTCACGATGTTCCGTAGATAGAGTGCTGGCGATGCATTCATTCATTAAACCGCTGTGCATATTTAACCATTCTTCAAATGCTTGACGATTATCAGGATTGGCAGAAATTTGACAAAGTGTGCGAAGTGCACTAATTTTCTCATCATACGGAGTTTTTCTAATTGTCTCAGAAGCTTCCACATCTTGGGTGGAGAGTTTCTCACATATTTCACCTAGAATATTTTCAATTGATGTATTTGCTGGTTGAACCAATGGTGCAATACCTAGCATACGATTCAAAAACGCTGACAGAGGCAAACCACTAATGCTAGGCAAACTTTCAATTATTACATTTGATGCTGTCGCATATTTCTGGTTTAAATATTTGTCTAATTTATTCTTTGCATTTTCCAGATATCTGTTTACTGCTGTTTGTATAATTGACAATGGGATGTACCTTGTGTACATTGCAAAAAGAAAATATGAGGCAGCCATGTTGAAAATTTATAATTATAATGAGATCGATCAACAGTGGATAACTAATCCTTTCTATATAATAAAATGTTTAAGAGTTATACAATGTAATTACTTAATACTTATAAAAAATTACAACGTAAAAGCAGTTATAAGTAAGAGAAACAATATCAAAGTAAAAATCAAATAATACAAGTACTGTAAAGACTATTATATGAGTAATGTTATAAAATATATGTCTGGAGTACGTTATAGAATGAACATTATCGATTTCTTTCCAATCGATTCCCTAACATATTTAAATAATATACTATCTAGTGTCTAATATATATCTGAAGTTCGTCAAAAGAACAGATACCAGCCACTTTGTTTTTACTTTTGGAATGGCTGAAGCTTGAATACTCTAGGACAATAATCATTTCATCTTGTTTGATAGACGAATAAGTAACCCAGAATGAAAATACCAACCGAATGGATTGCTATATGCAAAATACTGAGCATAATGAAGACTGAAGAAATTTGATTTTGACATATATATATATATATATATATACGGTTTGTGAAGGTACTGAAATTCGTTGTGAATTAATTGAAAGTAAAGTTGTTTTCATCACATCGAAGGACAGGAATTGACAGCAGGTCGCATTCTGTACAAAATATCGGAAAAGCAAAAGGAACAATGTTCATTTCTGAGTATAACAAGTTGAGATGAATTATGAATCCTTCGGTTTTTCATCTCGAGTGGAACATAGGGCTCCTTGAGGTGTTATTGTTTTCAAGGGGTGGGGTTGTTAATCTCACGTCCAACCTTCCCTCTCTACTGGACTTACTACAGACTTGGAGAAGTTTATGAATGCGTCGGCCGTGAATTGGACCTCGACTAGGTAAGTGGTTGGAAAGCGTTCTACAACTAAACTATCAACGAACCTCCTTCGTCTTAATAAAATGCGATTTTTCAGTTACGCTATTATCTAATAGATAGTTACTATTATTACTGTTATTTTTGTTATTATCATTATTACTATCTGGAAGTATATATTAGTAGGGAGGGACAGTTCATTCACTTACAGTTGATACTATAGTTTCAAATGAATTAATATAATGGACTAGTATTGACTTTTCTTAAGAACTGATTAGGTCGCATTTGGAAATATTAACCATAACCTACTGTAAATCTTTGTGAACCTATAAACTGCAACCTTTTTTTGTAATTCTAATAAGTATTTTTTCAAAGAGATTAGAGTAGATGGTTAGTTTGGCATAAACCACTTGTTAAATGTAGTTGACACATATGATAAGCAGGTAAAGTATTCGTTGGTTGTTATGATACTGATAATTGGTCAGCACCAAACTGTTGACACCTTTTCTTGTGAGTCAGTCTCGAAGTCATCTGCATTTAAGTCACGAATACTGATTGTAACCAACCTGTTGATATGTATCAGTAATATCGTACATGTGTGATGAGAGCTGTCTGTTAGCCGAAATCGGTAGACAGCAGTTTACATCAATGTTAACTTCCCAAGTCCTGTTCATGAGAAAAACAAGAACAAAGACTTTGTGTGGGCAGATACGATTCGCAGATATATGGTCTGATCTTCAGAGAAACGGCCACAAAGAGATGAAAGATTAACTTTCGGCGAGAGATCAACCAATCAGAAGACGCTGTTTCTCTGCTAACAATAACCTATAATAATGTACATAAAAATCTATAAACGTCTGTTGATTTTCTCAATAAATGATCTGTAGCCTGGCCCTTGTCTTCTGTTGTTACACATGATTTCTAAGGTCAAAGTTTTCTACATGGAGCTTTTACTGAGAATTAATTTTCGACTTCTCAGCTATAGACTGCTTTCAGTGAATTAATGCCGTAAGCATTCAGGGTAGATTGCTTCCTTGTTCTAGCCACCTAAGGTCAGACAACCAAAGTAATAGAAATTTTCATTTAATAATATATTACATGATATATCCATATTGAGAGTTTTTTGGCTAACATACTCAGCTTACCAACAGAGACAGACAAACAACACGACACTAAGTTTCCCCGTTTTAATACACTAGGCACAAGTAAAATATGAGCATATACACAAGTATTTACAAATTGTTAACAACAGCATGTAAGGGAAAAATATGAAAAATAAAGGATTTTCTGTGAATAGTACATTTTGATCATTTAGTCTGAATTAGTTGCTACACGTGGATCCTGGATAAACGCATAGATGAATGTGATTGACATAAAATCAAGCTCACCTGCGTAGCGGTAATAAAAACGTAGGGACACTGTTCATGTTTGTTAGCATTGATAAACTCTGCGTGTAGGCTACTGAGGATTCCTAATTTTATTCGGCATTAAGCAGAGCCTTGCTTAGTTTCCTTTGTATGGACATTCCGATGTCGTGGAACATCTTCACCTCCAAATAAGAAAGAAGGAAACACACTGAGCAAATGACCACAGCAGATATACTCTGAAACACCGTAGGAAAAAGGCGAAACTGAGAAAATACAGTTATGAAAGCGGGAAAATTAGAGTTTTATGATGTATTCATTTATGTTGAGTTTATCTACAGAGTTAGATAAGTGTGCCATTACACTCTAATGGTAAGTATCTAAAACATAAAAGAAATACAGTAATATCTAAGTTATGAAGTATACGCATCAGTTTGGGTACCACAATCAGAAGGGGTACTACGAGACGCAAAAATATACAATAAATGATTCATGAGCCAGTGAAAACAAAAATGATGTATGTTCACAAGTTTTATTATGCTTATTTTAATAGTATTAACCATTTGTATTTCCAAATGGATAGTCCAATTTAAACAAAGGAACATTTGCCAGCTGTTTTAAATAATCTGAATCCTGTTCCTTGTTTTTCTGATTGATCATTAAATTTATTCAGATAAAATTGCTGATCAGTCAGTCTTTTTTACGAGGATTTTTCGGTGGAATTAAATTTGGTAATTTTGGAGGAATGAAAGACTTTCGTTGCAGATATCTTAACGGACTTAGGTTGGCAACATGAGGAGGATTAATTTCAATAAATCGGAATAAATATTTCATATTTAGATAAGATTGATAATTCAGTAAAATAGATGAATTTTATTATGATACATTTTGAAAGGCTGCAATCATAATTCTACAGAGGCGCAGATACGAGCTTTACTACTCAGCTGCTACAGAGGTGGCTTATTTTGTTTCCGATTGAACAGAGTGTACTGTTTAATCACAGAAGAGCGAACAGCAAGGTTTAGTGTTGACCGATGATAGACCACCACTGAACAGTGTTGCAGTGTAGTCTTCATTGTACCTGACCGCAGATGTTTTTGATTGGCGCTGGGGAGGGGAGTTATCAACTCCTGAATCTCTAAGTAAAATTGTTGTCTTTGAACTTTATTGGATAAATTTTTATTAAGGAGTAAAGGACAGGTAGAAGGACTCTGAATGCCATTCTCTGGAATAACGACTGAATAGGATTTTTTGAGAAAAATATATAAATCCAAAAGGAAGCTTTTGAACTTGTAGTTTTCTCTTCTAACCTAAAACGAGGCATCTGTGTGTATTTCAATGCAGTTTCTTCCATAGATCAATATGACCTCAACAGCCACTGGGTAACATTACCGAGAGTGTAAAAAGTTTGAGCATGGTGGATTAGTTAAAATAAAGTATAATTATATTTCAATGGTTTACACACAATGTGATAAGTTTTTGTTATTTTGGCAATATTCGAGCAAAATTACTGCCCGTAAACATGTATGGGACAAAAACCACAATATCCGTTGAAACAATGTTTGTATTCTGAAAACTAATATGAACAAATGGAAACAGAGACTTATGAGAGAATCTATATTCATTAAGGTCACACAGGATACTTGTAACAAGGGTGACTCAGCACAACTGTCAACAACCTGGAATATAATTCTGAATACACAAAAATGAACAAAAAAATCAGGTACATATATATATATATAATTATGTATCCATACCTCTTTGAATGAATTTTCAAAGCAAACTTTGCAAAAGTTGTCACACTTCATACAAGTATAGATAAACGTAGAGGAGAAAGAAAATTGAATTAACTGTAATAGGTGGAATCATGTGTCTGAATTTTCCAAACAGTAACTTGGTATACTGTAATACTTAATTCCACCCTTCTATAGATAGACAGAACAAAACCTTGTGTTTGATTTATAAGTATCTCATTTTATTACTTGAAAAACTGCTTAGTTGTGGTGGTCTGGTGATTGAAGAAATCTCGACAAGAGTGCAAGGAGTTGACTTAGATTTTTTCAAAACTGAGCTATTTATGCTGCAGATGTGAAAGCTAATTGGATCAAACATACTATATAGTGGTGCTCTGTAATCTGTTATTTGACTCTCGCCGACCATGCACATGGTCCGAGGTTCGACCCCCTGCCGACGCACACCTGATATCTATGGTCGGCCTGCAAAATTTGGGCTACCGATATCCATGCTGAAAATTCCATACTTGTACCAAAAATACAGTGTGGAATCAAGTTGTAATCAAAAATTAAATTAAATTAAAATTAAAGGCGAAGGATATTTAAGGTATTTAACTATTCGTGGTTGTATGTGACAATTCGTCTAGTCTGACCTAAATGTTTTTCTACACAGCTGTCAAAGACAGTGTTGTTTCAGCTTCAAACCCAACTACATGCTTGATGAGACTACAGATTAGTAGTATGCTTTATGCTCAAGATTTCAGCGTGCCTTAAACTTTTTTACTTCTAAACTTTAATTTAGTTATTAGACTGTTAAGTCAGACAGTTTCATGCAAAAAGCTTTCCGTATTGTGTACCTGAGTACAACCTTCATATCAGGCATTACTCTGGAATAAGTAAATGAAGCTATATGAGAGCTATACGTTTCAAACACCAATCATGCATTAAGTTATACCTAAGCTACTTGTGTCTAGTAGCAATATTTTGTATAGCTGAGTTAGAGAATTCTGTCTTTATTTATTTTAAAATGGCGGAGAATTGTACCTCAAATGGATGTTTTTGGTAGTCTTGTATTTTCTGAGCTGAAAGGTTTAAATGAAAAGTTTTTATAGTCCTTCTAAATAGAATCTCCAGCTTCAAACTGGCCTAGAAACTTCGCAATTGATGAACCAGTCATCTCGAGTAGCACTATAACCCTAGAAGTACACTTATCTTTTCTGGGTGCCTTAACTTTTCTCCCATTCCGACAGATATTATGCAAAAAAAAATAGTCCAGCGTGTTCAGAACAGATCAACATTGAGTAGCTGAATGGTGGAAGAGAGACTCGGTGGACTACTGACAGCAAAATCAATCAGGACCAATACAGCAATACAAATCACAACACTCAAAATACTGCTGACGAATTAATATTCAGGTTAAGATGGATACAGATGGACATACATAAGTCAAACTTGAATACGTGTTGAATACCTGAGTGATTCAAACTAGCCGGTTTATTGTACCAAGAATATTTTCTTATATACCTGTGTCCATTGTTTACATATGGACTCAACTTACACCTGTTGGCCCGGATATAAGTTCCAGACATTCCGATTGTAACTTACACTTGTAATATTGGGTTTTTTACTGGATCATCTAAGTTTGTAATGTCGTGTACATAAAGAAACTATCAGTTGTTAAAGGCAGTTAGGCGTTATTACCATGTATTGCTATTTATCACTAAAGTTTCTGTCAAATAGCATAAACTCACTCTTATTAGTGGGTTTGTTTCAGTTTGTAAATGATATCATAAAGTAGATATCAGAAGTTGCATTTTTATGGTCAGTTACGTTTACTAACATAGATATGGATAATTACGATAACAATTCCTTAACTTTAATGTGCGCTAGTCAACTGTTTGTATTTTCTACTGGCAGCACTATGGCAGAAAGTGTTTTGTATTTATCATAGGCTTTCACTATGAGTATCACTATCAAAGTATAAATTTAGGTGTAACTTTTTCTTTGGAATCTTCAGAAAACGTTTTGAGTGTGGATAAGCTACATCTTTCTTCTGTTATAGAGACAAATTTATGAAACCTAGTTGATTATGTAGACTTTCTATAAAGTGAACTTTTCAGTGATACATTAATTCTACCTGTAACTAGCACAATCATTAAGAGAGACTTTAGCAGGTTTCTCTTTCTAGAATGAAATAGACTGAAGGGTGAAAATCACTAAATGACTTTCAGAAGTCCTGAACATCACATTCATCATACTCGCATATAATATAATTATCATGAAATCATTCCTTGTAAAAGCTTAATAGGTGAGAAGTTGGCATGTTACGCACCAAAGAGAAATCAAATAAAAATGAACCTGACAGGAACGTGACTTAAACCCCTTTATCAACCGATAAGTGGACACTTAGCGTGCACCTAAATATTAATAAGGTGTGACATGTTTTTTCTAAAAAGATACTCTATTTGAGCGAATATAAAACACATGCATACAGAAAACGGTTCCCATAGTAACAGTAATGTTGTAATCAGTAAATTCGCTCGCATCATGTGAAGGATGATTACAGGCTTGCTTTCTTGCTTAGCATTTCTAACAGCTCAGCTACCCACTGATCGATAAGTTGATAAAATGGAACAACACTATTTGAAGTTGAAGTAGATGGAATGTCTTAAAGCAGCCTTTTTTATTTTCTTATAAACATCACTGTACAGCTTTGAAAATATAGTCATTGCTTAAGGGAATTTTTCCTCGAAAACTCTGTTTTGTCTTAGGCGATATTCTGTTTATCTCAATGAATCAGCACAATCCATCATTCCTCTACTTTTCCTTTCTTTCTATATATAGATTCTTGTTAACGCATATACGTTAAAGTTGGGCAAAAAGACATCTATCTATAAAGGCACATAAACAGTTACACACATACGCATGCATAAAAACAGTCAGCAATATGGAGTGAGACAAAAAAATTGATTTAACCCCTCGTGAATTTATTTGGCCTAGTATAAGAATAATGCTTGGTTTCTATACCCTTATTATGTTTTTGCGTTCGGTCTAATTTCTGGACGATAATCTTCTGAAATTACAATTTTTCTCTTTTGGGCATTCACTGATAGAAGGGAAGTAGATGGGTGGATAGATTTCAATATAGACACACAATTGTACATACAGACATACTTCTATGTGTGCACACAAACAAGCACAGTAGTGGTCGTATCCTGGTGCTACATGCCCAAATATGTGAACAAGCTTGTTCACTTCCAAAAGAGCATCTTCATTTCCCTTCCGTTTGCTTTATCCCTTTTTTGCAATATGTGACACACAGAATTTTCTGATTGGCCTACAGTAATAACTTTCTAATCGATAAACACATTGAAACTACCACATGGGCAACGTTTACACTAAAAGGAGATAGATGCACACACATGTCATGGTCTGTCCAGTGCAGCACTAAAGAAACGGCAATTCATTTAAAAAGTAGTCTGTTTGACTAGGCTTCATTTCGCTGTGTTATACTTGGCTTTCTACAGTGTTTACGTGAAGTAGTGATGTGCAGTAGTTAATTTATTTCACCGGTCATATTCATCAGGATTTCTTCTGGAAAGCAGTTGTTCCAAGAACAAATGTATTCGTTCATCATGATGAGCCATTCTCAATTACGAAGCTCTTCTCAACTATGCTGCTACTTTTAATATTATTAGAAGGGTAAGTTTCATTTAACCTGTTCATTTGGTAACCATTGAACATGCTTCGACGCATTATTCATATACTGAATGTGCAAACCACTTCTGTAAAGGTATCATTACATATCATTCTGGCGTATACTTAGTAAGGTGGACAAAATGACTTTCTGAATTTCTAGCCAATACTTATATCAATTATTGATTGAGGTGGTTAGTAAAAGAAAGTTCAGTGTTCAGCTAACTGGAGTATACGCGTAAAATGTGATGTGAAGTGGTTTCACTATATGGAATGTGGCGAAGTATGGTTTCTGGATGCCTGAGTCATCTCAGATTATACATTTATGTCAAAATCGTGTATTTGACTAAATTTCCCTTGTCTTTGCTTTTATGTATACATCACTTTTGATTAATCTCTATCTGTATATGCATATTTCTTTTTCCTGAAACGATTTTCTTATTTATTCGCATTCAGAATAAAACCAATTAACACTAGGCTTGTTTGGATTAAGGATGTGAACTGGTCATTGTGTAAGTCTACGCGTTCTTTTCGATTTGTTCTCTCTCATTTTGTTTGTTTTTAAAAAAAACCAATATCTTTGTTCTTTTTGTTTTTGAGAACAAAAAGCAAAGGAGTGTGATTCACTTATTATTATTTTAGATCGAATGATCAAGCATATTCCCCTCCACAGTTGTATAGATTATTTTGAGAAGTAGAAAATCTCAGTACATGAAGGACTGTGATGAACTTTCGATCCTGTTTTGTTATCATTAATATCATGTTGATTGATTTCGTCGATGAGAATCTGTACATATTTGTTTATCTTGAATTTAAAAATAATAATAGTAATAAAAACTTGTAAAATCCACTAAATTACTTATGTTTTTATTAGTAAAGGTGATAGTGTTGTATGACTGTCTAGGTCTGTCGAGAATTTCACTGAAGTACCACCACAGTGATCAGAGAGTTATCATTAGTTTATCGTCCTAGAATTCTCGTACTTAATTATGATTCGATTGTATATTGTTATTATTTTTTGCATAATATACGTTTAACCGTTAAGTATTTATTGATTTTAGTGCGCTTAAGATGTATATTTCTGCTTTAAGACACTATCGAATTAAGAGATAGATGTATTTTTATGTATATCTTTAGATAAGCTGACACACAGATGTTGTCTCTGTCATGCAGATAAGGACATTTCGTTTTAGGGTTACTTCAGTCACTACCCATTTTTAGCACCATCGGTAGACAGTGTACAGTTAAATAATAATCAGGTGAAGCTAGTACACCAAAAATAGAAATGACAGGTACTGCGTTAATAAGACGATATTATTATCTACAATTTTTTCAATGTAGAATTCCGTTTGTAGCTAGGTGGTGACGTGCCAATAGGATAAATAAGTTTCGTTAACTAGGAGCAGTATGTGTCTTTCATAACAGCTCTGCAAGTAAGTATTGGTCGGAGAGAATTTTATTTACCTAGTTGGGGTACTCATAAAATTTGTAACTCTGATTGTACTCATAAACTGAGAGCGACGTAGACTTGGCAATCCAATTTCTCGTCTCTTTTATTTCAGTCAATTAGAAAGTTGACCTAATTTAGCAGTATACGATGGTTTGTTGTTGTTTGGTTTTCACAATGACACTGTTGGCGTGTTAAAATGTTGGAAATGTGTGTCTGAGATGTTTGGCTGTCTCGAGTACAGGTGAAGTGTGGATAGTTAACTGTGTAGTTAGTATCTTCACCTACTACCTAAATATCAATTACTTCAAATGAGCAGTTGACTAATTGCCGACGAAATCTTGGAAACGGGAGGGGCGGGCAGGAAATGTAGTATGCATTTAAAAAGAACCATACTGAATCCTTTGTAAATATGTCAACCAACAGGAGGCTTGCATTTTCTAAGAACAACACTATTAATGACGAGATTTATAGTAGCTACAACGAGGCGGTCTCGTGAACAATGAAAAAAATCGAGTACGTGGAAAATTGAAAGTCAGTTAACACAGTAAAATAGGAATTACATATACATGGATTTAGTGAAATGTAAATAATGACAAAATAGACCTGAGATAATTCTGTCATTCATCCTGGAAAAAACAAAGATGGTTGAACAGAAAATCGCACTAACATTTTTGCTTTAAAAAAGAATTAAGTGCAGATTGTTTGAACGGGGGGTTCGATAATATTTTTCAAGTAGGAATAAATTAGGTCTCTTTTGAACTGTCTACAGTTACATCATATTATTCTGATTAGGCATTAAAGTGAAATTAAAACCCCCTATTTAAAGAACAATCAAATCAGTATACAGTCAAAAAAGTGTGTCTGTAAAAGAACCAAACTGTTTTACTCATTACGGAATACTAGAAAATGGTATGTACATGCGACTGGTAAGAACAGATTATCTCTATAATTGCATTTCATAAATCATAGGTTTCTTAAATTGTTAATAAAACTGAAATCATTAGGAAGAAGACTACATAGTGTTTTCGTGACTAGCACTCAGGCAACTGATCTAGGCAACAGACAACATTTGCATTTTTTCACATGTTTAGATCTTAAAAATAGCCGTGTGCTATTCTCTGTGTCAAATAAAGAGATAAACAAGTCATGTTTTCCATGACATTTTAGAGAAAGAAAATCTTTTCTTGCTTTATGGTCTTCGCCCTGTTATGAGTTAATGGGTTATTTACAAATTAGTATGTTAATGCATTATACGGTAAAACTCTAGACAACAATAATTCAGTTTTAGATTGACTGATTGATAAGAAGTTGTGTTAGTATATTCATAAATAATTTTTTTAAAAAAACCCAGTTTGTTTCGAAAGTGGTTCTCATTCATAACTGTCAATAACAAAGTACAGTACGAAAATTTTCCCAAATTCACACCCTCCAGTGGTCCTCAGACTTTTGCGTCCTATACCCAAAGCACCACACTAACCAGACACTAAAACAAATAATTTAGTAGGCATTTTCTAAGTTTTATGAATGACTTTTCTGCTGTTCTTTCGGATATTTCTTGAAATTTCAGGGAATGCAGAAAATTATCCCATAACAGTGTGTTCTTCTGCACTTAAATTTATCTTTAGTTAAAATATAATATAGAAGATGTTAAATAATTGCTGAATGACCTAGGTGCAGTCACTTAGCTAGACATTTAGACGTCCAGAATAAGACAAAACGTAGTAACATTATGTAATATTCTCTGAGTACTTGAATTATAAATGGCAAGAAGACATGCAGCAGGAGAAAAACCTAGAATACAACTCGATACCTGTGAAGTACATCAGAGATGCGGATGCGAAAAAATGTTGTACTCTGTAAACAACGAAAAGCATAGTTTAATAGTGTTATGTTCTAGTTTTCCCCGTCGCCAAATTGTTATGTACTCGTCGCTAAATTATTATTATGGACTGGTCGAGAAACTAATAATCCTGACGCGAGAAGGCGGAAATCAGAAGACCACTAGGTTTGCGATGATACTTCTATTGTCCAAACACAAGGAGACGAAAATAAATGGTCTCACACCAAAGTGGTAAGTAAGTAAAGTAGTTGTAAAGTCACAAGATTGTGAATGCGAAATATAATATGAATGTTCCAGACAAAGCGTGGGAATAAATCATTAGACAGTCTTAACATGGATGGCTAATTATAATGAAGTGTCGATCCAAATATACATAGCGAATATAGCAGACATGTCAACATCCCCACATATAATATGGATATATGTCACCAAGCAACGGACTGTCAACAAACACTCATATTATATATAATATAATATAAGGAGAATACACATTATTAAAGGAGACAAGTTCACACAAGTGAAATGGTCACAGACTAAGCGAGCAAACAGAAAGAGAGACCAACATGCACACACACATAAATATATATATGTGGATACATATCAAATAGCTACGATGGAATTCGGTAGCATGATATGTCAGTTGATGAGTGAGTTGGTGTGCTGAACGATTTAACTGTGAATATATACAGAAACCAGACAATTACTTCATTACAATTGATTGGAATGTGAAAATAATTTTGTGATTCTATTCAGCCACTTATATAAGTAGTATAAAATCAGAAAAGAAATTAAAGTATACTAGCAAAGTTTACTTGTTGGTGAAAGTATCAACATTCATCATAATTTACATTCAGTGACTTTTTCTTTTTCTCTGCAATATATCATTAAGGTGCTAATATTCAGTGGAGTTAGAGAGAAAAACCTATTAGGAAATCTTTACTTATTTGATCAACGTCTGACGCACGCAACCGAGGTTGGCCTGCAAAATTTGGGCTACGGATATCCATGCTGAAAATTCCATACTTGTACCAAAAATACAGTGTGGAATCAAGCTGTAAATCAAAAATAAAAAAAAATAAAAAAAATGAAATGCCTTTATGGAGTTATATAAAGTTTTACTATCAATAAAATAAGAGAATATAAAATGGCTGAACTATTCAGATGTAATAATGAAAGTTAGGAGGTGCATCAAGATACCTCTGAGCAATAATGTGTGTTTGAAACATCATCAATAAATATATCTAATAAAGAACCATTTTATACCAAATAATCCAGTACTATATTGGAGGGGCAAAATAGCCAAGTAGTGACGTCTCTGACGTCAGCTATGAACAACGACTTCAGTGAAGAAGGAGGTGTAGATTTCAAATACTTCACAAGATGTTGCTTGATGAATGGTAACGAATTTGGAACTTCAGTCGAAAGCGTGCCAATAGATTTCTTTTTTAAATTTTCTGTCTGTCTGTTTTCGACATAGAACTTTACACTAATGTGCGGCAGTTCAAGTCACCACACTCCATGTAGCACACAAAGCAAAAGAAGAAAGTACATGAACTGCATAATAGAGACAGTAAACAGAGGTGTGAGACAAAGGAATAGTCATAACGAAGAACGATATAGTTTCATTTGAAATCATTAGTCACAGGGAGTGGATGCATCTGCGCCAGCCATTAAGTGAGAACGATTTTGAGCCGTGTCACCAATTGTTTCCAACCATTGGTGTTTACCGTCCCGAGGACCCCAACCAGGAAGTCTACACCTTCCTACGTGGCTTAGACTAACTGTTGCAGGTTTCATTGACTGGTGCCATGTTTTGGTTTGACCACCGCTAGCTCTTTTCCAGCCTGACCCTATATCAGTTAACATTGCCCGTCGAAGAAGGCGATGACTAGTCATACGTAACAACGTATTTAGTTGTCATTCCTGACATTCATACGATGTTTTGCACAAAAACACTGATTAGTCATCTGAAGGTTACAGAAAACTTACACAGGGAAGCATTTCAATACAGTATTAGGCATAAGTGTTTTTATATGACGTCATCACACTCCAGTATATTGTACGCTGTCATTCTTCACATGTTCACAGTAAGTATTAAAGTTCTCTGAACAGCAAGTAAAATCAGGATCACGGAATATACACATTGGATCAAATAAGAAGACAGTTGAAGCGAAGAAAATTTTCTTTTCGACGAAGTCATCATCTAGGCTGTACATTCGTGTATTTATATCAAATGGATGGGAAAGTTCCAGAATAATATCCGGTCAAGGGTCAAATTAATAAAAATTAAAATTGGGAATTAGAATGCCATAATAAACAGGGGGATGGATAAAACAAACAAAGTAGCATTATAATAACTAAGAAGACTGACATTGTGCAATTAGGGGTTAGAAATGTAGAAATAACAAAATAGACAGGATGTTTGGATAAAAACTAATGTGATGAATAATTGTTTATGCAATCAGGGATTAAATATGTAGAAATAGTAAAATGACAAAATAAACACTAAGTTCGGGTATGAAAATATGGTAGTGTAAACAGGGATTAAGAAAAACTTGAAATAACATGAATAAACAGGAAGTTTAGATAAGAAAGGCGATGGGATGGTGATTACTAAAAATTACCTGTTTATGATGGCCATGGCAAGGACAGGGGTTGGACGTATTTCTTTTGTATACAAAGCGTGGGTTTGAGCTTTTGTATAGCTAGCGCCTCGGCTATGCCCAGATGTCTTGATTTTACTCCCTTTGATAGGTTTGATCGAATCTTGTAAATGATTTTGAAGGATTTTTCGAGTGGCGCTGAATGTCCTGAATTCACCAGGTGTTCTGTCACCGAACTATTTACCCGTTTTCGTTCTCCTTTTACTAGCCAGGCTGGATAGTGTTCACGAGCGCGTTTTTCAAGTCGGCGCATGGTACGGCCAACGTACTCAGCTCCACAAGAGCAAGTAAACTGGTATATGCACGTTGAGGTGGCCCAATGCGACAGCTTGTCTTTCGCGTTCTGGCTGAACAGTTTCTTGCAGGAAAACGTCAGTCGTAGGCTAGCGGCGAAGTATGTTTTCCTCAGCGATTTTGAGAGGCGTCTGCGAAGGATTTCTGCTTCAATATCACCTTTGAATTCTAGATTAAGCAGAAGCATTTTCTTTGGGACGGATTGGACTTGTTCAGAAGTCTTCTTAGGTTTGAGATTCTTTTCTATGAACCTGGGCGGGAAACCGTTTTCCATCAGGGTTTTTCGAAGATTACGCAGTTCTTCTTCAACCACTTCCTCGCTGCATATCTTCCGAATCCTCGAGGAAAGAGCGTATATCAGGTTCCTCTTTCTGCTCAGGGGCACGAAGCTTTGAAAGTTGATGAATTGTCCATTCCATGTAGGCTTTTTGTATATGGACCTTTTCAGGGAGTTGTCGGCGTTTCTTGTCAGATGGACGTCGAGGAAGTGGAACATTCCGTCGGATTCAGTCTCAAGTGTGAAGTCGATGTTTGGGTGGGCATTATTGAAGATTTGAAGTAGGTTTTTTAAATCACAGTTCTCATCACAAATAATGAAAGTATCATCGATGTATCTCTTGTAGAGATGGAGGTCGTTGATAGTTGGTGATAAGGCGTTGTTCTCTAAGCTAGCCATAAAGCAGTCGTCTAGAAGGGGTCGAAAAGAAAATTTTCTTCGCTGCAACTGTCTTCTCATTTACTCCTATGACCCAATGTGTATATTCCGGAAAATCAGGATCATGAAAGATGATCAGTTTTTTTCCTCCAAGATGCAGAGTACGAATCTATCAGCCTGATCAATGGCAAATAAACCGCTAAATCTGAAGATATCAGATCCCCTAGGCATTGTAGTTATTACTTTCTTGAAAACTGACTTTTATTTTACAAATTACAGCGAATCCGACTTTGTTGACAAATGGTCATTAGGCTTTGATTAATCTAGTTGTGACCATTAAAAATATAATATACAATTTCAGAAATACCTAGAGAAATGAGGTAGAGACATGATTTAGTGATTGAATTAAGTGCATACTTAGTAGTAGACTGATGTCTAAACTATATGCTATTCAAGCAGACGTATAATAAAAGTGTACGGCAGACTTCTTATATTCATAATTCCAACTTTTAAATATATCTGAATAAGTACATCCAAGTTATAATGCAAACAGCAGTTTTTGGTTATACATAACGAATCATAACTACCACAGTAAAATTACGTAGTCGACAATCTTACAGTTTATATATCCAAGCTAAGCTCATATTTAATGGTTTACAAAAATTTGGCCATTAGATATATGCTATTCATTATTATAAAATATTTATTATCTTCCAATAAATGAAAAACGAAACGATACTGTTTCAACCGATGTTCCACTGTTTAGTCCTAATAGTTTTATCAAAGTAATATTAAACCAGAATTTATAAAATCACAGCTTATATACAATATTATAATAATAGTTCTTCCGTATGAAGCAGTTTTACTTTGTCAGGTGGATGAATTAGCTGAGTTAACAAATCATGTCCAGACTGCTGAATCTGATAATTGCATGAATTATAATAAGACAATCTGTCTACATAGCGGAAATTTTTATAACATTTATAGTGATTTGTCAATTTATAAAAGCAGTAGGGATGTTGGATATAGGTTAAACTCTGTCTGAATCCATCACTTATTCAAAAAATTTGAACTTCATTTAATTTGAGATGCCTTTGTGATTTTCGAAATTTCTCTGAATGATTTCAGCATTAGCAGAATCAAGCGTGTGACCTAGTCCTATAGAATGGAGCTATTATTATTATTCCCTTGGGTTCCGGTTGGCGCCTATGGCTTATAGTTTTTCAAGATATTCTAGTTCTATTCGAACTCTCAGTGTGTCAAATAAAAGCTGTACAACGTTCACTTATTCCCTGAAGTGTTTATCTGATATACTGCGTCACACTCCAATCATTTTATCGAACAGACACAAGTAGATTGTAAATGTCTTCTTATGGCTGACGTTTTGAAGAAAACTGTGACATTGCATTTTTTGAATAATCCTCTGATCTTGTCTGACGTATTTAATCTATTTTGTCAGGCAAGTGGAATAGCCATAGGTTCTCTTCACCAATATTTGCAAATCTTTTTTTTTCGGTATCCAATAGCCCATGAATGCTGGCATCTGCTAGCTCTCGATTCACTTAAATTTTGACAATTTTTACACTACTTATTAGTAGTTCATTACTAATTAGAAAATATTTGAACTATTTCGAATTATGTATTCAGAAGGTTAATTTTTTGAGCATGTGTCACCCTGTTTATATTTCTCTGTATATTTCATTCTCATAAATAAAAAAACTCATAGATGTGTTGTATTCTATGCAGCAGAACTGCTAACAAAATATTTCAAAGAGGTATGCTATTTACTATCTGGAAAACAATTCACCTTTCTCGAAAGTTAATTTACTAATTTGCCTTAATGTTTCAGGTTACGTGTTGACTACTCCTTATGAAAACATGAAAGATAAAGGTTGTTTGATGAAGATTTGGAATCGGTTGATTTGTTGAACCATTAGTCTTATACTTCATTATTTTCTTCCTCCCACAACTCAAATCTTTTAGTTGGAAAATATTTGAAGTATTTCAATTACGTCACCTAACCACCGATGATATAGGAAGATATGTGGTTAACAGCTATCAATTTCAAACAGTTATTACAAACTGTTTCCACATTATCACCAGTTAAGTAATTGCTTTCCTTCCTGATTACACAAAGATACACAGAGCTGAATTCTACTATTTCTACTAGAGTTACGGTAGTTCGGATTGTGAAAAAAAACTATATGGAAAACAGTTAAGACTTCTAGCCTAGAAAAAGTAGTTAGTACATATTTAATGGCGTCATGATTTACTTGAATGGTGTTAAAATAGATAAGAAATCTAATAAATTAGATGTACAGTCTGTATGATAGAAATATTACATTACAGAAATATTATAAGCCGTTTATCGATAACTCGTTGTTCCACCTAAATCGCATGGTGGTACAGTGGTTAGGACTCTCGTCGACCATGCACATGGTCCGGGGTCCGAGCCCACGCCTACGAACACCTGATATCTATGGTCAGCCTGCGAATTTTGGGTTACCGATATCCAAACTGAAAATTCCATACTTGTACCAAAAATACGGTGTGGGATCAAGCTGTAATCAAAATAAAAAATAAAATAGTCTCCAATGTGAAGAATACTGAGGAAGAACTGAATCTTAGTGGTATCTAAACTTACTGGAATTTAAGACAGTGGAATGTTATCTCAGTGTTCCTGAAAATTACCCATTTACAATGACAATCCAATAGTTTACTTATTTTGATCACTGCAAGTTTTCCCACTGGAATTTGTCTTTTTGATCTACCTATGAAACATAAAACCAGTAAACGTTATCACGAGTTGACATCAATCAAATGAGTATAAAGGCTTGAGACTATAAGAGAGTAAAGAAGTCTGTGTTCAAATGTAATTCCCTTTAAGAAACGATGGGTTAATTTTTTGATGAGGTTTTGTACGGTGAGCTGCATAGTTTAATTACTTAGCTTTTAATGTCTTTCTACACGAAACCTTCAGCACTTATAAGATGAAATTGTTTGATATAACACACAGTGATATAATATACATATACATATGTATGTTATACAATTTTTTTTTATTACAGCTTGATTCCACACTGTATTTTTGGATACAAGTATGGAACTTTCAGCATGTGATATTGGAAGCCCAAATTTTGCACGCCAACCATAGGTATCAGGTGTTCGTCGGCGTGGGCTCGGACCCCGGACCATGTGCATGGTCGACGAGAGTCCTAACCACTATGCCACCGACGCATGTATCACAAAATGGCATTGCGTGATAAAAAGAATACCCTATGAAAACTGTAGCAAAGTTCATTTTTAACCCCTGTACAGATTTATGAATACGGCGCCAAATGTTAGGCATGGTTTGTGAATACATAGAAAATTGCATGAACTTGCGTTCAGTGAGTGAATCACTATTTGCTGATCTATTAATGGCATTGGTTCATTTCAGTCAACTACCAATACAATAGTGAGTCGGTGGTACAGAGGTAGAATGCTCACCGACCACGCATGTGGTACAGGTTCGATCCTCGGCCGATGCACTCCTATACCTCATTAAGCCAGTAACTAGACTGGTAAAGAGGAAAGGTTGGGCATGAGGCTGGCAACCCCATCCCATAAAAACAAACACTACTGCTACAGAAACTTCAGGCCTCTAGCTTGAACCCCTATGTTCCACTGGGAACGAGAAGGAATAAAAAAACACCAATATTGTGCTGCTATTACTGGATGTTATCATACCGGATCCTTTCATCTGAGATTACACCAAATCTCATAACTTGCTACAGACAATCTTAAAACAGTCACTAACAGTCAATAAGTTTTACTTTGCCTGGTAGAGAAAATCATTTTGAGGGTTGGAATATCCCTACAATTAAGGTCATTTTTTTATTTTAGTTTCGCTCAGCACATATATTTATTAAAACTAGCCCGTCAAATCAAGATTCGCCTTCATAACAAATCTTACTCGAAGCGAAGTTTATTTATTCTAATAAATTATTGTAAAATAAATGTCTGGGAAAAAATAACTAGACAGTGGATAATATCATCAGGTTTTGGCGCATTTTAAAATGAAGGTCACTTTCTCACTTTGTCTGTGTATATATTTACTAGTCGACAGTCATTAATATCACCATGTGTATGTGCGTATATTATTTGATGTGCAAATTAAGGAAACAAAATTCACGAAGATTTCTATACTAGTCTAAAAATATCATGTAAATACACGCATACACTCATTATCAATAACAGGCAACCAGATTTTAGGTAGTAAGCTTGTTTTCTTCCGTTTTGTCTCTAGTTTTGCCTTATTGTCTTACGCATAAATGACAGTTTGTCACTGGAATTTTCCTTTTTCGACTTAACAAGGTTACGTTTTCTTTCCATTTAACCCCCCTCCCTGAGTTCTATTTTCTTTTTAGTTCTAAAATCTAGCAGTTGATGTTTCCCTATCCGGAAACAAACTTAATAGTCATTCGACTATAAAGATCATGTACGAAGTAAGAGAGCTGTAGTGTACGAAAACTATATGCATTATAAGTAGACTGCCTTTTTCTTGAGCAATTAGGTTTCAGTGACTTATATTTTTCCTCTGTCTGTCTCTCTTTATACGCGGTATTCAATTATTGTAGAAAGGTGATTGGAGGTAGTCATAATTTAAATTATGGTAAAAGTAAACTGACTTGAACATCCCCATTCTGTCTTATTGTGTATCTGTCGGCTTTTTAGCGATTCACCACTTTCAAACAATCTTAAGTGTCTGAAAGGAGAATTTAACTGTTCGAGTGCTTAGACAAAGACTAAAATCACTTTGTTTTTAAAAACAATTCTTTTTAGATATAAGTTTAAGATAAGAAACAACAGGAAATGAGGCAGAATTCGTTTATTCGTTGTTTAGTCACTTACCTTATACCTTTCATTTTATATATCATATTCTTCGTTGAAACTCGTTATGTCGTTGGTAATGCATAAAAGAAATTCCACCGATGTTTACTTTGTATTGAATATTTTGCATATACTATTAGTCTTCTGTCTGGTAAGAAGACAAACCATAATATACTCGTTAGTTCTGTCTTTCAATCGGTGTTTGGTTAGGGTTAGTAAGCAGCCATCACATACAGTAATTCATTTTAGTCATATATATATATATATATATATATATATATATATATATATATATATATATATATATATATATATACGTAACATAGGGCTTCACACTTGTGGTTTAAACTTCCAGTGGCAGTGGTGATTAATTTTTATGACATGGGATTTCTGGCCTCATTCTAACCTTACTACGTCAGAGGGGACTCGAACTTAGAATATATGTGTGGTTGGGAAGTATTCTAACACTGAACCACCGACGCATATATACATACATATATCATGGAATACACATACTGGATTATAGGAATTATTAAAAAGACGGTTAAAGCGAAGAAAAGTATTTTATCGACAAAGTCATCAACTAGGCTATACATTCATGTATTTATAGTAGGTGAGTGAGATAGTTACAGAATTATTTCAGGTCAAAGGTTAAATTAATAAAATTACAAAGTGCAACAAAGGCATATTAGGATTATAATTACTGGAAAACTTAACTGTTTGTACAAATTACGGATTAAGGATGTAGTAATAACAAAACAGGTAGGAAGTTTGGACATATATAAGAATAAAAAGCAACAACCAAATCCAGTAATGCCGAAAAGAATTAAAAACGTAAAATTAACAGAAATAAACAGGAAGGTTGGATACGAAAGGTGATCATTATTGGTGGGACTGACATTTCATGATGGCCACTGTAGGGAAAACGGTTGCACGTACTTCTATTAAACACATAGCGTAGGTTTGAGTTTTAGGATCTCCAGTGCTTCAGCTATTCCTCGATGCGTTGGTTTCACTCCCTTTGATATGCTTGATCGGATCTTGTATATGACTTTGAGGGATTTTTCAAATGGAGCTGAATGTCCTTAATTCACCAGATGTTCTGTTAACGCTAATCATGCTGCATAAAGTTTCTGAGAGCGTTTTACAAGCGGACTCATGGTACGGCCAATGTGCTTGACTCCACACGAGCAAGTGAACTGGTATGTGTATGCTGAAATGATCCAATGCGACAGCTTGTTTTTCGCGTGCTGGTTGAATAGTTTATTGCAGGAAAATGTTACTCGTAGGCTGGCGGCAAAGTATGTTTTACTGAGAGACATTGAAAGCCATCTACGGAGAAATTCTGATTCGGTATCACTTTTAAATTGGATGATAAGTATCAGTATCATTTTGGGAACGACTTAGACCTTTCCAGGCATTTTCTTTGGTTTTAGTTTCTTGTCAATTAATCTGCATAAGAAACCATCTTCTGTCGAGGACCTTCGTAGATTTCGCGGTCGTTCGTCAACCGACTCCTCAATCCAAATACTCCGGATCCTCCAGGAAGGAGAGTAGTTAGGTTTCTCTTTCTGCTTAGAGGTGCTCAAATTTGAAAGCTGATAGACTGTCCGTCCCATGTGGGCTTCTTGTAGATGGATCTTCTCAGAGGGTTGTCAGCATTCCTCCGTAGTTGATGACTTCGTTGAAAAGAAAAATTTATATATATATATATATATATATATATATATATATATATGGATAAAGAAACTTAGTTACTAATTAATTATTTATAATCACTATCATCCAGTGATAAGGTATCCAGCTTTCTTTCAATGTAACTAATTACAAGCAAATATATCCGTAAGCAGTCGAATACATTGAAGCATTTAATGTGAATATTTCTTATTTTATTAAGTGTAGCTTGTTCTTACAAATTCATGCAAAACAAATATAGTTCCACTGTTTAGCATATATTTAATAACGAATGCTCAAAGCCTGAGTAAGGTCATTCATATTTATCTTATTCTACTCTTTCATTATTTAAAACTTTGTATTATCATCAAACTATTGCACTTAGTAACCATGGTTACGGAAAGCGTATGTATAGATGTACATGTATATATTGTGTATCAGTGTATTGTAGTCATGACCACTGTAGAAAAATAATTGTATTCGAAGATTTTTTTTGAATATTCTCAGTCTCCTTTATTTATTTCTTCTAACTTATACTGAATATTAATAAAACGTGAAACCATGCACAAGTCTGCATCCCTGTATACTATAACAATTTTGAATAACTCATAAAAGCTACGAGCTTACATGTATTTCATAGATAAGTACATGCATAAAAAAAGATGAAATATGTGACTAAACAGGGAAAAACTCTATAATAATAATAAACTATTGGAATAAAGAAAGTGTCACTTATTTAACTGGTCAAAATGACTGCTTCAAATCATTTTTATCCTTGAACAACACAGAGGTGAGCAAATGAAATTTGGAATTTTTCCGCCAGAGTTTGCATATCAATCTTGTGCCATTGAACTTGCCACTCTTTTTCGCCTCTTCAACTTCAGTAGAAATAATGTATACAATAAATACTTGATGATAACTGTTAGCAGTATAAATTGTTATCACTTTTGGTAATGAACAATGTGATAACAGGACACAGAAATCTAATGCTACGAAGTCATTCACAGAGGTCACTGTCTACTGATATCACCTTACAGTTTCCACCTAAAGTTGACTAGTTCAAACTTGAATCTAACTCATGAAATCATAACACCATTAATTTAACACCAAGCACTACTAGAAATCACACTGAGCAGAAATGGTCCTCATGAATGCTAAACACTTAGTGCAACACTATTGAGGTTTATTTATTAAGAGGACAATGTCTGAGTATGATATTTGCAGATAGCACGTTCACCTGATTTATTGTGATAGAAATTATTAGGAAGAGCTTTTCAACAAACACTGATTTAACCAATTTAAATAAAGTACAATAGAAGCAGGAAGTCACTGTGTGGACTAATTACTTGTAAGACTAACAGATATATTTTTCAGTATAATTTTAATGAAAGTAAATCAGTGAGTGAAGAAGAATTGTGAGTATTAAACAATTATTGAAGGATGATAACAGTGTTGCTATTTACCGAGTACAAACTGTAAATACCGGCATACCATCATTCATTTTAATCAAAAATAATGCAAATAGTTGACACAACACTGGGAATATAAATACAAACAAAGACTGATTATCCATAAGATTATAAAGTAATGTTCAAAAGTGGACAGAAATAACCTGAATCTTAAGGTCTCGTCTGCAGTCATCTGCAAGTCAAGAACTCACATCTACCATTTGTTCATTTCTACAGATTACAACACTGGTACGTGACACAGTTGTTTTGTTGAACTTAGGGTTAAACTAGAGTATACACATAATGCTCCGTTAGACAAGTAGGTTCAATTCGAGTAGGAAGTAACTGGAAATAGAAGGTATAAATTCTCTTTAAATTGACTTAAGTTCTGCTGGATTGCTTTTTGAATACAACTTGATAATAAACTGAGTGATCTCCCAAGGAAGTGGGTGAAATAGATATTTTAGTCATAACTGAGAACTCGAATACACAAGTGCTGCTCCCTGCAGGCTACAATTTATTCCTAGCCACCACTATATAGCCTAGTGTAGCCATCTCGTCTAAGCCATGCGGTGTTATCCTTTTCCACTGCAACCTGAACTAAAGCAGTTTACATTACAGTAAGCTATTCATCAAACAGGTGCTCACATGGGTGCAGATGCGTTTAGGGCAAATTTTCGATACTCTCCGTAATTTGTTTATTTCAAATGTTTTATTACTTTATTTTTCCTCGTTAATGCTACTTCTTTGTTTATTTTTTCATGCTACTTGGATTTGCCTGCCAAATTCAGTTTCATCATTAACACTTAAAGTGTATATTCCACCAATATCTATTTACTTCCTTCATCTGGCATTACAAGCAATTATCTGTATGAATATCTTTTAGATCGTTTTGATGATTTGCAGTTATAATTCTGAACGGAATCACCGATGCTGTGTTATGTTGGCTAGTAATCTATGCCGAATCCGTACATAAATCACCCGTGTTCTCTTTCAATGATTTGACAGTTGGGTGGGTATTTTGCTGGTGAAAGCGTATATTCAATAAAACAAAACAAATCCATTTCTAACTACTTCAATTGCAGTTTCCTTTCTTTATTTTGACTGGAATTTATCTGAATTGTGCTGAATTTTGAAATCTTTAATGTTGTTTAAATTAAAATAGCTTCAAATAGGATTCTGTTGAACATTTACATTGCAGATATTTTTAAATTATTTTATAAAGCTTATAAATAGTTAACACAGATGGCACATAGATTGCATTATAAAAATCACTGTTGCTTTGTTTCCATACTAAATAACTGCTATGGTACTACAGTCGATGTTCTTTGTTGTTGTCAATATTCTTTATCGAAAATAAATGCAACTATCTTAGTTGACTTTAAATATGTCAAAAATTTAGTTTAATATTTTATTTAAACAAATTAGTGAATAAAGACTACATTTTTAGTAAATATATTACTTATAAAATATACTAAAATGACTGTTGATTTCTTGAGGAAGAGTTCGATCAGAAGTGGATTAAAACATTTCCTTTTGTTGTGCATTCAATAATGAAAAGTTGTCATCAGTATATTTAAAAAAAAAAGCTTTGTTTAGCCAACTGAGTACACGCGAAATCTAAGAAAGTGAATATTTAATCTCTGTTGCCCTAGTTTTCAGACACTCTTTGATTAATCTGGTCTCTGTGTATTTATATTGGCATTTTCGAGGCCGATGAATGTTCGAAAACGCTCCACAGATGATCATTTTCAGCTTCATCTCGTAGAAATAAGGGACCCACAGAAGTGTGCAGTAGATAAATCTTAACTGAGTATCTTTGTCAAAACAAGAGAAAAAAGATTAGAAGTACAAAATGTGTACATTTATATTGCAAGGCTTCTATTCAGCTACAAACAGTCTAAAATAAAAATAGGATAGTTGAAGTGAGAACATGGATTTTCTATTCTGATAAGTAGAAGTCAGACATGAAGACGGCGATTAGTAATACTATTACAGCTTACATGAAGAAAACTAATTATTTATCAGAGGTTTTAATGAAGACTGAAGTTTTGAGAAATGGCTTAATAAAGAAAACACTATATGACCAGAACATACAAGAGAAAGATTGCAAAATAATATATAGGAAAGCACTGAGAAGTTTGGACATCTTCTGCAATCAGCAGCATAAACAGTAAGATTCGGATTTGAAACACCAAGGTGAAGTCAGTTGGTTCTTCTGTCTGGGTCAGAAACATGGCTCATCACGGAAAGCATTTACGATACATTGCAAACTTTTATCAACAGTTGCCTTCGCTGGCTCCATTATTGAAGACCAAGTGGCCAGAAAGAATCGGTAACAAGAAACTCTCGAACAAACGAACCAAGAGTCGATCTCTCGACAAATGTGTAGGAGAAAATGGAGATGGATAGGGTGCACATTGACAAGGCCGCCGAATGACATCGCGCGCAATGAAGGTCATCGCTTCAGTGGAACCTGAATGGGAAGCGATAAGAGTGACATGGAGGAGATCGTGTGCGGAAGAAATGAGAGATTATGCCCAGCCGAGGAGGATGGGCAGGAAATAGAAGAAAGTAGAGATATGTTGTTGAAGCCCTATGTTATAATAATAAGTTGTTTAGAATCACTGGGCCAAAAAATCATTGCAAAGAAAGAAGACAAAATAAGCAAACAGAACATATACTTATGCAACAAGTAAAACAATTGTCACCTGGGTGGACTAAGATTATTCACGGTTTCTTTCCGTGTGCATAGATTTCGCACGGGCTGTAAGATACCGATACATTCAGCAAATCGAAGTAGAGTTGGGTTTCTTTGCTTGCTGATTATGACAAATATAGTTGGAATATACACTTTGTGTCGCGATTCGATTCAATATCGGCCATTGGCTCTGCTAATGGACTGAAAGATTTTTTAAATATTTCATTTGGAGAAATACTGTGGTTATTATATGGTTGTTAGATGGTTCCACTTTGTTTTTTGATATTTTGGTATTTCTATATCCTTCTGCAGAGCCTCCAGTATCAATCAATGCTGGTTTCTGGTGTACTGGTTGTAATCCCTAAAGATTAACATACTTACAGCTAGTTTATCAAATGCTAACAAGGTATTAACTTATAGCGTAGTAAAAGACTATTATATGATCATTCTTAATCATGATATTAGAATTTAATTGAACAGTCTGACAGGATTTCGTCTAATTAGGGATAGATCAATCCTTCACTGAATGCCAACAATCTTTCAAAGCTTCCCTTATTGTCTGAACTTGAACTTGCAAAGAAGCACTAATAAACGTTTCGGAGGAGTCGTAAACTGGAGGTTGTGGTTGTTATCTGATAATCATAACATGCTATAAGAAAAAATAATCACAATTATATGCATCTGGACTTTTGTTACTAGCTCTCTTTAACATGAAGAAATTCGGCTAAATAGAATCAACCATAAATTTATTCTGAAGTAAAAAAATTTTACCAATCCGCACTATTACAAATGGATGTAAGTCAGTGCATAACAGCTAAAAAACTTACAGAAAAGTTGACAATCTTCATAAACATATACAAATTCCTTTAATAAATGTGTATTACTTCAAAGTTTATGTCTTCCGAAATTGAAGTCAGGCAGGAAAACCCTTGTAATACAAAAAAGGTTTTCGATGGATTTGATTTGAAAACATTCAGCTAATAACCACACATGATCCAGTAAGTGATCCGATTCAGGTTTAGGTACGAAACAAATTTGGAAAGAATTATTACTGTTTATAATAATGCCTTCAATAAACATTCAAGTGTTCGTTTGCAGTGATTCGATTGGTTTCGGGATTTTATGACATCGGTTAGATAACCACTGGAAAACCTGCAAGGAATACTGAACATCTGTTTCGTTTTAGTTTAGGACTCTTCAGTAGTACTCACTCACTGAGGTTCTCGCACAGGATCTTCTAGTTACAAGGCGAGCTCGTGGACCATTAAGCCACTGGTACCCGACCCAATGGTCCATGGATTCCAACTTGTGCTGATTCACGGCATATCACGACCACTAGCCAATCTCTTCGGCGAGTATTTTTCCTCACACTCGACCAGCTGTACTCCACTGGTCACGTCTTCCCACTAGAATCCGGGTAACTACCTGCCTGAATAGGACCAGTCACTAGTGAGTATCAGAATGATATTCAAGCTATATCATGAATTGGCAGAAGTTCGAATTCATGAGCTGGCCATTAGATTGGGTTCCAGTGGCTTAATGGTCTACGAGCTCGCCTTATAACCAGAAGGTCCTGTGTCAGAACCTCAGTGAGTGAGTACTACTGAAGAGTCCCAAACTAGGACAAAGCAACTGTCCAGTACTACCTACTGGTTTTCCAGTGGTTCTCTAACCGATGTCCACTCATGATTAAATCCTGAATCCTTCAATAAATCCTCATTTCGATATTACATGGACACAACAGTCAGAAGAATTTGTGAACTTCAAAGTGTGCTGTGAAACAATGTTCATTCGATACCTGAAGTTCTGTTATCTCTTCCTCATTTCATAAGATTTTGTTAAAATTGTAATCTTTAATGATAAATTTAAGTATAAATATTTCTAGATTGTTTCCTTTGTATAATTCTTTGTATCTTTAATAAAAAGGAACAGAAAGGCAGTAAGTACATCCATCTGGCGTGACCTTGACTTATGTAATTCCCTAGGTTGAAAAACAAATATAAACGCAGATTGTTTTTCTAACTAGTGTATTGTGCACGCTCTAAATAAGTTAATCACATGATCGCCACTAATATGCGATTAGAAAAGTTATTCTTTTTTCCAGTAATATAAACCAGACAGACTTTAAGCTGAAAATATATCTTTTACTAGACCATAAATAAAACTTTAGTCGATGCTATTGATGGCAAAATGTCAATTCTCATAGTTTTTTCTTTATTATCCTATTCTGAAATGTTTCCGTCTAGCTTTGTAGGACACATTGATGTAATCATAGGAATAGAACATAATAATTTACATTGGAATGTTTTCACTTTTCCGCATGAACTGTGTACAGATGTGTTATCGAAATGTGTGATACTAAGTGCAGGGTGAAATCCGACGATTATTGTCTGAACTTTGTATAATAATTCTATCAAACACATTGCCGATTGAATTATGAACCATTGAAGGATACTTGTGGTAGCTTTTAGGGAGGTAAACATTTCAGTAAAGTTGAAGACCATTTCATGCAGGCAGACATTAAACGCGATTAAGGTCACTTCAACAAATCATCAGAAAAATCTATCATCAAAAAATATTTAACTCACATCAATTAAGTTCCCCTAAGTTTGTGTCGATGAATTCACTTAAACTAAATAATTATACTCCATCAGCATTTCTTCCTCACGGTGAAAGGAGATTTGTAGCAAAGGAAGGGTATCAAGACTGTTTAATGTTCCCTGAGCTGTAATGTTTAACGGAGGGTTACGGGATTTCACTATGAACTGACATTGGTTAGAGAACCATTGGAAAACCTGGGAGTACTGAACAGCTGTTACCTACGTCCTAGTTTGGGACTCTTCACCGAGGTTTGAACCCAGGACCTTCTGGTTACAAGGCGAGCTCGTATACCATTAAGCCACTGGGACCCGATCCAATAGCCCATGAATTCTAACTTCTGCCAATTCACGATATAGCGCAACTCCTAGCCAACGCTTTCGGCGAGTATTTGTCCTCACACCCGACCAGCTGCATCCTACTGGTCACCGAGGGTGTTTTACCACCAGGTTTGATAGCAGTCTTAGCATTAACTTCATTCAGAATTGAGGCATACTTACGAGTAGTAATTGATGTTCAGGTGATATTTATTGTTGTATGCTTTTGTATGTCTGACTGTAGTGTAGTTTCCTTGTTTATGGTTATTCATTGATTTTGATCAGTGTCGCCTCTGTTCCTACAGAGTTTCACAATAACGTCACTATGAGAGCATTTGCAGAAAATTATTTCATCCACATTCACTATTGTTTCTCTCTAGAATCACTTTCCATGACCCATGGTATACTTGAAACAAATTCATGTGTACAATTATCACTGTTTAATTGGTCAATTTGTTAGAATACTGCTTCTTTTTGTTCACTGTGCAAACTTTCGGTTTATCCTTCAATTGACTTTCCTTACATTTGATGTATTTATTGAAAGGAATGATGCATAATTCATTATTTGACTTTTTGTCTAACTTTTTGATTTATAGATACTCGAAAATACGTCTGTTGTATATTCCACTGCTAACCTGTATGCTAGTTGAATTTTCTTCTGAAGGAACGCCCACTGTTATCTCTGCATAGTTTACATTCCACGACTGATGTTTTATGCCTAGTTCTTATCCCGATAAGGAGAAATTTAGCTATGCAAACTTTGAATCAGGGTACACACCTACTTCACAAAATACCAATCTTCATGCTTTAAAAAGTGTTCACAATGTGAAATGTGCACTTAAAAATAGTCTGAGTATGAAGAACTCAGGTTTTGTTTTCCTTTTAGACTGTTCTGTCACCTGATCAAATGTTTTGGATACTTCACTGATTTCATTTAGTGTTATTTTCTGTAATACAAGGCGTTAACTGAAATCTGTCTTTTAGAATACAGTTACGAAAACATATTGCATTAGACCGATTTCTTTAAACAACAACCTATCCTATTAGGTGTTTGAAGTTGATCTCCATAAGAAAGCGCAAAAGTAAAAAACTGATCAATGGATTAGAAGTAATACTGATGTGGTTGTGTTCTCTGAGCTGGATAGTTTATTTGCGAAGCTTTCATTGCCCTACTGGGCAACATTTTCAGTGCATACTTCATTTTAAAGTGAATTTTTAGATTTATTTCCCCACGAGTTTTATTAGTTATCTTTCCTGGTGACCTTGAACGTGATTGGCTGTTTTTGTGTATTTTCACATCCTCTAGACTACTTGAATTGGTACTGATTGTTTCTTTGACCTGAAGTTTGACCCTTTGTGTGTGAGATTTCCTTCTTATAGATTGGTGAATTTTGTCTGTGTCGACGTGTCTATTGATTGGCGATCCTGTGGAATACCGGGTTTCTAAACATTCTCTAGTATTCTTAGTATTTCCTCTGGCTAATATTTGAACGTTGTCCCAGTCGAATTGTTGTCCGTGGCTGTCTGTATACAGTGATGTCAGGGAGTGGATGTCATGTCTTTTAATGGCTGGTTTATGATCATGGATACGAAGACAAAGGGGACGTCAACTTTAGTCGATGTAGTATTTTTCACAGTTGTTACAATTTATTTTGTAGATGATGTTGGTTTTATCTTCTTTCGTTGTTGAGTCTTTTGGATGACGTTGAGCTGAGTGAAGTGATTTTGTTGGTTTGTGTGCGACGTTAATTCCTAAAAGTTTGAAAAGTCTGGCAGTGATTTCTGAAATGTCCTATGTGTATGGCAGAGTGATTTTCTTTGTGCTTTCCTTGGAGGCCTTTGATTTGATAGGTTGGCTTGTGGGTAGATGTCTTTTGATGAAATTCCGTGGATATCCATTCTTTTGGAAGACGACCATGAGATTTTCTTTAAACTTGGGTTTCTAATTCCCCTGCGGTTGTTCCCTTGACTAAGACGTCCAAAAATAGGATTTTGTTCTTCTATTCCTCTCTCTTGTGAATCTGATGTCGTTGAAGACGTTGTTTGTTAAGTTGTGAGTTTTATCCAACTCGTTTCTTTTGATTATTACAAATATGTTATAGTAAATATGACCATAGTCATAGTAATGTAATGGACAAGAATAGTCACCTCAGTACAACCAATAAACGCTAAGTTACATGAACTGTGAAAGTGAAGAAAGAGACTGTAAGAACTTCTTCAAGAAATAACCATCTGATATGTTTGTGTTGAATCTTGATGACTTCTATTTTGTAAAGCATCAGTAAAACCTGTGCTGAAGATGTTGACTAGAAGGAAGACGAAAGCTTCACAGTCAAATCGACCAGCTCAGAGAACACAATTAATTCAAAGAATCAACAAAATTAGGATAAGTAGTTGAAACAGCAAAAGTCAGTACGATGGATGATGCTGTTCTTGTTCAGGCACTAGGTTCAGATACAAATACAGTTCTCATAATCAATTAATTACCTACTTGTTTCACCCAGTTATCGTAAAATTAGAAACAAATGACTGTTTACATTAGCTGCCTGGGTTTCTCCAGTCACTGATACCAAAAATTTAACTTCTGCAATCATTTTACCCCTGGGTAAAAGTGTGAGCATATGTGTTAATAAACACTTCCGCGAATTCTTCTATCAGCCGAATTCACACAGTTAAGGAAAATGTTTGTGGATAAAAGCTACACTATTACTCAAATCACTCAGGGAGGGGAAGAAAGAGAATATAATTAAATGATTGGAATCCTCATTAAGTAAAATAAAAACCGAACTTAAGTGGGGGTTGAAAACTTTTAGTGAAGAAGCATGTAGATTGGAAGAAAGTACCACTTTTCAGTAGTGATAAGTTGTTAAACAGGTAAACGACTTCGATTTTGTGGAATTCTGAATTCAGTGACATAGAATAGGACGCTAATATTCAAACCATTTGTCCGAAAAGTGATTATTACGCAAGTATTACCATTAAAGATTAAACTATCCCTGAAATTTCACTGTGTCACTTAAATCAAATGATTGCATTCGTATTCTAAGATATCCTCACATCTAGTTTCTCAGGTCATAAAATAGTTTAATGTGAAAGTTAATCAAATTTAGTGCGTTTGTCAATCTTTTGCATATATTACGCTTATAATGAAGCTTCAGTAATATACTGATTCAAAACAATCAAGCGCGAAATTGGTCGAAAAAATAAATGTTACATTCTTTTATGGTGTAAAAGTAACTATTATTAGTGTACTGCACACACTTTAACACATACTAAAAATTTTATGAAGTTCAGCAACAAATTCATGAGACAGCATTCTTCTCAATCTGTTTACACAAACGGTATGTTCACAACTTTGTTGAAATCTGTGTGTTTTGGGGCCGTTTTCATCGCAAATAAATTTATTTTTGGTATTACATTGTGTTCTGTCGCCGGTTGGAGATAAATGTTTTTTTAGGGATACAACTATAAACATGGATTGGAGGCAGCATCTGTGCAGACAAAGAATATTAGGAGAAAACGATTAAAGGTAATAAAGGTGTAAAGAAGGGGGAAAAGCAGATTATCACTAGCAAATGTGTGACTTTATAGCCGCTTGGCATAATGTTAACATCTGTAAAGATTAAATATTATCCAAATGTGAATAGCCAAGTAAACAATATTTTAAACAGCATAGAATGAACATTAGGGCAAATAGTGCAGAAAAGAATATTTTTTTTTATTTCGATGGCATACTTCAACATGCAATACGATGATATTTGTGGTTACTTACACGATGAAGAATTTCTAAACTAACTTTTCAAGCAAGAAATGTTAGTTAGCGAAGCAAGATTAGTGAATTCATCAAACTCCGGTAGAACTCATCAACTGGTAATTCTACATATCGTGATATATTTACATATACCACGAGCAATCCTTACAGAGGTATGTAACTAATGAATAAACTACAGTGAACCATCAAAGCAAAATGAAAGGTAGGAATGTTTTACAGGTCAAAATGGATTACATTTCAGTTGCGTCCCCATAACAAATAAATAGTTACTAGAGAGAAATCTTGAACAATGTTGGGAATTGTAAAATGAGTAGTAAAAGCAAGATGTTAATAGTAGTGTGGTTAGATCTATCTGCAAGCTAAAACTGTAGACACCAATTTACATCAATAACTACGTCCCGAATCGGGGCATGAGAAAAACAATAAAAAAGCTTAACCTTGAGGAACTCAACAACCAATCACAGCAGACCTAATGTGTGCAAATATGGTTTTTTTTTATTTTTTATTTTACAGCTGGATTCCACACTGTATTTTCGGTACAAGTATGGAATTTCAGCATGGATATCGGTAGCCCAAATTTCGCAGACCAACCATAAATATCAGATGTGCGTCGGTGCGGGCTCGAACCCCGACCATGTGCATGGTCGGCGAGAGTCCTAACCACTGTAACACCGACGTACAGATATATGACTTAACTTTCTGAGAAACAGTTACAAGAATACGTTGCTTCTCTGGTAACAATAATGAATGATAATGTACATAAAAATCTATAAATATCTGTTGATTTTCCCAATACACAATCTGTTGCCTAGCTATTGTCCTCTGTCATTACAATAGTAATAAAGCGATCTAAGGTAATGGAACTGAAAAAGGTAGTTTTAATTAAGACAAGAACTATAATAATAGGTGAAATAAAACAAACAAGAAGATTTGTGCGGAATAAGATGATACCATAGCTTATTTCATCGACTTCTCACCATCTGCGCACACCCTAATGAAGTTAATTAAGCTTATGCACAGAACAATATTAATATACTTGCAGGTGTGACATGATGTTAGTTGACAGGAGACTCCAAATTTAGTAAACAGTGCTCAGAAATTACACTTATATAGCATATACACAGAAGGTTCGAGTTTAAAAAAAAACCTAAGAGCTTGAATACAATGACCAATGCGTCTCTAACGAAATAAAAGATGGTACCATCTTAAAAACATGTAACATTGTCCAAGCATTATTCAAATTCATAAAGAGGAATAAGTGTATGAAATAAAAAGATATTACCTTGGCGGATCCAAAGAAATCACCATATCCTTCTGTACATTGAGACCTGGTTTAGAGACTGCGATTGCATAAGCCTCCGCAAACAGAATGGTATACAAGTTACGCAGAATAATAAGTGTTTCATAAAGGTTTATCAGGTCTTTCTTCAATCACTTCTTCTACAACAGCTCATTTAAGTGGTACACTGATATATACAGCCATTTTGAAACAGTTTGGGCAGTTTTATTGAGCATTATTTCTTTAGGCTCATTAGTGATAAAACTTTCTGGATATTTATTCTTGGATAATTTATCTTTCCAGTTGTTTATTCTATACTAAATTATAGTCTCAGAAAAAAGTTTTCGTGCTCCTTTGAACAATTTTCTGACTAGGTTTCTTTTTCACTCAATGGGAACAAAGCTCTTGAAGTATATATATATATATATGTATACTTTTCGGTACATGAAGACTTTCTAAATATGGGTCTTCCTGCTGTGCTATGGGTTCTTCTCACTAGAGAAACATCTAGGATCGAACAGTGTCATTTTACTCATGTTATATCGTAAAGTTAAGGTGATGCAGTGGAGAAGTGTTTCTTCACAGCTTAGAATACTTACAAATGCATAAGAAACTTATCAAGCGCCATTTAGCCTCGTGACGAGATCACTGTAATATGTTGGTCTGAACTTTCTTAGTATCATCAGGTGCGGAAACTACTCTCAAGAGTTTTACACAACGAAGAAAGAGTAGGTTATTGCCTTTTCATTTCAGTAATCCAGTAACTGATTTTAATCGATAGTTGAAGTTACCCAAAATATTTAAATGGTTATGTTCCACAGATTTCGGAGTAATATACTACAATATCATTAGATTAACATTTTTCTCCTCTCAACAGTGGCTGAAGTTGGAATTTCTAAAACACTAAATTATATCAGCTTCTTGTTCGATATCTGGTTTTGACATGACCATAAGGACAGATGCTTTAACAGGTTGATACCTCTATGAATGGAGTATTACATCACGGGTATTCTGGACCACTATGAACAGTGTTAGAAACGCTATAGAAATTAAAGTTATTTAGAGCACTGCCAGCGCTATCCAGATTAGTTAAATAGGATAAACTCACTTACAGAGTAGTTAGGTGAGAAATACCAGAGTGAGAAGATATATGATTATTGAAGGCTTGACAACTGTAAAGGTGAAAGGTAGACAGAAATTCACAGGTTGTCCTGGTATTGGTGACTACCACAATGGTGTTTGTCTCTCTCTAGGACATAACATACATAATCCCTAATATTCTGCACATTGAAAGCAGCATACTATTTAGAGAAACTCACTGACAATAACTAGATGTCCCTCGAAGTCGTTGTACACCCACAATCATGCGAGTGAAATAGTGAGCTGTCAGTAAAAGTATTTATGAAGCAGGCATTTAAAATCAGAAGCTAATTGGTTCCGATTCTACTGAAATGAAAGATTTCCCAGATTACTATAGTTGTTCGTGGTTAGCAGCGGAATCGAAAATGTACATTTCATCTTATTAGGGATCTTATCAAACCAAACACCCATCATTTCAAGCACCAAGGTATTATCCAGTAGATCAGTGGAACATAACAGGCACTTCTTGTGCAAACGGCATAACTGGCGACTCATTCAAGTTTATGTTTCCCGTTGACTGATTTGTACTGAACCCAAATGCTCGTGTTGGGTTTGAGTCACATTGGAAACGCTTTTAGCCACCATCAATTAATTGATGTGGTGTTGACCACCAGACATCATCCGAATATCCATACTGGGATAGAAAATATCAACAAAGACCGAGTATTTTGGCCTAATATAAACCAGTCAACAAGAAATACATATTAGCTTCAACAAATAGTTCGGTGATGAGTATTATTTTTTAGTAGTCCCCATGCTTTGTTTGCCGAAACATTGATTATCACTAAAAAACATCATCGACATAAAAAAATTTGTTTTTACATCTTTTTTTGTATATCCAGTCAGTGGTACTGACTATTTCATGGCACAGCAAAATTTAGACTTATCAATAAATTTAAACAGTTAGTCCGTTTCATAAATTTTGAAAAAAGGCATTTAGAAGACAAATTTCGTGAGCTGAAATCACTTTTTTCTGCTTCTTTACAACAGCTTTACAACTGACATGGTTCACAATAATTATAAAATGAAATGAATGACAATTACTCAGTTATATAAAACAAAAGTGCATACTATGATTCATCATATTTACTTTTGTTTTATATAACTGAGTAATTGTCATGCATTTTATTTTATTATTATTGTGAACCATGTTAGTTGTAAAGCTGTTGTAAAAAAGCAGAAAAAAGTGATTTCAGCTCACGAAATTTGTCTTCTAAATGCCTTATTCATATTTATCAATAAATATTATAATATTAAGTTTGTTGTTGAATACTGGGAAGCAATTAGTTGGGCTTCTGAATGTGACATCAAGGTGACCATGTGAAGAGGAAATGAAAGCTGGTGGACACTCGTGAACTACCAGAAAGTAATGTCAGAGAACCGAGCTCAATGGAAATACGGGTTTCACTTGAAAGGTAAAGGAACAAATAATTGTATTATAACAAATACAGCAAAAAAAGTTTCAGAAAACAAAAAAATTATTTTCAAGGGATTCCCAACTTGAAAAGTATTGTGCTCCAGCTGAAACGTTCAAAAATAGGGCAGCAAAAATCTTTTCATAGTATACTTATAAGCATGTCGTATTTCACCTAATTTCAGTAATGAAAGTAACACACAGCCCATAAAAGTATAATTGTTTTGTCATTGAAATTTAACAAAGAATTATTTGCCTAAACATCTCATTTTAGTGACCGGGATGAGTATACCCTAGCAACTATTGCACTACTACCATGATAGTTAATTGTCCGCAAATGTAAAAAAATGGTTTAATGTCTAACATGATGGATTATTTTTGTTGAGAAAGTATTATAAAAAGAACATTTAGACAACTTTATAGATTAGCTGCTGAGCTCCTAATATCGTGGATAGACAAAATTTGAAAATAATCAGGAAGAAACTGAATTTTATCTGCTTTAGTTAATAGTGGTTGTCAAGTGGAAAGAAGAAGCATTTTTATAGCCACCTGTCACATTCTACCGTTTTTTACACGTAGATGGATCTGTAGGAAGTTGGGAGAATAATTCCAGTTTGCGTGTTCAAAAGAGGCATATTCAATCTTTGCCTCACTGTGAGCCTAGTTAAAATCAATAAACAGATCCAATACTAACAGTTCTTAACCTTTCTTAACTTTTACTTTTTCATAAATCCTCATATTGATTGAAGTCGTTTTGAATCTCACGTTGGTTGATTTTACTAAACCGAAGTGCTCACTCTCTATCGATATGTCAGCTTCTGGCATAGGCAATTAGGCAACCTGATGATATTCGGCCAATTGTAGCCAACAGTGGAGTGGAAGACGCGTGTTCCGTCCTGTCTTGGGACTCGTCATCAGGATATGGCGGATTCCTATCAAGTGATATTTTAAACGTTTAAACTAAGATTATCTATTCACTCCATCTTAAGAATTATGTGGCTTCTGAATTTATTAGACCACCTATTTTGTTAAAACGTTTACATTATGACGACATCTTTTGTTACCGCTATCGTCATTATAACTAGCATAATTTGTAACATTTAAGAAATATGAGTGATGCACGAATCACCATCACTAGTTAGGATTTCATATAATATATATATATATAATATATATATATATATCGAGTTACATTAGATTAAAGTGACCGTAGGATCTAATCTTCAGTCACCATAACCGTATATAATATGCAAAACATGAACAAGGCATATTTGGAGCTTCCTAATCGAGAATTGAATGAATAGGAGTGTTATGTAGTGCTGCTGAGTGCTTAATAGTAAGTTTTCCCCGTCGCCAATTATGTTATGTACTCGTCGAGTAGTTAATAGTCCTGACGCGGAAAGAGGGAAATCAGGAGACCACCAGGTCTACGATGATACTTGTATTCTCCAGACAAGGAAAATAAATGTCACACAAGAGTGTGAGTGAAATGGTACTAGTGTACGAAACGTGGAAACAAAAATGAACGAGAATAATAAAGCAATAGTATATATGAAAATGGCTAATACACACGAACCAATAAGATAACTTCTTACCATGATTAGTTGTAATGTCATGTGATAATAAGGTCATAAATTGTTTATTTAGTTAGTGGACAGACAAAAGCATAATGCCAGTCATAATGGAATATCGATCCATATACACATAGCAAAATATAATAGACTGTCAAAAACAAAACACACATCATGTGGGTACATATCAAGGAGTAATAAAGTAGTATTTATGGGGAAACAGGTATTTAATGCAGGATTTCATCATGAACTGACATCAGTTAAAGAACCACTGGAAAACCAGCTGGGATTACTGGATAGCCGGCTGTTTCGTCCTGGTTTTGGACTCTTCAGAAGTACGCACCCACCGGGGTTCGAACTCGGGACCTTCTGGTTACGAGGCGAGCTCGTAGACCCGATCCAATGGTCCTTGAATTCTAACTTCTGCCAATTCACGACACAGGTTTTCCAGCGGTTCTCTAACTGTTGTCGGTTCATGATGAAATCCTCCCACCAATCAAACAAAATCCCTACAAAACCAATACTTGAAAAAAGGTATTTATAGAGTTGTCTAATGAGCTTCATAAAGATAAAACTAACTAAATCGGTATACGAGTGGGCTCGTAAGCACTATGGTCGACAAAAGTCATGAAATATTGCCTAATGAAAATACACAGATATTTTGGGACGCGTGAGGAAATATCGGGAAGGAGTACAGGAAAGAAAACCATCATGGGTCAACTTCTACATTGATGAACAGTTCTTATCTGAGACGAAGTAGTTGTTAGATATTTCCAGTTGCTGTTATTTGTGTAGTTACTGATTTTCTATCTGAAGACCCGAACTGGAACCATCTTTTTTTTTTAATCACAGCTTGATTCCACACAGTATTTTTGGTAAAAGTATGGAATTTTCAGTATGGATATCGGTAGCCCAAATTTTGCAGGCCAACCATAGATATCGGGTGTGCGTCTAAGGACTAGTGTTTACGATCCAGTAACAGGATAGGGAGTAATCTTTTGTCATATATTGGTCTAAATCTATGAGTATAGTTATGCACTATGGAAAACTGCTCACCCTAGCATTTTTTAGCATTTGTTGTCAATTAGTCCATGATGGACTCCGTTCAAACATGAAATCAGAATGCATTTCTTTTTTTCTTCCAAATTCCCCGGTGGAACATATGGCTTCAAGCTAGTGGCTTGAAGTTCCTGTAGCAGTGTTTATTTTTACAGGATGGGGTTGCTAGCCTCATGTCCAACCTTCCCTCTTTTCCAGTTCTATTACTGGTTTAGCAAGGTAATGGAGTGCATCGCCCGGGGATCGAACCCTGAGCCATGTACATGGTTGGCGAGCGTCCTAACCACCGTGCCACCGACGCCGGTTCTACAGTTCTTTTTTCTACAGTTATACATACACAATAATAAATGAATTAGTGTTATTAACAACATTAATGTTTGAATAACATCGAATCAATTATATCAGTAGATTAAATTTCTGTATTATCAACATCGCTGTACACTGAATTTTAGAAAAATTAGGAGCCTTGGAGGGAAGACCACAACTCACTGGGTAATTCAGGAACATCCGGATGACGAGTCCCAAATAGGATGAAATACACACCCTGGATTCCACTGCTAGTCATCATCCACAAATTGACTTCAAGTTACATGACCATACATCGTCGCAACATGTACACCAGAAGCCAACATGTCAACCTGACTCCGAGCATTTCCGTTCGATCAATCGATGGGAAAATCTAAAATGTAATAACCTAAAATGAAGTTGGTCCTATGGTTTTTAAAAGTTAACTGATCTGGAGTAGCATAGAAATCTGTTTCATTAGCTTAATATGCATATCGGAACTATCATTCTGTGGGAAGGATGTCCATCGTGATACAGGTTGTTTCAGATGTCTTATAAGTTTAATTAACGCTTTTCTTTAATTTCAATTTATACTTTTTACTAAATGACTGCATTCGTTAGACGCATATTTAACCACAATAAAACACTTACCGTCTTGACCCCATTAAACATCCTCATTACTAGTCACTATACTGCTCTAAATGCACTATGAATAGGTCTTTCAGTAAGTCTGCTAATGTTCTTACTTAGATTCTGATTTCAAAGTTTAATTTCAACCTCAACTCACGTGCTATTATTTGCATTACTAGTCATATTAAATTCCATTTGTTTTGTGGTCCCTAACTGGAGTATCTTAACTATACCTATAGAAGACAGATTTTTGATATATAACGCTTGGAGATTTGTATCGAAACTTATGATGTACGACAACTCATACTCAGTTAAATTGATACAAAAGTATTCGGTTATAGGATCTATTTCTATGATAAAGAAAAAAGCGTTTCGTAGTCTACAGTTCTGATTTATCAAAAAATTCAGATTACTGTCTTGGTATAAATATGTAAAACAATGAGGGAAGGAAGTAATATTTTTATGTGAATGAATACTTCTGTATAATTAGTATACATCAGTGTTTGACATTCAACTGGTCGCTGTTTTCTAGAAAAGAAACAAGAAGTTCGAGTGCGAAATACTTAAGGCTAACAAAGAAAGAGAAATTGGTTGGAGGATCTCATCATGAGCTGACATCAGTTACAGAACCATTGGAAAACCCGGGAGTACTGAACAGCTGCTCATATCTCCATAGTCTGGGTCCCAGTGGCTTAATGGTCTACAAGTTCGCCTAGTAACCAGAAGGTCCTGGGTTCGAACCCCGGTAGGTGGGTGCGTACTGATGAAGAGCCCCAAACTAGGACGAAAGAGCTGTCCAGTACTCCCAGGTATTCCAATGGTTCTCTACCTGATGTCACTTCATGATGAAATCCTTCAGCCAATCAAACAAAATTCCTACAAAAACCAATATTTGAATTAAGTTGAATGTAGTATTGAATATTTACCTGATGTTCATCGCAATTTGTCCTAACAAGTAATGTAATGTGTCCTCAGGTTGTGTTATTTTCCTTTCTTATTCTCTTTAAGATTAAAATGTTGAATAATTTTATCCTCTTCTTGTTGTTGTCTGTTATTACATTGCCCGCTCCCTTCGTTTGTGTTTACACATTGACCCATACATTTTACTTTCATCGTGAATGTTTCACAGCGATATAATTGTTAATTGAATTTTACTAATCTGACCTTAGCAGTGAAACCTAGTTTGTTTGTCCCGTGGTTTCCTCCACAAACAATAATAATAATAATTAGAAGATTGATAGGAAAATCGGAATAAACTACACGACCACAATGGAGTTCATTCACGTCACTTTTCTGTCTCTGATACTATTAAAACGAATAACGAATGTATCTGCGCGATGAAATTTATTTCTGATCACTTTTTTATCGCCATTAGTCACAGTTCTTCTATGTGCTCTGCTGGGTTTAAAGAAGTGATACAGTATCAAACTACATACTGACCATACATTAAATTCTGTGAAATTTCTGAACAAAGTTAACAGTGTGCTGATGTACACTGCCATTTGGGTTTGTTATTTAGAAGTCTGTTTTTGTACCATCATGTGTACCAGTATAGTGGCAGTTTTTCAAATCTTTGTAAAAGTTTGTCCAACACACATTTATTAGCAACGTGTCGAATATTTACCACTGTAGACAGCAATTTACGTCAGTGTTTACGTCTCGAATCAGGGTCATGAGAAAAACAATAACAAAGCTTAACCATGAGAAAATCACCAACCAATAAAAGCAGACTTAACTTATGGAAATATGGTTCGCAGATATATGGCTTCATTATCTAAGATACCTTCACAAAATAATAACATAATAACGTTCAGCAAGCAAATAACCAATCAGAAGACGTTGCTTTTCCGCTGACAATAATGTACATAAAAATCTATAGATATCACTTGATTTTCTTAATAAACGATCTGTTGTCTAGCCTTTGTTTTCTGTCGTGACACCACTTCATGAATGTACATAATTATAAGTATTGGGGAGAAAGGAGACTCACAAGCACAGTAACCTTGACGACAAAATGTCACCATGCTGCTTGATAAATGTCATGATGTTTTCAGAAAACATAACTAAAGGATAATTATACAGTATCGTATAAACCTAGGTGACATATTGTCGTCTGTGTGCATAAAGCTAAGTATTTCTGTCTAACGATCTTTTATTTTCACGTCAGTTTGCTTTAAGCATTTGTTTATACTAGGAAGATCAATGTATGCATATGAATAAAACTGACATGAAATGATATTTCATGCTTGGAAGTGCCAGCATATATTTTTTTTCAAGTCACATATCTGGTCAGATAAAATTAGTAGCACAGTGCCCTTAAAATCTGACAGCATATCTAATTATCAGGATGAATGAAAGAAAAGGATGTCTGTGTAGACTTGATCAAGTAATTCCAAATCCTAGGTGGTGGTCTGAAACTTAATACATACTATTACGATAAACCGTTTGCCTTTTCCGTATATTAATAAGCGTTACTTCATTTATCAACTGTGAGTCACTTAACTCATGCAATTGATAAATAAAACAGAGACAAATATGTAAATGTGAGTCATCATCAAAAGAAGTGGATTTGACAACTGCGTCGTCCTCTTTTTACTAATTTTGTATTCACTCTTGTTTGTTCACTTTGAGTAAAACGCCTTGTTCCTAAAATTACCATCTCTTAAACACTCTTTGAAAACGGGAGAGATTTGACACAGGTCACTTATCTAAGAAGCACAGATTTAACCTCAGACAGCCTAAACGGATGAAGATGTCGAAACCAGCCAGAATTGGAAAGGTATGATACGTCTTCTTCAACCTGAAATCAGTTTGGAAATCTACTGCACTCAGTATAAACAGTAAGATTCGAATTTTCAGCACAAATATGAAATCAATTCTTTTATATGGGTCTGAAGCTCAGCATGTCATGAAAAGGATTTCCAGCAGGTTATAGCAGCCTTTTATCAACAACTACCACCCTCGCTGGCTCCATACTTAAGGTCAAATGGCCGGCCGGCCAGAAAGAATTAGCAACACGAAAGTCTACGAACCAGGAGCCAATCTCTCAACAAATATGTAAAATAAACTGGAGATGAATGGGGCATACTTTGGGGAGGCTGTCGAATGACATCACGCGCCAGACAACTGCTCGAATGGAATACAAATGGGGAGCGACAAGTGGGTCGTCAGTGCTGGGGTGACTTGTGGGAGATAAGAGAATGTGGGTTATGGTGTGGCCAGATGAATAGGATCACAGGAAATAGAAGGAAACGAAGATATGTTGTTGATGCCCTATGTTTCACTCGGAACCGAAGCAAATAATAATGATATAGTATATCTGCCATTATATCTGTGTTATTTAAAATCATCCCAGCGCTTATTAGATCTGATATTCTATATTCCTACGAAAGAAATCAAAATTTAGCATTCATTTCGATTCAGTGTTTTAATTATACATAAATTTACTCCTACCAACTCAGCGTTTGTTTTCTTGCTGAAAGTAAAAACACAATAAAACTGCTTACATCCCATAATTATATTTTATTTTATGCAGTAGTTTCTACTAATTTTAAAGCAATTCAAAACAACTATTCTAAATGAGTTCCAAACAAAATGAATTAACCACGTTTGTTGAACTCATTTAGTGCCACTCCAGCGTTCATTTGTTCTTCTTTTCATCCTCTTTGTTGGCTGGATGACTTCAATCACAACGCGTCAAAATTCAAAGTTAATTTTTGGTGAAGTTAACCCATGAACTGATTGGCGATATTAATTACTGACCGAGATTTATACAACTATTATTCCTTACCCACAAAAGTACCTGGTTATTCCAAGCAGAGTACAAATAGAAATGTGACCTAGTCAAAAATTATCATTCACCTTGTAACAACAGAAGACAAAAGCCGGCAACAGGTCGTTTTATTACGGAAATCAGCACGTATTTATATATATTTCATGTACATTATTATAGCTTATTCAAGTAGACAAACGCAGTCTTCTGATTGGTTGTTTCGGTTTCCTAAGAAAGTGGAGCCATCTATCTGCGAATCATATTTGCCCACTTTAAGTCTGCTGTGATTGGTTGTTGAATCAGCCTTGTTCATATTTTCTCACGACCAATATTAGTGACCTAGACATTGACGTAGATTAATGTTTACAAATTGGCTAGCAGCCTGCTCTCACCACAACCTTAACTTTGGGTTGACAGGAGAATGATCATATGCCTTAGCATTATTTAAAAAAAATCTCATTGTTCACAATGGGCTACATCCAATTATTTGGTAAATTTAAATATTGTATACTGTTCTTCAGTTTTCACTTTTGTACGTTCCAAAATATGTGGAGCGGGGATGGGAGGAACTGATTCATTTCAACATACAACTAAACATGATTCCTATGTTTCAGACATTTATTCAGTCAGTTAGGCAAACACTGGATAACAAGTAATAAAATTGTGCAGAACTATGCACATATTATTTTGAAGAAAAAGACGCAAAATTCCAAGAATTAAGCCATCTCTGTTAACCGGCAGTATCCAGTTTTTGTAAGTCGTTGTAGCATGCTGAATTCATGCTGCGCAGAAAATAAAAAACTCACGAGGTGGATCACTCCATCAGTTCACCAGAAAATCTTCAAAACCTCTTTTTTTTAAACATATGCTCCAAGTGTAAACAAATTTGAAGGATAGCTACCAGACTAAATTTCCAGACAAATGGTTTATGTAAAGGAAAGTAAATGAAAAGACTGATAAAAGGAACTTTTGTCTGCACACATCCTACATGAATGATTTTAGAAAATAATTTTCCAGACACTTCTAAATTTTCTAACACTTAAAATATTTAATATTGTAGTTAGATAAAAAAAAACTATCAGTAGTGAGAGAAATGCCCAATTATTGAACGCTACTGATATTTCGTGTGATATTTTTTGTCGAAGCCTTATAAATGAAAATCCTGTCGACAGCATGATTTTATTCTTAGGTTGAAAAGTGTAGGGTACAAGAAAATATGATAGAATCAAAACTAGATCATACTTTAGGCCAAAAATACCGACACTAGAAGCCAAAAAGTTTTTTGATTGAATGAAAGTCTGCCAAGAATTAGCAATGCACCTTTGAAAATGACAAGTACCCTGTCGACAAATAGCGCCATATCATAAACCAGTTATTCATTCAGTTATTCTAGCATTTCATGTTGGGATGATGTGCCTCAAGGCCTCAGCTATAGGTTGACCATGATTTCTCTTATCACCTAATGACCTCCGACTAAACAGAAAATACTTTATGGTACTGATATATAAAAGCCAGTATACTTAGGAATGATAATAGATTGTTATATTGTCTGTTATTGTAAGTTCACTAAGATGAAATATAATTAACTTTGCAAAGTGAAGTGTAATACAACGAAACCTGTACTGTATATACTCTTTTCTGATTCTTCCTTTAGGACTGCCAATGTCATTTTTATATGTCTATAAATTTTCGACCAGCTGAAGGCTTAAATAAACGAATTTTAACATGCTTTTGACAGTTTAACACCAAGAATAAGTTGTTGTACAAAATCGGGATAACATGGTAGGAATGGTTTAGACTTCTTTTTTAAATATCGACTTGTATAATAGCAGATTACAAGAATGTCAGTGTGCTGAAAGCCTATTTTTCCCAGAAAATGTAAATCCTGAAGTTAGAATAATTGGTCACCCGATGGCTACTAATGTGCCTATTAAGTCCTAAATCAGCTATTGATATAAGTGTATAATTCTGTCTTTAATCTCATGAACACAATATTACTCTACACCGTAGTTTAGCTTTCATTTTGTTGCTCACTAACGCTCTACTCCTGTCAGCAGTGAAATTAATCGTCCTTCAAAAGGACTTTACGGAATATAACTATATTGGAGTAACTGAATAGAGAATAACCAATACCATTTCTGCGTAAATATAAAAACAAAGACAAACTGGGAAACTAATTATAGAATCTAATCAGTTTTATTGCTCTACTACTTATCTGCATTGGTGAAATGTTTGATGCTGTTGTATTCTCTGATCTGGGCAGCCTAATTGCAAAGCTTTCATTGACCTTCTGGACAACATCTTCAAGGCTAACCGTAATGTGACTTTAGAATAATCCATAAATCTTGACTTAATTGAAAGTGTTACTGTTGAAATTTGCAACTGTACTATTTTTATCTTGGTTAAGTCAAGGGACAAGTCAACTTCCGCACATCCAAACAATCAAATAACTGTCACGTGAAATAACTTATATGCATTTCGATTTCTAGTTTAATATACCAAAATGTACAAACAATAGTGAGGGCCTGTATTTGCGTATATTACATATATTGGTCAGAAGGAATTAAAAAAAAACATTTTTCTGCCTTCAGAAGTTCTTTCTGACTGTGGTAATTAGACGTTCACAGATGTTCATTGAAATTCAATAGATAATTATTATCCTGATAGCTGTAACATTTTATAAGATATCATATGATTCCACCGCAGAAAGTTAACATTATTTTGTTCACTCTCGTTTTTTCTGTCAGTTCACATGACTTAAGATTAACTGACTGTGCAAGTCTCTTCAAAGGAATATATATATATATATATATAATCAGTGGGACACAGCACGAAATGTTCAAGGATTGGCTTCCAAAACATCATAGGTAAAATGAAATTTGATTTTAATTATGATAGCATGAGTTGGTTTAGCTTGTCGGAAACACACATCTATACATAAATACAATAATTTGTTTGCACCAGTGCATAAACTGAAATCGAACGTTTTTTAAGACAAAATTCTATAAGAAGCCACATGAAAGATATAACGACTACCTATTTGTACTAAAAATCATCCCCTCTGTTTCTCTAATTTAGAAGGGATTGTAGTTCAAAGCAATTTGAAGCATATTAATAACAGTGTGTTTCCTTGCTAAGCATTCCTTTTCCAATGTCAATGCTAACATTTTCAATCAACTTTGTAGCGTTTAAATATCATATGACTTCTTTTGGTGACCTCATATTATACAAACAAGTTCGCACATGCTTCATGTGAAGACTGCATCACGATAAAACCCTGTGAAGCATCCAAACGGCATGACATCAAGAATAAATTACCGGAAATTTCAAATGTTGAGCATTCCATTTCAAAGGCTAAAAGTAATCATGTTAGTTATACGTAAAATCCCGAAGATATGATTATGTAGAATTCTTGTAAAAAGTGATATGACCGTTGAAATTCAGTTATACTCAAACGAATTCAAACTTACAATGATTTGAGAGTCTTTGTAACAACTAGACACTTAATCAATGAATGAATTAGGCGTTTTTTCAAGTGCTTTCCAATAGAGTATTTATCTTAAATGAATTCATCACGAGCTGACGTCAGTTAGAGAACCATTGGAATACATGGAAGTACTGAACAGCTGTTTCTTCCTAGTTTGGGACTCTTCAGCAGTGTGCACCCGTCGGGGTTCGAACTGAGAACCCTCTGGTTACAAGGTAAGTGTTCGCGCTATTTCAGGTATTGGCAGAAGTTAGAATTCATGCGTCCTTGGATCGATGCCCAGTGGCTTATTGGTCTACGAGCTCGCCTTGTAACCAGAAGGTTCTGGGTATGAACCTCAGTGGCTACATGCTATTGAAGAGTCCCAAACTAGGACGAAACAGCTGTCCAGTACTTCCAGGTTTTCCAATGGTTCTCTAACCGATGTCAGCACATAATAAAATCCTCCAGCCAGTCAAACAAAATTCATTACAAAACCAACACTTGAAAATCATGTGCTATCTATAAAATAGAACTAAGAAGGAGGTGGTTGTCTAAAGACACTTTTTATCGTGAGCTAACTAATTTGTCGGTAGACGGGAGACACCAGTGGTACTGATCCTAGACAATGATTTGCACTTTTTAATACAAGATAAAGTTTCTATAGTTTGGTTTGCAAGGGTTTTTTATGTTTTTACGAGTTGATCACGGATTGATATCAGTTAGAGAACCATTGAAAACCAGGGAGTACTGGACAGCTGCTGTTTCATCCTAGTTTGGGAATCATCGTAGTACGCATCCACTGGGATTCGAACCCAGGACCTTCCGGTTACAAGGCAAGCTCGTATGAAACAGCAGCTGTCCAGTACTCCCTGGTTTTCAATGGTTCTCTAACTGATATCAATCCGTGATCAAATCGTAAAAACAAGATAAATTATATCAAACACAATGATCATGATCTATTTGCCTTGGCATGTACAAATAACAGTTTAATTTAAGGTTATACATTATGTCAGTGGACATGAAAAGCTGTGAAAAATATTCAGTAAAACATTTCTTTTATAATTTCATCTTACCGAAATCTACTGTTTCACATATCGACTTTCCCAACAATGTTTGAATTCATTTCACACAGTGGCTAATTAAGGTTCTTCAGTAAACTGTGGTAAATAGTTCTACGAAAATGAGACTCTAAGCCAAACCATCAATCTTACGGCTGTTAACCTGAAATTCTTCAGATTAAGATATGAGGTTGGACTGCTAACTCATTATCAATGTCTATTCATGCAGTAATGTGAATGAATGACTTATCCCTGTTGAAATAACTATTTTTTTTGAAGTAACTTCAAGCCTAAATTCCTTCCTTACTCACTGAACTCTACTTCCAGTAATCAATCCATTAGTATCACGATTAACATGTTTCTTTAATGGCCTCCAGTTTCTTTTTCTCCACCTTTTCATGAATACCTAGCAAATTCGCTTGTCATCTGGTAACTATTTTACCCTTATCAGATTTCAAACATCTTATTGATCCTTATGTAATTTCATTTTGCTACCTCCATTTTACTGAATAAATGGTACCAGTCTCACTGTTATCTATTAATAGACTGTTCTCTGTTTTAGTAAACAGAAGCACGATTGTATGGCTTCTGAAAATAACTTCGTTGACTCAGAAAATCCCTTCTTTGTTAAATACCTAAACCCACAAAATCAATGAAACCATACCTTTCAGCTAATCTTTGAAGCAGACTAAATATCACGTGAAAGCCATGATAGACTACACGAATCTAGGTAGAAGTTGTAGGGTTATAACCTATAGCAAATATGCCCAGCCACTTAAATTCCTTAAATCTGAATAGTTGTAATCATGTAGTGAAATGAAGTGGTGGGCAATGAATGAAGAAAGCTTGCAATCATAGCTATAATCCGGCTATTGACAAGCATTTTTGCACACTTAAGCAGTCATTTCTGTAATTATGCTTATCTAGTTCATACACTTCAGTTTTCTGAGATCCACCAACCTTTCGTTTCTTATAAGTTAGATTTTAGGTATTTGCTCTTCTCAGATTTGAGTTAATTATTGACTGAGTATTCCTCTTAACATATTTTAAAGTTTGATAACTTCTAACCCTGTTTTACTACAGTTTTCTAAGACAGTCGTTACACCTGAAGTTTGCAACGGTTTACCAGGTACAAACTGTGTTACTTCGTCAAGTTATTTCACTTCTTAACACGTATTCTGTTTACGAGCTCAGAGAAACATATATTTCGAATGCTTTCACTTCAACCATGGCTTTCCTTATTCAGTCAGAAATACTCGGGTTACAACTTAAGCGTAATCACGACCACACAGTTTTTGACAGATAGATACCAAAGAGTAGTCAAATGATGTCATGGCGTTTATATCAAAGATAAAAATGTCAGAAACCAATGTAAGAATCAGCCGATAACAACAATAATATTAACTTGCATTGGATGACACTTAAATTCAACTTCCTTACTCTCTTTGAAAATGATAACACATATAAAACAAAAATTAATCGATGAAAACAGCGAAAGAGGCAGAGAGAGAGAGAGAAAATTTTGAAGTACAAAAACGAAAATTAGTAAACAGGATAATGTTTACTCATTGACATTTTACATTTCATTTTTGCGAAACTATCGAAATTTCCTGTGGCATATATATGTATATATACGTATCACAACTGTTAAGATACAGTAAAATCGAAAAGAGAATGTTATCCATAGTACCTATCAGTCAGTATAATGAAAACTGTCTATTCATTGCTCGGTAGTTTGAATTCCACTTTACCAACTTTCTCTTTTCGCAAATGTTATTTAAAAGATATTTTCCTATCACGAAAATTATGATGGTGATTATCTTGAAAAGTGAATAATTAATCGTATCATTTAGAAAAAATTTATTCTCAAATTTCTTTGTAATGAAGTGTATAACTTAGGCATGAAAGACAGCTGCACAACAAGTGGTGAAGAGAAAATGCATGAATACAATGACCAAAACGATACACATATTGTATTAGAAGAGTAGAAATTAACTTAAGAATAGTACGTAAATATTCATGAAAAATACAAATATATTCATATGTATGCACTCGAATATCTTCTAAATCACTTTGAATGTATGAAAAAAAACGAATGAATGGAATTTTCTTTTGGAATTCTCATGTTTGAGTTTCATTGCAGGAAATTTATTAAAATGAGTTACTCGGTGAAATGGTGATTATTTTTTCCAATATAAGTGTGTATATATATACTTTCATTTGCGTGAAATCTTGAGAATACCCACACCCTGAGAATGTTGACCCCATTGCAAGTGATATTATTCTTAGTGAGATGAAGGTGAGGCTGATCGGTTGGAACGAGATCTACTGGATGATGAGAACTGATCTGGTGTTTGGGCTCTAACAGGCTGAGTTAGTTTATCTGCAGCAGTGGAATCTTGGGTTTTCTCTTGATTGAAATCATGACTTGCTGCTAAAAATGCTGAAATTAGTGTAGCTGCACTGAGTTTGGCTGCCATTTCTGAAGGAAGTTGAATACCACATGTAGATGAACAGGAAGAATGACACGATGAACCTGTAGTACCGTCTGTTGCAACATTCAAAAATGAAGCATCTGTTGCACCACTTTCAATTGTACTACAGCTTAACAAACTACTAGCAGTAGTTGAAACACTAGCATGACTAAGACTTCGGCTTCGGCTTGGATGCCGTCGAAGTCGTGTCCAGTCAGTCACTCTCAAACGAGCAGCTTCTATTTCAGCTTCCAACTGACCTAGATTAGTACGAATTTGACGATAGGTCTCAACAAGGTACTGTTGCTGATCAATCCATCTGCCATGGGGTGTGGTACCAATGGTAGATCCAGTATTCCTGTCCATAACGATTCCTGGCATCTATAAATGTATACAGAATGTATAACTGTTTAAGGGCAAAGAAAAAACAAAAATATTCCATTCGAAACCAAGAAGAACACATCTTCCTTATTTAATTACCAAATAACAGTCGTTTTAAGTAACGCCAACGTAATATAACACAGCCTAATTTTAAAGTTCAGTCTTTGTGAAGTAGAACAAATTCTTTTTATTTTATAAAACTTTTTCACACAGGTCTTTTCTAAGACTGTTTGAAAGACGAGACTATTATATAAGTGGGTAGAAACTGTTGGGTATGAATGAACCTTACTTCAGCGGTCCGGTTGAAAGATAATCAATCATCATTTATAAAATAATATTTTGCTTTAATTCAGACGGTTTTCATAACTCACGTCGTCATAATGTTTTGTTACCAGACTGAAATGTAGGTATATAAGGGTAACTTTGTATTAGGTGCCTTTACTGAGTCGTTCTGTTTTTAAACACCGAGTAATAAGGTATATAGTTTATGACAATGAAATGTACAAAGTTATACCTAAAAACATTTTGCACTAACATAGATTTCTCAGATAGATCCAGATGTAAATTATATTCCACACTACCGACGAAATTACCGTGATACGGGTATATAAAAAAACTCATTACGTGATTTAAGATGACTCAAAAATATTTACGCAGTTAACGTGGGTTGTGTGTACTAAGCTAAGTGCATTTTTACCTTTCAGAAAGTATTAAATAACTAATATCTTAGTGCCGAGGTCTAAACATAGTGGAAACATTAGGCTAGCAATATGGCCACTAAGAAAGGAGAACAAGGTCTTATTAGCTTTAAGCTGCCGATCATTGAAAACTTCCTATAATATATAAGTTTAAAAAGTTAAGAATGTTTCTTCTTTTGCTGCATCGAAAATAAAAGGTTACATTCATTTTGCAACTTCGAAAAAGACAACTTGAAATTTGTAAAAATTATGACTATTTTAATCCTTAAGCATAGCCATTAATAGCTACTTCTTACGGTTATAACTCGAGCAATACTTCAGTAAATTCTCAAGAGAGAACATCGTACTGTGGATATAAATGCTTGGGTTGACCATACCCTCCCACAGTCGATTACTGTCACGAGGTAGCTACTCAATCTACCATTACTTACTAGTTTTACGTTAACTAGAATCAATATTATTATTTCTCCTTTGGGTTCTTAGTGGAACATAAGGCTTCAACTGCACGTCTCCTCTGGCTTCGGTCTTCTACTGTATTTTTCACCTGCATCCATGTTAGTCCATATTCTTTTAACTACTCTTCACACGATCTCCTCCATGTCACCCTTGGACGTCCCACTCGCCGCTTCTCGCTTGATGCGCAGTAAATGAGTTCACAGCCTCTACAGAGTCCGCAAACTATGCTTCGCTGTTACTGAAGCATGTCATATTCTATTGACTGATGATATACTCCTTAACTGCATACAATAGTTGTAAGGAGAAACAATCCAGGAATTTTATGCACTTCAGTTTGACCAGCGTGACTATTCGTTCAAAAGCCTTCTGGTGTGAAAAAGCAATGAATTTATAGTGAGTATGCTAATAATGGTTGATAAATTAATTTTCCATTATTGTGGCAGGCATAATAATTATTTCATTCTTATGATTATGCTACTTATATTACAAAAAATCACAATAAGCACACCTAGAATTAGGGTTAGCATATTTCAGACACGTTAAAATACTAGACTATAAATCGAGTTTCGGTCTTGTGAGTAGTTGATTTTATTGAAGTCAGATTCCTCACAAATCGAAATTAGTTATACAACCTCAAATATGAGGGAGTGCTGAATAAGTGTTTCATAATCCTCATGGTGAACCTCACTGGTTAAGTTTTTTATTGAAGACTTAGGAAAATCATCTCTAACTTATTCCCTTAATGAGTCATAGATTATAATTAAGACATTAATTTCAAGATAGATTCCGTCGTCAACCGATATAAGCTACCTGAATGCCTTTTTATCATTTAAGTGTGATTATATTTCTAAGATGACATGTTAACGGCTTAAATGGAAGAACAAATGACCAGTAAAATAAGAGGTAAAAATACGCATGGAAAAAGTTTTGAGAATAGATGCAATATGCTGATGATTGTAGTAAATAAATGAGTGAAAACGTGAACTTACAATTTGCTGCTCTTTTTCAAGTTATTCTATTACCGACATTGAAATTTGCCTTTAACGAATTTATAAAACACAAAATAATCGAGCAAAGAATATTCTTTTCGATAAATTCCTCCTCTTCCGGCTCAACAATTATATGTATGTTTATATACACAGAATGGTCTAGATTAGTAGTTGATAACAATATTAGTGTTTTTTAAATAATATCGATTTGTAAAGTATGATCAATGCAATTACAGTTCACTAAAGATACTTAAATTATAATAGTACTAAAGATATAATAGCGAATAGAATATCAACTAAAATTAGGGAAATTCTACAAAAATTCAGGATTATTCAAACCTGGATGGTCAAGGTAATGATAACATCTGAACTAACTTCTTTTGGATGCATAAATTAGGCTTGTTAATATGGATCCCCACAGCCAGCCTCAGCAATATTTAGTAGTCGAAATCTTAAGGCAAAATTGAGATTCGTAGGTATGCGGTAAATGACCCTGAAAGCATGTTTAACTTCAGTCTTGTGTTCTGTCTCCACAAGATGAGACAAAATAGCGCTACGAATGGATTTTGTGGAGACAGAACACAAGACTGAAGTTAAACATGCTTTCAGGGTCATTTACCACATACCTACGAATCTCAATTTTGCCTTAAGATTTCGACTACTAAATATTGCTGAGGCTGGCTGTGGGGATCCATATTAACAAGCCTAATTTATGCATCCAAAAGAAGTTAGTTCAGATGTTATCATTACCTTGGCCATCCAGGTTTGAATTATCCTGAATTTTTGTAGAATTTCCCTAATTTTAGTTGATATTCTATTCGCTATTATATCTTTAGTACTATTATAATTTAAGTATCTTTAGTGAACTGTAATTGCATTGATCATACTTTACAAATCGATATTATTTAAAAAACACTAATATTGTTATCAACTACTAATCTAGACCATTCTGTGTATATAAACATACATATAATTGTTGAGCCGGAAGAGGAGGAATTTATCGAAAAGAATATTCTTTGCTCGATTATTTTGTGTTTTACCGAATTTACTTACTGTACTTACTCTAATATCGTGAAGGTAATATGCGTGACACTGGGATTCATTTCGCTTGTATTACTTTACACATCAGTAAAACAACCTTCATGAACCCTAATAATTTTATACAAATATTAGTTTGAGTCTACAGTGTGCTATAGTAGATGTAGTTTTCAAAAGGTGTGACTTCATATGAATATAAGATAAAGACAGGATTACCTCAATTTATTACAAATACACTTGATAGTGATAACACAAAAATGGCTACAGAATCTAATTTCATCACATCTGACTTTGTATGTGAAATTATACTATCCCATTGAAAGTCTAGAAATAAATTCAGAAATCACACGTTTGTACCACTCTCACCTCACATGGACCTGATGATCTGTAGATTGATGATTAAAATTTGATTTTGATCAGAAGCTTTAATGTTAATTCATTAGTCCTATGTGATATAAGATTATTTCTAATAAATCTTATTAGGTGAACAGTCTGTATACTCTAAAAAGAATAATTATGCCCGAAGGTAGCTAGCTACCAACGAATTTCTGAAACAGTGTTACCGAAATAAACTTTTGGCATACATTTCAAAGAGGGAAAATTAATATAAACATTAAGCAGCTTTTAACTTTTTCTTTCTTTTCCAATTTATCAACAGAGGTATGTTAAAAAAAAAGAAATTACAACAGGCGTGTCTCACCTCATACTTCTAATGTTCTTGGTCCTTAATTCACTGTTTATTATCATGCTGTCATTCTTCTGAAATGAGAAGTATTGAGAACCTAGGGAAAATTCTGACGCTACTCTTTTCTACTAAAATCTCATATTTTCTTGTCTTATTAAGTATGTTCTTCTTACGCCTTTCCACCTAGTTTAAAACTTTATCACCATTATTATTTGTCAGTTCCTGGATTAACACTAAGCTTATCTTGTTGATACTAGTGCACCGTGATGGCGAGCCACGTAGAATGGTGACCACATTGCCAATGTGGCTGATAGAATTCAGTCTGCAACAAACAGAGGACTAGACACATAACGCTAGTTACTTACTGACGAGTGTCAGATCAAAAGCCCACCTTGTCTTTATTATTTGACTGCAGTTCATTACATGACCACTATATTATCATAACTATTATCATTGTTGTCATTCTACATTTGTTTGCTTATATTTTTGTGGTATTAATACTTCTGTAACATCGCTGAATACAACTCACCTTTGCAACTTATGTTATACAAACCAAAACAAATCACTTAATTATTTATTCACATTTTATCTTATGTTTTTAATGACTGTTCGTTTAGTATACATTCAATTAATAGTCTTATCCAAAGGATTATTATTCCAACCTGTTATAATTTTTGATTCTCTCATACTGGCAATTGTATTCAAGTGTTCATGAATTTATAACATTGTATAGTCTAAAGAAGAAGTTATCGAAAGCGAATTATTAGCCTAAAATCTCTCTTTTATTCAAAACACAACGAGGGTATGCTGAAATTACTAAAATTCATGTTTCTAAACAACTAGCTCTAAGCACTACAGTTAATCTACAAGCTTGTATTTTAGTTATCATCATAAATCACATGCAGCATGTAGGTCTACTCATTTAGTAATGACAAATAGGTCACTCCCTTTGAAACACTGGAGAACATCAATGAATTAACTACTGATTCTTTAAAAAAAAGTCAAATATAACAGAAACAAAAAAAGTACATTCAAACGTTTTGTGCCAGTCGTGCTGATGTAGAACAGGCTTCAATAAACTAGCGATAAACACTATAAATTGCTGAAAATAAAGTATTCATTTTATCAAAGAAGAATTTTATATTAGGCTGAATATAAGAAAAAATGCTCGAAAATGATCAAGTCTTAGAGTCTAATAAATTATCACGATGCCCATTCCAAGCTACAAATCTCTATTGTTCTAATAATATAGAGATTATGGACACTAAGGTATGCCATGTACATAGCTTAAAATTTCATTACTATACAAAGAATCTGATAATCTTGGTCACTGAAAATTCTTTCAGATAGTCAAAATAAGTCTTACAACAGACGAATAATGTTTCAAAAGATATCGACAATGGCAAAATCTGCTGAAACAGAGTACTTAGAGTTAATGAACTGTCGAAGCAAAGTCAAGTCAGAAGAAAGTTAACACAATAGTTATACACTATTGAGGTCTTTTGTTGCCACAAAATCTTTTTGACTACTTATGCTCATGATTACTAAAGACATAGAACAGAGGATTGCAAGTAAAGAATTAACATTATTCTCTTAAAGAGATCAATCGTACTTCACAACAATTTAAGAATAACCTAAATACTACTGTACGAAAGTTGGTGTTTTGAGAACACGCTACTGAATAGTTCTAATTCTACGGATAATAACAACTGTACAACTATTCTAGTTTACTTTATGGGAAGGGAATAAATAGGGAAATAATAGCAATATACAGCCAACCGCATTAAACATGCCTAAAGTGAAACCAATTTCAAATAGAATTTATGGAGGTGCAATGCTTCCGTGAATCATAATAAAGGCTAAAGAGAAATGAGAAACTGAGTTACAGAAGGATTCACACCACCAGTCTGTAAACTACAGGACCGGCACTCAAGGCTCATGTAGCCATGAGAATCTGACGCTAGACACTTCATCATTTTAATTCAGTCATCACGATTATCCAAAGTCAATCCAGACAATTTCACTATCAGTTAAAATATTTTATGAAAACTTAACATTAAAATCTGCGAATTTCAGAAACTTACTTTGGTGAAAGAAACTGTTGCGCTTTACGAGTGAAGACCTGTCATACGATAGTATATACTTATAAGCTTCATAACTAGGGCAGAGTCAGCTGGATAACAAATTTGAAGGTGACATATGCTATCGATCTCTTTTGTAATGTTCTGACTATCAACCTATTGCACTGTTGCAGACAGTAGAAAAGACCTTGACGATCCAATAGCAAAACTCTTACTGTGCCTATTGAGGCATTAAGATCATTGGTCTATTATTTCCCAATCTGTCGGTTTTAAAAAACGTCAGCCTAACCATAATAAAGAATATTGCGAACATGTCAGTAAACTAATAGTCTGAAGCACAATTTAACCATCAATAACAATTTTTAAGAATTAGGCTAGAAGTCCGAATAGGCTTTTCTTTGTGTAGTATGTTATGTTATGTTATGTTATGTTAAATGCCACTAATATGTCAACAAATATATTTTGTTTTGAGAATTTTTCTTATAAGATAATATTCAACATTTCAAGGGATAGGAAACATTTATTTCCCGATACGAATCTAAAACAAGCAACAAATGTTAATAAACTATGATTTAATGAATTCATCTAACTTCGCTAGAACCCCTCAGCTGGATGTTATCAGTGAGTGGAAGAACTTGAATATACCACGAATTGCTAACTAAATAATATTGATAATATTAGTAGTGCTAATAATAGTAACAATGTTAACAATAGTCAATAGTAATGTTAAAAAGAGTTAAGATAATGGTAATGATAACTGACTGTTTATTTAATTGGTGTAATTGAACCGCAAAGCATTTTATCTCAATTTTACATCCCTGTATGTAGAGTATTCAGATGGAGAAGTTTACATAAATTTGATGAATTCATTAAATTTTGCTTTATTAACTTTTGTGGCTTGTTTTAAACTTCAAGGGATTATTAGTTTTAATGCTACCGTAAAACAGTTGTTTGCAGGCGGATTCAAAACCAACCAGTATCAGTTGTACAACAAAAACCACTAAGTTTAGAAACGCAGGGATAGGACGAACTACAGGTGTGAACAAAATGAGCATGGAAACAAATTGAAATCAAATTTTTCAACTTGACATGTTAGTTAGAAGGTATGAGTATAGATTACAAGAGGCATAGAAACAAAAATTACACAGGATTAGAATATAATTGTAGAATGGTTATTCTAAACGGATTACAAGTGTGATCAGGAGGAGTATGGAAACAAAATTAAAATAACTAGTTTTTTTAACTGAAAAAATAATTTGAGCCTGAAATGAAAGTTAGGACGTGTGAATATAGATTACAAAAGCCTTAGAAACACAAAAATTGCACAATATTAAGATATAATTGTAAAATAGTTATTTCAATTATCCCTCAATCTTCGTTTAATCCACCTAATTTTTTTTTCAGCTATAAAAACAGTTATTTTAAGTTTGTTTCCATGCTTTCCCTGTTCACATTTATAAATCGTTTGAAATAACTATTTTACAATTATATCTTAATATTGTGCAATTTTTGTGTTTCTAAGGCTTTTGTAATCTATATTCACACGTCCTAACTTTCATTTCAGGCTCAAATTATTTTTTCAGTTGAAAAAACCCCACTAAGTGACTGTTTCTTTGAAATAGTCGATCCCTCAGCAGTGCATATCAGCAGTCTTGCCAGGGGTGAGAGTCGGCATCTTCAGGACACGAGACTAGTGCATTACCTATCAGCTACCGCATTGGAATCCAATAGCTCATGTGTTCTGATACTTTGTAACGTAGGCATCAATGTCATTCAGTGTTTATTTGCTTTCACCCTAATTAACATGTTTGTACCTGCGTTCCAAAATGTCGATAAAAATCTCAGAGACAACCTACCAAGACAGACCGCTCCAACGAACTGAAGACAGTCCACGTATCAGTGTGGTTAATAAAAACGAGTATTGGCTGTTTGGTTTAACTAACCTGTATTTCAATGTGTTTCACCCAACATTTCAAGAGTCTTCGTAGATTTTTATCTGTGGTACAATGCACTCCACTGATCTTGCTGGATCCTACTGCGAATGACTCACCAGCTAGTAAAGTTTCCGTCTATTGAAAGATGCAGCTGATGGCTCCATCTCAGTGCCATATTTTGACCATCAGGCTTGATCAGTGTTAGGAATTATTCATAAGAAATTCACACAGACAACTGTATTCGGTAACTTGTGAGTGTATCTGGTGCTCGTGTATATTTTCTGGATGATAAGAAGTTAGTCTTCAATTTAACTTGGTTGCACATGTGTGGCAATAGTAGGTATCTCCAATTTATATGCTTCGATACTTTAAGTATAACTTTTATGATGACCACCGTTCGCACGTATGTAGAGATGACGCAAACACAGTACTTATCTAGAAAATTGTTGCCTTCTCTAATACAACCTTCTAGTCTCACATGTAATAAATTGCTGTTATTGGGGATTCGGTCGAATAATAAAGCTTCAGTTCTAGTGCGCATTGAGACACTGAAACTAGCTAATCTGAAACTTCATCCTATCGGTTGCTCCAGTGATCACATATATAAGTATTATTCAGGCTAGTGTATGAAGATGTCAGTCAGTGCGCTTCATCACTGTTTCCTTCGGTGATCCTTAGGACGCAATGCATATCAGGGGCTATATTTTCTAGAGTTATGTTCTAGGCAGCCTGTTGTTTAATTTCTTTGAAAGTGCCAGCTATGTACACGATAAGGTTGAAAAGGATACACAGTGTTGAGTAAGATAGCGTAGTGAGAGTAGGTTCTTCGAATCAAAAGTTTAGTAAGTAGGTCAGTACAAATAGACTGAGATACTGAACATTAAAGGGTTGCTGACAAAACAGGAGCAAAACAAAACAGCTCATTTATAAGAGTAAAAATAACTGTATTATGATAAGGAATTATATATTTACATTTATCGGTTCTTATCAGAAGGCTAAAAATCTTTGCTTCAATATGTCTTTATTATTCAAATAAGCAGGTGAGTCTTTTAGAGTTGTGTTGACTGTCTGGGTCCTCTAGGCGCTATGAACCAACACGTGCGAACCGTTGGTGAAACGGCCTAAAGTAGTGCTTATTTGCGCAATTGGATTCGCTCTTCGTGTTCTCTTCCCACTCTGGTGATATAAGATGGTTGGAGGCGATCGGCAAGAGGCCTAGGACCTGGTTTTTGTGCCACTTGGAACTCGTTAGTAAGGTGTATCTGCAACCTTGAAGAAAATCATGTTCAGAGAAGTAACTATTCCGGCTCGCGATTTACCTCCTTCCTGTGGGACTGTATTGGGTACTTTGATTGGAAACTAGTAACTAGTGTCATTTGTCTAGTCCTTTCTTTGGTGCAGACTGAATTCTATCAGTCAGGTTTGCAATGTGGTCACCATTCTACGTAGTTCGCCATCACGATGCACACCGATTCGATGATATTAGATGGTTGGGGGGCAGTGGGCAGGAAGCCTTGGACTGATAGAATTCAGTCTGCACCAAAGAAGGGACTAGACACATCATAGCAGTTACTTGTGTCCAACCGAAGTATCTCTTTAGTTTATTAAATTCTCATTATTCTCAATGTAATTATCCTTCCTCCCGAACATTTTTTTATAGTTTCTTTACATTTTTATTCTTTACGATTATGTGTGCATTATGAAGTGTGACAAATTCAGCTACTGAACTTTGTGCGAAGTTCTACGCTGAAAATTCAGTACACTTCAGTACTTGTCGTTTAATTGATCTAGTCCTTTACCATCTTTTCCAATCTTCTCGAGATTCTATAGCATTTATGAACATTTTGTAACGTTTGCTTCATTCAATGTTTAACATGTTCATGTGGAGTCCATGAAAAATAATCACTGCGCCCGTCGATTAAATATTTCACCTATTCAGTCGAAAATTTCCAGTGGAGTCTGTGGAGTCATTGAATGAAGCTTTTTCTACATTCGATACCTGTTTTAAGTCTAGTTGAAGTAAGTGATAATTTTCGTTTAAGTTAGACTCTACCTATTTACAAACAAGAGATATTCCTTTTATATATAAATCTCTGTTATGTTAATTTCGATTAATTTCCCTGAAGAAGTTCGGACCAGATTGTCGAACGAAACGTTGGAGTTAATCATTTCAATTTCGTTGAGATTTTACAAATATAATTTTATAAATATAACATTCTTCTTTTTTAAAATTCCTACTGTGCATGTTGCAACCAATCTGAAATATTTGTTACCATGAAATATTAATTTTGTTCTGTTTTGCTAGTATTCTTGAGCACAGAATATGCTCAAATGAAGAATTATTTGAAATGACAGCAAAGATTTGTAGTTCAGATGAGTTGTTCAACTGGGAATTTTTTCATTTTCCTCTTAAACAGCTTTTTTTATCGCCGAAATCAAGGTAAGGTGAGCTTACTTCACAGACATAGAGAATATCACCATCTAGTGCCATATGAACGCTTTAAACCTACTCCTAACTTAAGTTCCATTCCTGAATTCCTCATAGAGTCTAACATCACGACGATAAACTGTTTCCTACAGCATTTAATTAGAGCATACAGAAGATTTCTATACAGGGTCTACTTTCTTCACTAAAAGTGAGAATTTCCAGAGCTTCGTATCGGTTTTCAATACAAAAATCCAGGTCATTGAACACACACTTTCAATCATTCTTGTATAAACGTCTATGTGAATTGTACTCGTTAGTAAATTAGTCATTCGTGGTAAAACGTTCTTCTTAGTTAGAGAAATGAGTGTATTAACTTTTTGTCGCAATCTTTATAAAAAGGACTTCTCCCACTGTACCAACATTGGGCCTTGAATATTTGGGAAAAGAGTGTAAATTAAACAACCCACTTATTCTTATCTTGAATTTCTTCGGTATTTTTGTCTTCTATTTACAAAGACTGCTTCATTCAGTTCGGCGAAAGGGTACATTAAAGTAACATATTTTTTAAGAATTTCGATGCCATTGTTAGGTAGATTTCTCCCATTTTAGAAGTGTTGTAGCATAAATTACAGGAATTTCAATATGTACGATTTCTCACTGCAGGAATAATGAAATCTCAAGGGCATATCGTATTTCAGATTAGCACTTGTATGTGCTGATATTTTTCGTATACATATACACCTGCTGAAAGTTTAAAAGCCTATCATTTGTAAAACATTTAAGAAGACTATCACTGCCAGTATCACACATATCTGTCTAATATACACTGATCATTTCTCTCATAAGACTGTTTCGTACAAGCACAATAGGATTTATATTGTTAACTTATGAGAAGCACTTTGATAACAAAGTCGACTTTAGATGCCATGCATCAGGATTCAGCTTCAGAATAAACAGTGACCAGTGCCTGTCAGACAGTTCTATTTAAACATTGTGTTCAGCATGCTTTTCGAAATGCTCTTTTTAGTTACACATTTTCACTTGAAAATAAATCCATTTCTACAACGACATATAATGGGGAAAAAGTTGAAGACAGAATGTCTAGATAGTACACAGACATTAAATGTCTATCAATCGTCTGAGCTGCCGGATCAATAGTGATTAATTTAAACTACGCATTATGCACATATTATTTACCATACATTATTATTTATCGTGTAGAATTGACCTGTTACTGCATTATGCCAATAAATCCCACATCGTGCTTGGTATTTAATGTGATAATAGGCAGTGGATATATTATTTATTGTATAACTTGGTTATGTTGGCATTTAAAATATGATATTAAAGTTAAGACAAGAACTGAAACGGAGAAAATGTTATTTTACGGTGGAACAAAGATTTTTCGCAACATATTTACACTTGGTATAGCCATGTCACAATTATTTAGTCTAGCGTTATTTAATGAAATTCTGGTGACAGACGGCTTGCATATAATACTGAATTATATTTACCGTATACTATCATTATTAATATGTGGTGTCCTGTGGAATCATTTGCGTACCTTGGGATTTCATACATTTGACGAATATGTAACTAAACGATTTGATAGTAGAGTATTAACTTCCTTCTACAGAATTAATCAAATTGCTGGAATTATTTATTATTGGAGAGTACAATTCAGTATTATTGAGGAATATGATTTATTTCAAATAAGATCGTGGTTAGGATATTTATATTTAACCGTATGCATTACAACATTCACATCAATCGGTGGTTTACATTACATATTAGTATTAACTAGTATTCTATGGTTAATTGAAATTAGTGGTCACTTTGTTCTTTTGAATTGTGTGACAGTTGATATGCAAACATTTAGTAGTGTATTCAGCTTCACAGTGGATTCCTGCAAATGTCTTCTGGGACCACAGTGTTTTTTGGTTTTATTAAGTCAGCTAATAACTATTCAACCAGGTTATATAATATTTCAATCAGCTGATACAGTTAAACAGTCAAACATAGTTCTTGTAGTTACAGTGGGTTTATTAACATTAAACACAATGCTGTGCTTTTTTAATTCAGGACATATACGTTGGTATATGCAAAACAGAAATATTTCGTATGTGCGTAGTTTAGAAGAATTTTTTATGGATACAACGGATGTGACAGAATCACCAATACTATCGATGACTACAAATGAGATGATAAAGGGGAATGCAATGTCAACTATAGCCAGTACTACATCAGTAATTGGGTCGTTAACAACTACAGTAATGTTAATTACGGGACAAATTCCAAACATGACTGCAGTGATTAAATCATCGCCAAACTCTCTCACCACCCCTAGCAGCATTAGTGAGATTCCAGCATTACAAACGAAATTATCGTCATCTCCAAAGGCTGCGACAACGGTAGCAGAAACAGCAAAGGAAAGGAATAAAGTAACAGGACCAAGGGCGACATATGACCGTAAAGTATCATTATTCAGAACAGTGAATACAACTAGAGAACGTAAGATATTTACTAGTTTTTCGCATTATATTGTGATAACTGGAGTGCACATTACTAATATTATAACGTCAATAGTTTTACATGCACATTCAATCACTGAATTAAGTATTCAAAATCTATTACCTAATTGGTTAAGAATAGGTTTAATTTCAAACGGTCGAGAATTTCATTTGGTCTACACAAGTTTTTACATTATATTTACTTATGTGATAATTGTGATGAATATAGACTCAGCAAATAATCCGGATACCGTTTATATACAAAACGGTTATATTTATCCGGTATCAGTTTGGATGTTATTAACAATGCCGGTGATGTGTTTCATTCTCTTAGGTGTATTTATTGTTGATATCTGGTCAATACCTGCTGTACTAACAACACTGGCAGCGTTAGCAATTAGTATACTGTACTTAATAGAATTTGATTCTAGCACTTCATGCCTGAATGCTTGGTTTGTAAGTTTTATGTTTTTCTTTTGTGCATTACTTACAATAATATTTTCAGTAGTCTTAAAACCACCAAGATATTTTGTTCATGGATTAGTGTTTAAACACCATATAACACTTAGACGACATGTTGAAAACTTATCATCAGTTTCACTGGGTCCAGCAACAAGTGTATTTGCAACAAGGAAATCGCAGATTAGAAGACCAAGTCTGAAATTCGTTGCGAAAAATTAACTTTATGAATTGATATACTACAATGAAGATGATATTGATATATTTTTGATGACTGAAATGCTCTTTCAAACTGCTTTAGTTTGCCTGTTGTGTGTTTAACATGATAAAATTGTTAAATAGTTATTTTTTAAAATAAATTTAATAGTTCCAATCCTGGTGCGTTTTACATCAGTTTTATATAAATTAGGCGATAGTAGTAAAGAAGAAAAGATGTTCAGTTTACTTTACATTCAATATCGTTTATTTAAAAAAATCAAATAATTAGATAGCAGTTGCTTTGAAAGGGACAAAAGCGTTTTATCCTATTGAATGACGACTATTCAAAGGGTCTGCATAAAAACATCTTTAGATAAAGCATAAAATGCAAGTAGAATTCCAGAAACAATAAGAGAAAACAGCTTTCGTATGAAATGAAAAGAACCGGTTATCTGTGTGCCATCTCATAAAAAATGACATTACCAACACTAGGGATAATAAATTTATCAACATCCCCACCCTTGTTCATTGTTACCCTTCCGGTTTGCCCTTATTTAATAATAGACGTTGATGAGGTTTTTATTTAAGAGAAAGTAAGTGGTGAGGCAAAAGTATGGATCAGTTTCATGCATGAAAATAGTGAGATTGACGAATTAAAGGTGTGAAGGGCGAGAAAACTGTTTACGTCCACATCTGATAGCTTAAGGCCTTGGAGACGGAAGACGCCTAAGGCGGTGACCTGCTATTGTTAATTAAACAGAAAACAACCATTTGGTGTAAATGGAAATCGTTTTAAGACTGTGTGGAGCATTATTATAAGAGTTCTTGAGGCACATAGATTATATTTCAGTAATAAAAAATCTAATCTATTAGTAATAGTATTATGTTGCTGTGACACAAAACAGGAATCGGAGAGATTGAACATTTACCTGATAAAATACTGACATTGAAAATCATTTCACTATCAAATTTGAATAAAACATGTGAAGATCCTTTCAACGAAGAATATTCTACCATCATTTGGTGAGTGACCTCAACGCGACAGTACTAACACTTTAAAAATTTCTATTCAATCTGAGAATTGTTTGGATGGCAATAAAGAGCTTTTAAATGACTAGCAGATAACATTAATACTGCCTATAATTGATGAACTATTCACACTGTCCACTGATGCAAGTGATCGAGAAGTCAATTCAGTTTTGGAATTATATGGAGTTGTTGAGTATTCCAACAGAGTTTCAACAAACACAGACCAGAGGTGTTCAAGAGTTCAAAAGAAATGCTCAGTGATACATTAGGCGCCACATAAATGAAGACCTAGTCTGCTCAATCAGCGGCTTCATATCGAAACTGGTACATGTCGTAATAGATAAAAACTCTTAGAGACTCATTCTGTAAATTGTCATTGTCATTGCAAAAGTGTGTAAGAGTGCCTCTTAATGACTAGACATTTTATTGAGACCGGAATTACTCCATCTTGTTCAGTGATTAGTGCTGCGACAGAGAATAACTTTCCACTGTAATCTTTCATATTCCTTTCTACCATTACCCATTCTGTTTCACTCTATATTGTCAAACTCTATTAATTCTCTTCACTCATCTTCTTGTCTACCTCTGTGTGCTATTTGGAACGTGGCAACTCGAACTGCTGCACTTCGGTGCCAAGTTCTATGTTGAATCCAGACAGACAGACTGAAGAAATGGAGGGAGACACTATTAAAACACTGTTTTCTTACCCAGAAAATGACAAAGAATTAATATTTTCAGCTAATGTATAGTTTGGAATGACAGCTGCAGCTACACAGTAAAGCTCAGTGGAACCAACAAAATTGAAGGATGAAGGGGTAAAACTGACCACTCAGAAACGTTGGACATAAACAGAATGTTGACGCTGAGAAATCCCAGTATTAAATTCAGAAAATGGAAGTACACCAGTGAGAGAGAGGTCCTTCCAAAGTGAAGAGGGTCATACATTTTAATCAAGAAACAGGGACATATTTACACCATCAGAAGTAGAGAAAAAGAAACGTATAAAAAGCAATCTACTTCAGAAATAAATACAGGGGGACAAAACAGCTGGACTTAAGACACAAAAGCAGATAAGATCAATAACCTTGATGTGATTGCAGATTTGACAGATATCTTATGATGGAATTAAAACAATGATGTTTAAAAGCCAACCTCTAACTATCCGTGGTAGATATTAAAAAGTTTACAGGCTCCAATCCGCCTTATTGGTTTTTCACAGAGGGATTTAAAGTAATTTTTCACCAGAGAATTGTGCAATATTTGAGTTTTAAACTAAACAACAAAAAATATATGTTTATTTTTTAGTGCAACAATGGCTTTTCTAGTTGATGCAATCCATTTTATATGGAACTGTTATTTTGAACTAACGAGCTGGATGATAATTAGCCCACAAAATATAGAGAAATAGTAACTGTTTTTATGAATGTGCACCCAATGTGGGATAGGTGTATTCAGTCTTAAGACGAAAATTTTAGGAGTATAATGAGTTAACTAACTTTAAAAGATGGATTGCCATTTATTCATTAATTTTAACTGAAAGAAGCAATCTCAGGTTCTATTTCATTCAAAGATTTAGGAGACCACTTCAAAAGAATCCAAGACTGCGGCAGAATAGACGTTTATTATTCATGGTGAAATATAATTTGAAAATTTCAGGTCCATTTTATTGAGAACATTCGATTTAGTGTGAAGACTGTAAAGTTCGAATAATAGTTGAAGAAATGGTTTTCCGCATGTCTTGGTAACAGAAGTTTACGAACACAAATGTTCACATTTCACCCCTACTTAGAAGTCCTATTTTAGTTTAAACTTATCTCGTGAATTCTGCTGCTATTCACTATCAAATGCTTTATGTATTTTTTAAAAGTCATTTGATTTATAAAAGCTTTATATTTCGAAAATAAAGTGTAGTAGTACATCTACAAATCGGAGGTAAGACGTTATTATATAAGCCGAAATATTCGAATTTTCCACTTACAAATAACACGGGTTCATAGTAGTAATATATTTAGTGAATTGTTTTCAGAAAATACAGAATGTTGGAAAGTAGTTTGCTACTTAAATATACATAAAAGTGAACCCGTCAGAAGTCTTCAGTTGGCATTTTCCTAATTATTCTATCCTTAAAAAAAGGGAGAGAAGAACGAAGACGACTGGATGATTAGTGATAACCGTTTTACTGTTATTCTTTTGAGAGCCTTCTAACACCTACTCCAGTGTATTACTCACCGGAACATGATCATGCAGTTATATGATGTTCTTAGTTTTTTCGATTAATCTGAGTGATTTTGGGTAGGTCAAGACTTCGGCCAAGATTTTGAATAATATCACGCGAATATCTTCTGCTTCTATGTAATGTAAGCAACTATAGCTAGTAAATGAAGTTAAAGTATACTGCCTGCACGTTTGTCAGACAAAATAGCATGTGATACTTTGTCACCATAAACAAATGATAGTGTCTGGTAAGGAAAAAGAAAGTTATTGTGTGTTGACTTTCCCGTTAATCCAGTGATTTTGCTTTATTCCATTGTCTGCTTATGACTAGAACACCGGAAAATGAAGACAATTAATCATTCATATTATTATTATTTTAAATCCTTCATAGCCGATCGTGCTGTTCTCCCTAACCGCCAACACTTTTATTAAACAGGCCATCATTAAGTACATTATTTTCTACATAAAATTACTTATTTGTAACTCAGAGTGGGTAATCTGAAATAATTTGACGCTAAAGTAGTTTCAGTCAGTGTGACTTTTGCTTGTGAAACTATGTAATTCATTCTCGACAGACCTAGAGAATGTATGATAAATTGGGTAAGTTTGACTTGGTGCTAACTGGTAGGCAAATTGCAGAATGTCGACCCAATTCTGCCTGAAGAGCCTCTATCGGATTTCTCTAAATAGTAGTAACGACGAAATCTCTGACCAGTTTATAGGATCATCCAGCTAATGACTACTACATGCACATGTCCTCACTTTACTACCTCCTAATATTTCTTTAACATGAGGTTTTAATGACGTCAGAAAACACCTAACCACCATGGCGACATGAATTCACCAATACATTCTGTGTATCTGCGGACAAAATATTTTCAGTCTATATTCAGTGACCATATTGTCATAATAGCTAGAACTAGTGTTATATTCATAGCTCACAAATAGTATAAATCCCATATATATATGGTCCGAAGTTCCTGTTTTGAGTGAGACACAGATTTTTATAGGAACATATCCATTCCACTCTGTTACCTGACATCATTTCCAAATGACTTCAAGACTACCCGAAATCTTTCAGTACCTCTTCACATGGTCTCCTCCATTGTTATGACCGGGACTACGACCTAGTAGACTGTGAACGAATATAGACTTAGTGCGTTAGCTTATCTATCCTAATCGTACTTGAAAACAACAACAGCACCGCCTGCCTACAAAAACACAACATCCAGACTGGACATTGATGAGAGAGCTCTTCCTGTTTCAAAGCAGTAGCCAGAAAAGATTGACAGCGCTTGCGTATGCGTATGTTTAAAATGCCTTTGAGGAGCACTAATGCCATTTATGCACTAAACAGTGGACAGCCAATAGGATCTCAAAGGTCGTAAGTAGAGTGAGTAAAGGTTGGGTCATAAATCGATAAGTGGGATGAAAGGAATACAAAGAGACCTGTAAAAGTGACATGCAGGAAATTAGGTCTATCTATCATCCATGTTACCCACGAACATCCAACCCATCGCTTTTTATTTCTGTCCCACTCGAAGGACTGGTACGTAATGTCAGAGTATTTTCAATCCGCCTCAACTTCATTATGCATATCCATTGGGTAAAGGGTAGATTCTTAGTTGATTCGGTGCTTGAGACAGTTTTTTTTGTGTTTCTTACTCTTTCTGATCCAATCTGCTCTTAAGTATAGAGTTAATGCAGACATTAATAAAACTTTGCACCAACCTGCTGGAAATGCTTTTCTTTACGCCAGTGTCAAGTCTCTGATAATAAGGAGCATTAGTGTTAACATTTTTTAAAATATTTTTCCTTGTGTTAGGTACTGTAGACTTCACACTGATGTCACAATAATAAACGCTTGAGTGGCTTTCTCGTGCTCGTCCGTCTGCCATTACTTGTAGCTGAAACTACTCCATCCGAGAAAGTGAGAGAGACGACTTCGTTTCTATTTCTTCTGTTGATGGTGACTGGAGTTCGTTTTTGTTCATCGTGTACCTTTATGATCTCTATTTTCTCTACGTGTCTTCTCTGCTTCTTTTGTCAAATTGTTGCTTTTCGCTTGTAAACCTTCAAGGGAAAGTTTTACCTAATTTATCAACCGGACTTAAGCCCAGAAAAGAGGCGAAGTTGAGCATGAGGTTGTTAGTCTTAAACCCTAAAACCAACTGAGTCGCTACTGAAACTTCAAAGCACAGAAAAACTTCATTCATGCTACATGACTCTAAGCTAGCATCATTCCGAAATACCACTATAAAACACCTTGTAAGTGTCCCATTTCAGGCCCTCTGTGTCACATGAAACTTATTTACTCTATGGTTTAGTTTGATTTGGAAAATAATTTGCTCAATAAATTTAGGGATTGTGAGCAAGCATTTCAGTGCTACTTCAAGAGGTGACAAGCAAACTTCAGTCAAAAGCCTACTCTAGGATGAATTAAATTCAAAGACAATAGGGCTGTCAGAAAATGACAATGATCAAGGCATACCTTTCAAAATAGACAGTCATAATGAAGGTCCGTTCAGCTTTTCTTACATTTTCCTGGAAATATCAGTAAAAATTGTGGTAAATATTAAAGTTGGTAAAGGTAAACCATGAATTAATTCAGCATTAGTGCAAACCGTGTATGAGATTGTAGATCATTCGGCTTCTTTTACTTTACCAATGAAATTTACGCTCATAGTTTGTATATGCCTCTCAGTTTTAACTAAGCTTTTAGGAATCAACTATTTGATATACTCATTCGATATTCAAATGAGTTTCCTCTGAATGCATATATAGGGATTTCAACTTCTTGGAGTTTTAATCGACCTCTAGCTGGCAGTAGTTTAAACTTTTGTACTTGATACGCTGTTGTCTTCAAAATGCTTAAAATTCTTTGCAGTTTTAGCCTACTTGACTAATGAAATTAGAATCATTATGCTACTATTCTGTTAAAACGTATATTTCATTTAAGTTAACAGACAACTTGAGAATATGGCGTAAAAAGTGACCAGTGATAATAGATGCGGTGTGAATTAACGCAAATTACAATAAATGTTACTAAAAACAATAAAGCTTTCATTAATTCCACTATTAACAAATAATGTCAGCCATTTTGTCAAAGACTATAAAAAACTCAGTATAGTTACCAGTATTCCTTTTGATTTTTTGTTATTACTGAGAAATACAACCTTTAGAAGTAAAAATGTGAAAAGTCTAGACAAAATTAAGGACGCCACATTCGAAAAGTGACAGAATTCAAGAAATTGTCTTTTTCTATGTAGTTAAGTTTTCTAGGACCGTGGTGATCAAAACATAGTATACAGATGTTTTATCTACTGTATAAATGTGGATGGCGGCTATCTGAGTAGACTGCTGTAACATATGATGAACGTTTCACACCTTTAATCGACATCTATTTATCCGGTGTAATAAATTCTTATGATTACTAGTTTTCCTTTCTGTTTCTTTGAGTATTTTTGGGACTGAAGTGAATAAAATTTTCTACTGCATTCTACATAATTGTCTCTGTTAGTTAATATCTTTTTCAGCACCGAGAAGAGTTAAACAGCCTCATTTCTCATAATCTGAAATTTTCGTACTGCATTCATCATTAATTTTTCAGTATGATTGAAGTAATTGCCATCAAATAAAGGAATTTATTTTTTTTTGAAGGTTAATAATCCGAATTATCAACACTCCTGTATCTAGGCTGATACTGATAGTACCAACAGAGGAAATTCAGAGTGATTTAAGATTACGGCACACTGTTTGCACATTCACGTTTATTTGTTTATTTCAAACAACAAACAAAAGAAGAGAGGAAAGCTAAGCAAGCCTAAAAGTAACGCCCTTTTTTACTCATGAAATAATGAATAACTTTTTGATTGATGGCTTGTTTATCTTCTGCTACTCTTCATTTATTTTCTTTTTTTTAAACTATTCAGCAAATCTCTTTTTCATTATCCTGTTTATGTATTTTGTGTACAGCTTTGTTCGTTTGTTTACTTTGAAGCAAGTAGCTGCACCTGAGCTTAGGTAAACTATGTGTATATGTACACACAGTTTGTGTGTAAAAAAAAACCTTTCAAGTGCGTCTGTGGCACAGTGGTTAGGACTCTCGCCGACCATGGACATGGTCCGGGGTTGGAGCCCGCACTGACGCACACCTGATATCTATGGTCGGCCTGCAAAATTTGGGCTACCGATATCCATGCTGAAAATTCTATACTTGTACCGAAAATACAGTGTAGAATCAAGCTGCAAATAAAAAAAAAGACAACAACATTCGGAAGTTGAATGCCAAGATGAAAATTTACTCCCAATATAAAAAAAAACATTAGCAGATCACTAGAAGCCGTCATGAAAATACTGCTGGATTGATCAAACTTCGATTGTTGAGTTGGTGTGAATTTGATTGTATTAGAATTAAAATTTTAGCTTGCATCAATACCTGATAATTTGAGACTTGATTTCCAGCCGGATTATTGGTGTGAACTTCTGAGTAGTTGATAAAGCTGATAACAAAACAGAATTCACTGTTTCCAATGTCCATGCAGATATCGTCATAACATTTCATAATTCTGTGGTTATTATAATTAAATACAAAGTGTTGATATGTAACTTGTACAGAATTTAATTTTAAACATTTATCTTAAACAGCAAATCGTAGCTCATATTGCTTATTATCTCCCTTAGTCGTGATGGCATTAAGTATCCTATAGTTAACGAAATCGATATTAAGAACTGTTGTACAGTTACTTCACTTTTTCAGGGAGAAAAGACATTAGACTTCTCTAGTGAACTTCAGAACAGCTGAAGAATGTGAAGGCGATTTTCTGATCACTAAACATAATCTTTTCGCATCGAATAAGTTTAATTTTTATGAAAGACTTCTTTAAGCCTGCTTAACGGAAAAGTTGTGTCAATGGGCGTTTGTTTACGAACGAAAATGATCTTTCTATTCAACAGGATCTCATCGGTTGCAGACTACCTGAAATTACAATGGTTATATAAATGATAATAACATACTTTAATGTTTAAGTGGTAGTAGAGAAGAGATAGAATAAAACTGACGCATCCAAAATGAAAGTATTACAAATTTTTAGTTTAAGTTTTCATCATCAATTTATACACTTTCAAAGTAGAAGGGAAGGGGTAGTGTAAGACAGAAAACAGAAAAAATTAATTTGACAGAACAGTGTTAGCTTGTAGGTTCACATGGCAACTCAAAAAAACAAGAGCGGTTACAGTTTATGAGATTAGGATTTGTTCAGTGAGTTGAAATCACTGAATTAGATGACTAATTAGTATAATCAAAATTCAGTTACCAAAGCAGTGAGAGGTTAATCACACTCTCTTTCTCTATGCACAAGTCTGTTTTAAATCGTTTGATTGCAAATGCTTCGGCAAATCATAGTTAATTTGATGGCCTTTGTCTATTTACTGTTTTGAAGGACTTAGAAATCTCTACGAGATGTCCGGTATCAACAGTATGTCTGGTAATTGCACTCTGAGAATATTTGCTTCCTTTCAGGCACAGGTTTCTTGGAATATGTTCAGAAGACCGATAGAAGCCCTTATTTCCATCCTTCCAAAGTACTTGCTCCCGCAAGTGCACGTAAATTCATACACGCAGTTGGAGGTGACATCAGCAAGGTATTTATCCAGTTTTGAGTGGATTATAGGAGGAGTTGTGCTGTATACTGCTATGAGGTTTGCTGCCGGGAAGTTTCTATTTATTGCACCTTTCAATCTTTTGTCAATCTTTTCAATAGAAATAGAGATGGATTGGCTGGCCATACTCTGAGGAAACCATCAAGTCACATCACTAGACAAGCAATCGCTCGAGTGGAACTAGGCCGAAAGGGAAGCGGCGAGTTGGTCGTCAGTACAAGGGTGACTTGGAGGAGTTCATGTGAAGAGGAGGTGAAAGCATGTGGGCAGACTTGAAGCGGGGTGAAAACGTTGGCAGAAAACCGAAGGCAATGGAGGTGCGCAGCTGAAGCCCTATGTTCCTCTAGGAATTAAAGGATATAATAATAATAATTAATCTCCTTTAAATAGGAGACAAATAAACATTTTCTTATTTTCTACAGTTGGGTGTTTTTCTTTCTTATCTTTTACTCTGCTATACTTCTGTAATAATCCCTTAGGGCATCCATTTTCCCTTAGACATTTCTCGAGGAAATCTAATTCTTCTTCGACTTTGTTTGTTGAACGTGGCTTCCTGGCTCTGTCGTACAAACTCCCCACTAATCCTTGTTTATAGCTTATGGGAAAAAAGCTGTTATAGTGAAGATGTTGCCCAATCCAGGTTTCTTTTCTATAGATGAACTTTTCGACCGTGCCTTCATTTGTTCTTTCTACATTTAGATTCAGGAAATTGAACTCATTATTAAGTGTATATTCCATGGTGAATTTGATGTTTGGATGGGTCTAGTTTAGGCAATCATATAATGCCGATGCGTGATCCATGTCGTTGCAAACAACAAATGTGTCACTAACATATTAGCCATGGTAGGTTGTTCCATTGATAGCAGAACTCATTTGTGTCTGTTCAAGGTAGCCTACTAAGATATCAGCTAGAAAAGTTCCCAAAGTCGAACCCATCGCGACCCCATCAATTTGCTGGTAAAGTTAATTGTTGAACTTGAATTGTATATCTTTTCTGAAAAGCAGAAGTAGTGGCTTCATCTCTGTTTCAGGTAATGGTAGTAGATCCGTTTGTTTACAAATGATGTCAGTTGTTTCCATCAGTGGTACGTTTGTAAACAAGATGATCACATTATGCGATACCATGAGTTTGTCTGATATATCGGTATTACCTACTTCTTTGGAAAATTGATAGCTATCCTTAAGGTTATGGGTTGCAAATTTAATTCGAATCGTCTCTATGGAATCAGCTAACCGTCGAGCTAGCTTGTGGTACGGTAATTCAATCATTGACAGGACTAGTCTTAAAGGCACATTCGCTTTATGGATTTTCGGTAAGCCGTACATAAACGGAAAGCGTTCACCTTTTGACTTCAAATTATTGTATGTTTCCCTGTTGATTAGTTTCTTCATTAGAAGTTCTTTAAGACATTTATTTACTTTATTTTCAAATGACGTTGTGGCATCCTTTTTGTTGTCTACTTGGAATTTTTCTGTGTCATTCAGAATTGTCCCCATTTTATGCATATAATCAGCTTTATTCATTAAAACAACCCCAGAGCCTTTATCAGGTCCAAATATGACGATGTCATCGTTCTCATATAGTTTCTTCAGAGCTATGCTATGCTCTTCGGTCAGCATCTTCTGCTTCTCTACTGGTGATATGTGGTATTGGTTAGCCATCCTCTTTTATCTTCGTCTAAGGGTTTCAGATGGTAGACTTGATGGTATAAGTGTTAGAATTATGCTTCAGTGTCTATACGACTGATGTGCTTCTTTGGGGACATGAAACTTGAATCCTAGAGATAATGCTTCTAATTCAATTTTGCTTAATTGTAATTTTGGTAGATTACAAATGTAGCGTTCAGGTGTTTATGGGAATTATTCAACTAGATTTTCTTTCACTACAGCTTTTGTCAGCTGAGTTTCATAATCCTAGGATGTTTTAGACTGTAATTCTTTGATAAAATTCATAGATTTAAGCCAGCAATAAGCCAGCAAATCAGTAGGGTATCGTAGGTAGCCAGATGAGACTTCAATTCGGAGAGGTGCTGGTATGATGATTCGATGTGAGATTTTGTTATTCGACGGAGATTTTTTGAGAAGGTGGGAGTTTAGCCAATTGCACTTGTTTCATGAACTGCCGTGGGAAAAAACCTGTTTGCAAACACTGTTCATAGAACCTGATCTTTGTTGATTCTCTAAATATTCTGCATCGTATGGTCACCACCAGATTCAGTGACTTAATAGTTTGGGCAGGAAGGTAATGGTAATGCTTCATTTTGGATGCGTCAGTTTTATTCTATCTCTTCTCTACTACCACTTAAACATTAAAGTATGTTATTATCATTTATATAAACATTGTAATTTCAGGTAGTCTGCAACTGATAAGAACCTGTGAAATAGAATGATATCATTTTATAAAGCGAATTTCGTCTTCCTTTCTTTATAAAAATTTATCAAGGGAACCAAATGTATGAAGAAAATGATCTTCATTAGCACTGTTATCTTGTACGTTTACATAGAAAAAGGATATAATAAACACTGCATTGTTTTACCAGGTCTAATGAGATGAAGGAGACTGATACTGATTTCCGTGACGATTCGAACCGTGTACACCGCTTATTGGCTTGGCCTCAAGAGAACGAAATAATCCCACGGTGTTTCGTTTACTTCACTCTGACTAGCAAGAGCCACAGTGTGATACATTTGGTATCAGTCTTTCAGTAGTATATGGCATCGTGCATTTATACTAGCATGGATGTCTGAGATCTACTTGTGTGTATTTTCACTATCTGAGCTTAAATGACACTAGCTCCATTCCTCCTGACCTGAAGACAATATTTAAACAAGTTGTTTTCATGAAGTTTTTCTCACTAAGACAGACGCGTCGGTGGCATAGCGGTTAGGACACTCGCCGACCATGCACATGGTCCGGGGTTCGATCCTCGGCTGACGCACACCCGATATCAATGGTCGGCCTGCAAAATTTGGGCTACCGATATCAAATGCTGAAAATTTCATACTTGTATCAAAAATACTGTGTGGAGTCAAGCTATAATAAAATATAAATATATTCTCTAAATGTTAGCTAGAGAGATTTAAATCAAACTCTTAATTGAGATTATTACAGATGTTTCGTAACCTATTTCATAGACGATATTTACAATTATATTCCAGCCTTTTCCGATTTTTCCAAATTTTGTTATACAGATCATACTTCTTTTGCAATCTCACTTTGACTGAAAAAACCTTTTTCAAAATAAAATTTCCAAATTCGAACCTTTATTCAAACTAAAATATTAATTATATCAATTTCCACATTGCTCAGTGTACTTATGTCTGTTAGTTGCATTCTTAAAGTATGTATTGCACCATGTTTGGAGTGTGGGTGCTGCTAAGATTTATCAGTAGTATGTAAAGAGACGTTCGTCACTATAAAACCGGGAGAGAGGTATGACGTATGAGAAAGCAAACAATTCAGTGTTGTGAAGAAGCTTGGAAGACGCGAAAGGAACCCAGAGTAACATAATATGAAGGACAGAAGTAACACAACACGGAAGGTCTGTGAGAATGATGTGTTGAAGATAAGGTGTACATATTTTTGCTATACAAAAATACCTAATCCCGAAAAAAACACCTTACCAGGTCTCTTGTCTTCTATCGTTACGTTAGTGGATTAATAAGTAACTAAAGTTACGGGAAAACTTTAGATTTTTGAAAACAACTGTTACTCACTGAGTCGTTTATTGATAACTAATGACATATGAAACTGAAGTGATATGACACAACCAGATAAGTAATCAAAACGTGAAATAGTAACAACAGCTTTATCCTGTACAAAATCTCTACTCAATGTTACAGAGATCTCAGAGTAGTTTATTGCATAATATTTTCTCTTCGTTCAAGGTATTTAGGTAAAATAGTAATCCGTAGTAAATCAAGTGATGCAATACCATTTGATTAGCAATATAAACCACTCCCCTAGGATATTCCCCTATCGTCTCCGAGAGATGTGTTGTGGTAGGTCGAGATCCGACCAAAAATGCCCGTGAGTACATTTCGCTATGCAAGGACATAATCAAATAATTAAAACATAAGAAATGGAGAAAATTCGATGCATTATGGAAGATAAAAGTTTAAGTAACCTAGTGGTTTGAGCACAGCCATTACAGACTTGCTGATTGATATACGTCTCGTAAAACCACTTATCTCAACATTAAGGCCAGATCTTCAATTAGTTCAGTGAAACTGATTATATGAAAGTGAAACAGAAAAGGGGTTTTAATACGTCGATAAACGCACGGTCGATTTGAAAGAAAATTTGATGCCTTTTAATACCACTTTGGTACGAAATACAATTCTCTTCTTTTCTTGAATGTCTTTTTACCATTCCAGTAAGAACTGAAACTTCTGGCATGAATAATGTCCGTACTTATGCACCAAAAGTGATAAGCATACTGTTTTATGAGGTCATATTTTGCAGCTGTAGTACCGAACTGTTGACCGTGAATTCATTAAATAGATGAAGAACAGTGTTCTCAGCCATCTACGGACAGATACTTCTTTTTATAAGTGACAACCACATTAATCAAAACATTAATCCCAAAATGAAAGGCACCAGGACAAAGAAACACACAGTAACATTCAGCATGCAACTAATGAATTATTAATTCGTATTACTAAAAAAATATTCTTAAGCATACACCAATAAAAGCCTAAACATATGCGTGACACTTGAAAATTTCAGTGTTCTCAAGTTTTGATTGTGAGGATCATTCTGAATAAACACTGACATACAGGTATTTGGCTAGATGATATCTATCACTGAATGAAATTAAATAGAAAACCCATAAAATATACATTAGAACAAAGAAAGAATAAGCCTTGGCGCAGAATAATCTGGATCTATTTTATTTCGTTGGTTTTCATCATCTGCGTACAACCTTTGTCCATTAGCAAGCATATTATCAGAGAGTCATAGTAAAATAAGGCGTTACGATTTACAGGGTGTCTAAAGTGTTACGATGTAAATATATGTATAAATCTTGTTAGAGAGAAGTTTCTTGAAAAAAATTAATTAACAGTTGTGTTGTTGGGGTGGTAACAAAATACAATTAGAAACAGTTAGGTAATTAGATAAGAAAAGATCAAAATTTTAAAATTTTGGTGCACATGAGGTCAAATGAGAGCTTGATGATGTAATACAGTGAGCAGAACTTAGAAGATTGGGAAACATGATCTCTTAAGAGAGTCAAGCGAAAAATAAAGGAAGGGAGGGGAGTGAAAAGATAAGTTAACGAAGTTAACAAAATTAGAAAACAAAGAGTTAATAAGAAGTGAGTCACTAGGGTAATTGAAGTCCAACAACGGATTCTTTTTGGACACATAAGTCAGGCTTCAATCGTCTTATTACTATAGCTTCAGCAAACCTGAGAAGACTTGAGGTACTTTGTTTGTTAATTATTTTGAATGATTCCAGCACATCTACTCGGTGTCCTGTCAATCAGATGTTTGGCGATTGAAGAGTTTAAACAGTTGGAAAGTAGGTATAAAACCTACCTTCTGTGTAGATTTTAAGTATTGTTTGGAGATATGAATACCTCAAGATATTTACAACATCAGGTGTTGTATAGAAATGCTGATAAAATACGGTATTCAAAGTAGGAGACTGTGGTTATTTAGAATAGTGGTATACAACCTAATAGACCCTAATTTGATAAGAAAATACCTAAAATAAAAAGTACTCAGCTATAACACTTCATCCAACCACACAGTCGGGTGATGCGAACTGACAAACCTAAAATCTAATATAATAAGGTGGATAGCTGAAGCTTCATTTATTAAACCAACTGAGAATACCTGCAACGGAAGTGAATTAACAGCTGCTCCGGACATCCGGAAAGTTCTCCTATCCCGACGACGAATGGAAAAGAAGAATATTATGCAATTGTAATAAGTTTGGAGAAGAAAATTGTATTCCGAACGTCATCCATGGAACAGTAATATTTCACGTGAGACATAAAAATTCACCTGTTATGGTCAGATTATTATTTTAGCAATAAGAAATATAATGATGCAGTCGATTTGAATGATATCAGTGGCCAAGAATGCCTGATGAAACTGCATTTGGTTATACATATCACTCAGAACAAGAGTTGATTTACATTACCTCAGTAGTACCGCAACAGCAGAATGCAGGACACGGAAGCCAAGGTATATTTTCAAGTGATCAAACGGCTATTTATTGATATACAGTTTGTGTGTAAACTATTAAAATATAATTATACAGTTTTATATTCCCTAACCGATCAATTAGCGTGTGATTTTGATTTATTTTACACTAAATGAAATAGAATGTTCAAATATACATAGTATTCTGTTGCTAACGCAACACTGAACTGTGGGAATAATGTTCTGACTCTAACATCAAATAGAATGTTCAAATAAATAGATATATCGTATTCTGTTGCTAATGCTGTATTGAGCTGTGGGAGTTTGTGAGAATAATATTCAGTTGGGGCACACAGTCTGTATCACACCACCACAGTACTATCGCTACCAAATTATACCTCATTATGTTGAGTAGTAATACTCGGAATAACAACAAGAATGTTTTCCGTTTGATAGATAAATTTTTAAAAGGGCGTTACCACATGCATAAACGAATACTGGCAGGGAAATTAACCAAATGTCGTTTATTTTCTGCAGCATTATCTGATTACAAAGGCAAAAGAGAAGTACTTTAGTTAATACACTTCCATCTATTGTTTATTTTGGACAATGTACTTTTTGTTGTACTATACACACACACACTTTTACAGTCGCAAAGATGCATTTTCTTCTAGCCTGTCTATTCAAACGAATGTAAGCTTAGACATCACTAAATAGTTCAAGGATTTGTTTTCTTCAAATCAACATCTTTCAAATTTGAGTCATCCATTGTGATTTTTTAGTCTCAGATTTTAACTCACTTATAGCTGTGTGATTAAAAAAAAAATTATTTTCAGCTATTTCCATCCCAAGAAAAATACTAAGCCACATCACCCTGGAGAGAATCAAACTCGCCTACCTGGATGAAAATCTTCGACCGGAACAGGCTGGATTCAGGAGAAACAAATCATGCATTGATCAAATCGCCACACTACGCATCATCATTGAACAAAGCTTGGAATTCCATCCATTCACCTCTATATCTCAACTTCATCGACTTTGAAAAGGCACTTGACAGCGTCGATCGAGAGGTCATTTGGCAACTACTTCGCTTCTACGGGGTCCCACCGACAATTATACATCTCATCCAACAATTGTACGACAATGCTGAATGCCAAGTAATCCACAATGGGAAACTTACGGAGTCCTTCGAAGTGAGGACGGGAGTGAGACAAGGCTGCCTGCTATCGCCAATGATCTTCCTGATTGCAGTAGATTGGATAATGCGACAAACATCGGGCGGGGCAATGAGGAAACAGGCATAAAATGGACTCACACAAAAAGGGACTTGGAGGATCTGGACTTCGCCGATGATATATGTCTGATTTCCCATAAACAAACTGGAAGATATGCAATTGAAAAGCAACAAGTCGGCAGAAGAAGCATCCAGAGAGGATAGGACTTCCTTCAGGTGAACACAGATAAAACAGAGGTGATGAAGATTCCTGGCCAACACCAACAGCAACAACAACAACAACAACAGACAACAATCAGCCAGCATAAATGGGAGGAAGCTCAAAGAAACAACCTCCTTCACCAACCTACCTACCTGGGAAGCATCGTTTCAACTACAGGCGGAACTGACGAGGATATCAAAGTAGCGATGATCGGAAAAGCAAGACAAGCTTTCATTACTCTCAAGTCTGTGTGGAGGTCAACAGCCCCACTCATCATCAAAAATAAGGTCCGGATTTTCAACTCCAATGTAAAATCAGTGCTTCTATACGGATCAGAGACTTGGCGAGTCATAAGGAGCATCTCAAACAAACTTCAGACCTTCATCAACAGCTGTCTTCGCTCAATACCACTCAAGATCAGATGGCTGGCCAGAAAAGATCAGCAACAGAGTGGGATCTCTGGGAGCGAACCAACCCAGCAGGAACCGATAGTGAAACAAATGGGCAGGAAGAAATGGAGATGGATTGGCTGGCCATACTCTGAGGAAGCCATCAAGCGACATCACTAGACAAGCAATCGCTCGAGTGGAACCAGGCCGAAAGGGAAGCGGCGAGTTGGTCGTCGGTGCAAGGGTGACTTGAAGGAGGTCATGTGAAGAGGAGATGAAAGCATGTGGACAGACTTGAAGAGGGGTGAAAAGGTTGGCAGAAAACCGAAGGCAATGGAAGTGCGCAGCTGAAGCCCTATGTTCCTCTAGGAATTAAAGGATACAATAATAATAATAATAATAATAATAATAATAATAATAATGTAAATTTTAGATCATTAAATGTTTTACTGAATGCTTATTATGTCCAATTACCTTAATGATTAGAAGACTGACGGATGATTTTCAAGAAAGAAAATGATAGTAAACGAATGACCGTTTTCAACTCTTGTTTTATCAGTATAATATAATCTTCAAGTTTTGGTCTGTAAGGCTTTGTTCGCTTGATTTCAGGTCAGTTCACGAACTGGCTTCAGTTAGTGAAACACTGAAAACTTGAAAGTACTAGACAGCTGTTTGATCCTAGTCTCTTAATCTTCAATCTTACACACGCATGACTCCTCTAGGATCACGCCTTTCAAGTTATTGAGGTGTGCTTGAGATTCAATGAAACAGAGAGATTTGTACCTCAGATGGATGATTTGCAATTAGTAGTGTTCTCTGAAATAACAGCTAGAACACTGATATAGCACACAAGCCAGTCCAATCACTTAATTCTATCTTGTACAAACCGAAAAATCCAACAATGAAAAAAGATAAAATTAATATCATTTACAAAATAAATTGCACGAACTTTAACAGACATTACATCCACAAGACTGGGCGTCCCTTCGATTCAGAACTCAGGAACACAAATTAGCTGTGAAAAGACATGATATATATATATATATATATATGATATATATATATATATATATATATATATATATATATATATATAATATCAATGCATGTAGATAGTAATGGATATCAGTGTCGGATAGTGTCGAAATTTTTAAACAGAGGAAACACCAAAAGTGCCAGAGAATTCTTAGAAGCCTGGTACTCAAACGAATATGCAATTAACAGATATGCCAATATAGACCGAATCTACTAATTAATAAAAAGTAAATCATGTGACGAGAAACTTGTGCAATAGTTTGTGCTCGAAACGTCATCAGTTAATATTACTGTATAACACTGTGTGATTTATCAAAATAAAATCTTATCTATAATGTGAAGGGAAAGTTTAAAATCCAAGTCAATAGAAAAATGATCAATACATATCTAAAGGTGGTTACCAGGAGACACAACTCCATCACTCTTGGAAAATTTAAATCAGTTCACTTTATGCTAAAAATTAATCTGAAGATGTTGTTCAGAGGGACGACGAAAGCTCCGCAACTAAACCAACCAGTTCAGAGAAAAAAAACTAATTGCAAACTATAACTTTTGCCGATTCGCTATATATAGCTCGACAGCCGGCCAATTTTATTGACAAGTATCTTTCTCTACACTCGATTTAATGAACTCTTGTGGTCACACCTTCTCACTAGGGTTACAAGATCTCCATCCTGTCACTAATGCCAACTGATTTCAAGTGGGATTTTGCCGTCTTCAAGGGAATATCTTAACCCGTTTTCAAGTGTTCCGTGACATGGCACCTTTAGTCCACTTTAGTTAAAGTCATATTTTATTTGAGTTACTTTCGGAGGATAAACTTACCACTCAAATAAAGTGTAAAGACCAGTTTGTAAGAAAAGTGATATTTTTGGTTTCATTAACTAAGAATATTAATGAACTATGTTAACTGAAATGAGCAGTTATAACCTATAATCATTTCGACCGCTCACGTTAATGGAAAATGTGATTTCACAATAAAGGGTGTTACTTTTTAGGTAACTTTTGTATTTATTGTTGATATGCCGGCTATTAGGACTTAGGACAGAGGCAAAATAACTTTCCTTAAGTTTTCACATTCGCCTGATCGATGAATGACAACAACTACAAGCATCTTACCAACTGATCAATTTAACATCTAAATACAAATGCATCACAGTAATTATCGGGGTGGTGGGTGACCCGAATTCTCACCTTTTAGAGAGGATTAACTGATACAATGTAATTAAGAAACTTACAGTTGTTTTCTGACCAGACGTTGAAGACAACCTCGATAGTTTGAATAAGGTGAGTCGTCAAAACTACAAAGCTGTCATCTAATCACAGGGTGAACACTGAGAGTGAATGGTTATCTTGTGAGTAGTAAAGCCTGTTATATCCGTCTGCAGTCATCAGGATGAAGGCACTATGCATGCACCTATAGATGATATTTTTACTAATTCAGGAAATACACGGCAAGAAAATGGTGATGGTTACTTAGAAACGTTTTACTTTTAATAGAAAGTTATAGAATCAACTAGATTATTATAATTTCTACAAACTGTTATTTATCAGAAGATATTTATTTGAAAGTTTCGATTAAGACCTTTATGATAAATAGAACTGAGTTATCTACCTCAATTATTATGAAGTTTGGAAATCTTTCAAAATATTATCAGCAAGAGGTATCAGATAGTTTCTCGCTTTATTGGAAGTGTCTTTCAGTGATGACATGAATCCTGAAGAAAACCTTTATCCTTAGGTTAGATGAAGAGTCTTGATTTATCAGTGTGGTATAGTAGAAGTACATCTGACAGCAGAGTTGAAAACTAGAAACAGATGATAAAGGTCATCGGGAGGAAAAAAGTAGCTCTTTTTGAAAAATGACTAAAAGCTTTGAAACCAGCGGGAAAAATACTGATGATGAAATAATTTTTAAAGAATATGTAGGCCTCAAGGTAGAGAAATTATTGAACAAAACAGAATGTTCTGATGTATCATTTCGTCTTACGATGCTGATACTTGAAAGTCCCTATGATTGTGCGGATTCCTCCTAAATGGAATAATTAATTATAGAGGTGATAAGAGATAACGAAAATTATTTGTATGTGGATTGATGATGCTACAGTAAATCAGGTTGCTATTCAGTAATAGGTGTGCGGCATGATTAGTAACTTGAGTATCAGGAAGGGCAGTTTATTTTGTTTCAATTTCAGTTAATTGGCAGGGAAGTATGTTTATGCAGCATTCTGTGCTTTCTGGCATCTATATCTACTCAGTTTTCTCTCTCGATGTTATCACTTCATCCATCACGCTTTTTGAAAGAGTAGGCTAGCATTTGCTGCATACTGATCCCCTAATTCAATTTATTTGAAAAATAGGCTGGAAAGTCTCAATGTTGACTCCAAAAAGCTATTATCTGTCGGTCAGCTGCATTTCCTTATTAATTCACATCGATTTCGATAAAAAAAAACGAGAGAATCATGGAATGTATCTGTTGTACCAATTTTAAATTTTATTCACGCAAATATATAATCTCCAACACTGCAGATGATTTGTTTAATGTCGGCTGGCATCTCAGATCTTCTTCCAAGTAAAATCATCATAAAAGTCATTGAAACTAAAAAATTCCCCTGTACACCAATTTTTACAGCTAGTATGAGTGACAACCCGATCTCAAACCTGTAAAAAGAGCTGGTAGCGGCTCTAAGCAAAAGACAAACTCCATCGTTACGGATACTTCAAAGCACAGATCTTATTACTCACTACTGGAATATGTATAAGTAGTTTTTCAACTCACCGCTTCCCTTTCGGGTTCCACTCGAGCGATTGCTTGTCTAGTGATGTGACTTGATGGTTTTATCAGAGTATGGCCAGCCAATCCATCTCCATTTCTTCCTGCATATTTGTTTCACAATCGGTTCCTGCTGGGTTGGTTCGCCCATTTCCAGATATCCCTGTTGCTGATCTTTTCTGACCATCTGATCTTGAGTATTGAGCAAAGACAGCTGTTAATGAAGGTCTGTAGTTTGTTTGAGATGCTCTTTATGACGCACCAAGTCTCTGATCCGTATAGCAACACTGACTGACTTCACATTTGCGTTGAAAATCCAGAGGACCGAACGCAGTGGAGACGTGCAGCTGAAGCCCTATGTTCCTCTAGGAATTGAAGGAAACAATAATAATAATTCTTGAAGAGCTAATAGGAAGTGACCAGTGATATGGACCACGATGCACATGAAAGAAGTATTTCTATGTTGAGATCACATACGAAATAAGTTAGATTGCTTAGTTGAGTACGGCTAGTGTCAGATAACTGTACCCCAAAATAAAAAAAATGCCATTGTTATACACTAAAATGGAAGTCTGATTTACGTGTTTGAAGTTGAATGTTCGCAGTGGATTTGACAGTTAGGGTTAAACAAAACTTTATTATTTGTCTGGAAAGCCTAAAATAGCTTAATTTGTCTTCATAAGGCGCGTCACCAATCAAATACACAACAAAAATTACATCTAGTTAAATGAGTTACATATCGTGTGTTAACAGTAGCTTTGATTATTTCTTGTGGCAGTTTACATGTACATGTTCTGAAAAATTATGTCGTTTTTTTTCTTTAGCACTGAAACACCATAAATACCTTGCCTAGTAAAAACTTCAAACGCTGAAGAGATGCATTATTATTTACAACTGCCCATCTGTAATGCAGGGCGAAATGTCTCCATCTAGGCCCTTATCAACAGAAATATTTCACCCACCATGTATCACTAAATCATTTATGTCTGTATATGTGACAATTGAATAAAGAGATCTCGTTAAAGAATCATTTATGGTTGCTATGCAACGTATTCGTAAACACTGCTGCTCAAAAAGAGAAACAAAAATTATCACGACAATGCCTAAACAAATATGCCTATAATGGGATATGAAAAGCTATTCTCCAATCAAAATTTTACAAGTGAGTACATCGAAATAATCACACATGCTGTATGTGTATGTACACATGCAAATAACATGAGTTTTGTAGGGTTTCGAAAGGGGTTATATATATATATATATATATATCCAGATTAAACAGTTTCCAAACAGTTTCATCCTCATAAACTTTTCACCTTAAGCATATAAACATCAAATTGTAATCGATCATTAGGATAAGTGTGTTTTCTAAGTACAGAGGCATGATAAATAGACTGCTCACAGAACATAATCTGCTTTGTTCTCACAATAGTAATGGGATTATACACTAGAGAAGAACTGTTAAAACTCATAGATTGACTGGAAACGTCAAATAACACAATTTATATTTATGCATATATTTCTTGATATTTTTTTTTGTTATTTTCAATGATTATCATTACATTTTACTATTTGTCATATTAAATCATCAAAAGTAATACAGGAATTTATCATGAATAACAAAAACAAGGATATTTTGTCTAACAATCCTAGCGATATTCTCACCAGTAATATCACAAAGCACAATAAATCAAATTCCCATCCATCATCTTATTTACCCTGCCGCAATAATGCCAATAACAGTAGTAGTAGTAGTACGACCGGTCGAAATGTTAAGGTGAATGAATTGAAGAACAAACCTTCAAGTTCACTCGGAACTGCTTACTGTCCACAGCACGGAATATTACCAATCGTAAAAACAGCTTATGTTTACCAGGATAATGATTTGGACAATCGAAGCAGTGGTATACGCTTAGCCATTCAACCAAATCACTATCGAAGTTTGGAGGCACTTCTAGAAGAATTAACTACAACAGTGTCAACGGTTACCTGTAATGAACAAAAAATGTATGCACCACAAGTGATGAGTAAATTTAAGTCAATGAATGATATACAAAGTAACAGTTACTATGCATACTCTGACTATCCAACGAAATCAAGAGGTATATCACTGGATCGTAAAACAACTAATAAAGCCAACCGGACCATTGACTATAAGCCTTCATCACTTTCTACATCAACGTCTTATAGTAGACTAGTTCTACCCAGTTATTCACTAACTCCTTCAAAGCTAGATTTAAATAATCTTTTGAATAGGTATACCACCACTGACACTACTAACAGTAATAAATTCAACAAAACAACAAATTGTGTTTATCTGCCAACACTTGATACGCTTATTGTTGACTCCGATGAAACCACCACATGGAGACAATTAAAACAAGTTAAACGTATTTATGTTCGCTTGAATGGACAACCACGTATATACAAACCTGTGTTAGTTAGACGAAGATACATTAAAAAACTTGACCAAGTGTTGCAAGAATTAAGTGAATTATTCCGAATTCCTATACATAAAATTTATACATTGGATGGTGTATTAGTAAGTGTATTTATTTTAAGTTGGTTTCACCATCTTTATTTGATTATCCATTTTTCCCCAGTGTTTGTTGGTCAGTATTAGGCTTATTTTCATATATCACTCAAAACAACAACACATAAAAATTACTTGACAATGAGAAACACTTACTATGCCTACAAATAGTAGATCGGTCACATCTTTTCCATCCGCAATACACAATAGGCTGAAATTCAACGCTGGCTTTGCCAAGGGTTTACTTTCAAATCTACACTCAATAAGATAATACAAGAATCTTGTTGAATGTTTTGCAGTGATTACCACTGTAGGCAGTTGCCTCGAAATTAAACAGATGACTAGTATCTCCAGAATATCATTCGAGTAGGAATTTGCTTTCCTAAAAATGATACCAGTTGTCACATTTGTATATCCTTAGGAAAAGTCACAAACAATACGATGAATATATGGAAGGAGAATTATGGTCAGGGAGAGACAAAAAAAGACAGTCATTATTTTGATAAATCACACAGTGTTGTACAGTAATATTAACTGATGACATTTCGAGCACAAACTATTGCCACTCATAATCATATCAAGTTGATACTTGATATAATTATGAGTGGCAATAGTTTGTGCTCGAAACTGTGTGATTTATCAAAATAAAATCTTATCTATAATGGAGTTATACTCTACCACAGTGCCCAAGTTTTATACTTATATTAATAAGACAGTCACTAGTCTGAACTTGAGTTATTCATCTGCCATGCTCACTAATAAAAATTCTCATTGTTTATTTACTAGGCACATATAAATATGAATATAATATCTGGAAGATAAGCTACTGAAATCGTATCATTAAATACTCTGTTATCGATCCACTGATTTATTGATCCAACCTTAACATATATGTTCCTTCGATTGTTACCATGAGTGAGTCATATGGACGCAGCTGGCCTTCCGTCAAACAAATCCCTAAGACGAACAGGATTTTAGATAGAAAATTGAAGATTGGATTTAACTCAACTGAATTCGTTGGAAAGTCTCTGTAATACAGTGAATTTATCAAATTGTCTTCGAAATTCTCAAAAGATCGCTTATTAATTCTCGTACCTGATTATTCACTAGAATGGGGTTCATTGTGACTGCCTAAAACGGTTTATCTCTCCGGACGGAGAGGGATTACTGAAGGGACGTAACTTATTTATTATACATATATATATATATATGCAATGACCAAATTAATATGGAATTACTGACCACTTCCTTAAATCGCTATGCTATGTGCACCGTTTCTCCGAATCAATATTAGTCAGTGGTTGTCATGGTTGGAAATTAATGAATTCTTATTTCTGTCTAAATTTCACTGTTCCTCTTCCCAAAAGTGAATTTCTCCTAGTCTTCTTATGTATACTTCAAATTGCCTTATTTTATATCTAAATTATATTACGAAATGTAGCCATTAGAAACGATATAGTTTGGGTGACAGTCGCTAAGTATCAGTAGTTTATCAGTTTAACTGTTGTTTTTTTTCCAGTAATTACACAGGGCTTTTCTTCTGACATAATTTAATTAAGATACTTATTTTTATTCTCAATAAAGAACAATTAAGTCACTGTCAGCACGTTTTGGAAGCGGTAAGACGAAGAACACGCTTTTAAAACTCTTAAGTAACTAATGTGTCTACCTTTCAGTGGAATTATTCTTCATTGTATTTTTATATTTCATAACTTGAGATTAAGTCAGCTTTCGTTTAACTCACAGAGCGATTTTCTCTCATTTGTATTTGTTGATGCACTATGCTCATAACATTAGCAACTACCTTGTGTTATTTTACGATGTTACGACTATCGATTCAGCACTGCTTCTATTAATTAGTCAGTTAGGCCCTACCTAATGCCAGTATCCTGCCTAGTTTTAAACAGTTAGTATTTCATGTGATTGTACGCTAGGTAGTAACCAGTGTCATCCATCGACTACTTCTTTTGGTTTAGACTGAGTTTTGTCTGTCAAGATTGCAAGGTGACCAATACTTCCTTCAAGATTGTAGAAACGTTCAGCTGACGGATGTCAGCAAGCAATAAACCTACGTCTAGGGTCTGCTATCGATTGATTCAACCATTTAACAACAATTATTATTGTAATCCGTTTCCTAAACCTTTTATTATGTGTATTAAACGAGGTGGATGTTTAATCGTCAGGACATAGAAGTGTGGTTATTAAATAGAGGGAAAATGGAAAATATTGTTTAAAACTAATGCAAACATATATTTTTACAAGGTTTCCCAGATGAATAACATTTACACGAAATCTAACCGATTCATTAACTTGGGGAAGCTTGACACTGTGGATTATTTCAATCTTAATTGTGAAGTATGAACTGAACAGAAAATCGATAAACCCATATAGTTATTCGTGATTATACTCACCAGCTAAAAATAATGCAAATGGAATATCTTACAAAAAAAAAGTTTTTCTTGATGGATTATTAAACTTATAAAATACTGATAAAGTTCTTATTCTTGGAAAATTGTAAGACAAACATTTAAATTAGTCACTATAGAGGAATAAATATCACCCTGTTTACCCTTTATACCTCATATGGTTTCCAATATGATCACTAACACAGTAAGCTTTCAGTCAATGTTGGATGGTAAGAGGCAGTTGACAAAAATCCTGGACCCCAATTTCTTGCTTACTTGTATTCATCAACGTAAGGTATATGCCACCTTCAGGGAAATAATACCTTTAAAGAGTACCAAGGCCTTCATCTTGATTACCTTCAACCATTAATCTGAAGTGAATGTCATACCAATAATAATCCTTAGTGGCTCACGGTCGATGTTTAGTCCTATGAAAACACTGGTTTTCTAACAGCTGTACTGTGATGAGCACCATATATATATATATAATTGCTGATAACATCATCGATGGAACACCTAAGTGAGGTCACCGACTCTCATGATTCTAGTGCTAATCTACTACCGGTTAATTAACACAATCGAAATATAACTGACTGATTACCTTTAAAAGTAAATGTAGACACTTGTTCAGTGATGACTGAATTTAAAGACATCTGTTGACGAGAAATTTGAAAGAGATGCATGTGTCGTATGATGATAAATTTGAAATAATTTTGTAGTGGAGGGATCTAACCTATTTCAAGGTAGATTTCGTCCCTAACCGATATTTGCTAGAGAGCCATTGAAAATCAGGGAGAACTGAACAGCCGTTTCGCCCCGATTTCGAATCTTCAAAAGCATACACTCATGACTTCACCAGGGATCCAAATCACGACCTTCAGGCCATGAGGCGAGTCTGTTCGCTATACAACCATTGGGATGGAATTCAGTTGGTTCATAAATTCTAACTTCTCAAATTTGAGACATACAGTGCCATCGCCAACTTAAATTCTCGGCTAGTGTCTGCTCTTACACCACATAAATGGATCCTACTGGTCACAACTTCTCATTCCAGTCCTATGAAGCTCATCGGATTATCAGTCCCTAAAACTCAGCGCTTGAAAATTATTCTTTTACACATTATTGACCGACTACAAATGAAGTGCACTAACATTTAGACTAATCATATGAGCACTGAACTATCTTGATAGTACTTATCATGTGATGGTTGCTAGGGTAGTCCAGAATATGGGCCCTATAGTACAAAGAATTAAACTTGACTCATGTGCATTTAAGTAATTACTCACACTCACAGACCACTAAAAACTCAAGTGTCATATATTGCATTATTGATTCACAACATTCATTCAGTGTGTAACTAATATCTATTTGCTAATCAAAATGATTCAGTTATTCAGAAATCTGCTTTGATGTGCAATATATTTAAATAGAATAAAACACTAAGGTTATATGGGTAGAAGATTTTAGAACCTTTCTGGTTAGAATGGCTGAGCTATGAATTGTGAAGATGTGAGTGTCTTCAAGCAGAAAGAAAGAGTGAAAATGGCGTTCAGGCTTGGTTGGATGTGTACCCGTTAAAATAAAAGACTTTAAGCATACATAGGTGGTCTAGACACTTACTTATTTAGCTAATACTATTAAGTTAGCGCAGTTTGATATATTTATTTTAGCTCTGGGTTTATTTTGGTGCTGTGGTATAAAAAGTTTGTTGTTCACTGCCTTTCGATACAAACTTTTCATTGAAATGAAAAATGACAACTAGAATAGATAAGTTCCTGAGTTGTTTAATTCAAATACCTGTCTTATGTTGCCTCTTTCAAAGCTTTGCAGTTAAATGACGTAGAATATGCAGCTTAGATACGGGAGATATTTAGTGATGATGGGAATGTGTAAATCATAACTGAATTTGATCAGTTGCCTGAACATTTTTTCTAAGTCTTACTTATATTTATAAATTTATTTATATGTACTGGGAGATCCACGATTCGAATATTATTTCCGTTCAGGTTTACTATTAAACTTTAATCATAAGTTAAATACATGAAAGACTAAGATTATTGCAGAAACTTTCATCAACAGCTGGTGATACCAGTAATCACCGGTCATTTGATTAATTAGAATAAGTTTACATAGGCTATTTTTAATGAGACACCTCGGTGTTTGGTAAATTCTGTTCAGTGATTCACTTCGGAACTGGTTTGATGATTTGTCAGGCTAGGCAAACTGATGTGCTTGCATTCATTGGTTGATAGCGAGTGTGCAACTTTGTGGCCATCAGATAACTAGATGCTATTCTAATTCTTCTGGGTTACACTGTAAAGCCTAAAATGACAAATTCCCAGATAACTTACTATCGCTGGAATTCAATTACACCCAATTAACTAACATTCTACGGAATAAAATCACGATCGTAAAGTTCTTCGCTAGTTATCGTAAAGCATAATCAAATTATTATTTATAATATTATGCAGTGGAAATTACCTACAGGAAAGCACCCTTTTAAAAGTTAAAAACCCAGCACTTGCTAAGCGATATCCTATTTATTTGCGGCATACTTATTGAAACCCTCTATAGGCTTATTCACTTGATGTATTTGGACATCATGCTCAATCCGCATTAAGGATAAAAACTTTAGTTCTGCAATGCACTCAACTTCCTTTTCATTTCGAGTAAATACCATGGTTTGTTAGGTAGTCAGCCTTCATTCCACCTTACCAGTTCTATATATTGAGCAGAAACGACTTCAGAGATATCCTGTGGTCACATATATCATAAAATATGAGGAAACTCTGAGACTAAAAATAGTCTTTCATGTACATATACGAATGCTAAAATAGTAATTATGAAAGTGAAATCGGAAGCGGAGCATAAGCTTTATTCGAAGTTAAAATAACTAAGCTTAATTTACGACTAATAGACTGTCCACAGTATTCAGTGTCAATTTCAAGTAAGGACAATAGTGAAGCTTTTTCCAAATTAACATCTTCACAGTACGTCCATAAGGTGCATCATAAAGAACTCTGTTAAGGTAAACAGTATACTGTCCAGTTGCTAAGCTAACAGTCTATGATGGTAGCCATCACATAGAATATATAACAGCTTTTTAAGTATATAATAGCTATTAAGTTTAATGTAACATTGAAACTTGGATGAAGTGTTAGAAAACAGAATGACGTAACGACGTTCGTCAGGTATATTTCAGTGAAGTATGATTAATCACCAGCCGACATCACAACAACAGTTTACTGTTCCTATACATATTTATAACTATGGATAACAGTATGTATATTAAGTGCTATCCACTTAATATTTCTCTTTTCAATCTGTGATATATGCAGCAGACAAACAGCTACCTAAACTACTTCTCTGTTCAAAAATGAACACACCTTAGAACCCAAGTAATGTAAGCACACACTCTATAAAAGGTCTTTTGAACTATTCAGCTTTGTTGTATTGTTTAGTGACCACTTCACAACGTTGTAATTTACAGTCATTATACAGGCAGTCTTACTAGGACATCATCTCGCTGAAGTAACCTGAAAATTAGTGAATAAGAGAATTTCATCAGCCTAACTGTGCAACACAGATAAAAAGCTTATCAGTCTTTTAATCACAATAACTTTATTCTGAAAAGTACATCAAAAGATATTGCAGAATTATCGGCATGTTCTACTGCAAATTAGAATCTTCAAGTAAATTAGTAATCGGTCATATATCATTCGAAGCAACACTGTTCTATTCAAAGTATCCATTAGGCCTTTTTATCTGCTTTCTATGAAAAATCCAAGAGGTAAGTTCAATCTTATTCGAAAATAGCGATGCGTACGTAACAAACCGCATTTCAGAAATGTAACTGCATAATTAAATCAAACAGGAAATAGAGTAAACAATATACATTTTGATGGATGTAAAATCAGGTAGTCCAACAATTTAAGCAAGCCATCATCGAAAAAGTTATAAAATGACTGTGTATAAAATACCAGAAAGACAAATTAACTTTGAATTTAAACTGGAAAATCACTCAGGGTCTGGTTTTATAAAAGCAGATTAAATGTGTCAGTGTTTCGCAGTTTTAAAAGGCCTCATCAGTTAGTGTTTAAGTTTACCATTCTATACCTGTGAAGAAGGTATACAATCAGGTTGTAAGTCTTAAAGGCACAAAAGTCAACTTTCAATAGATAACGTTTTTGATTTTTATAATTGTGACCGCTTTTAAAATCCATCTCCTGACAAAATGGTTATGAACTCAATGTCTTTAGCTAAAAGTGATACTTATATTCCAAAGATGTGAAATATGCGGTTTTCATTGTGCATATATAATTTCACCAGGTTAGCAAACCGTTCAGTCCACAGTGGATACTTCAATTCTGCAAAAGTCTAAACTACCCTACTCTAAAATCCACTTGGTTGTACAATATATGGAAGGTAAATGAAGTAACATTACTATAAGATAATGGGGGGAGGGGGTGGTATTGCTTCCAGCATTCCAGCAGTTTTCATCAACCATGCACAATTTCTAATATTCAAAACATAAACTCTGATATTCCTTTACATAGGATTTAGTTTATAGAATGGGCAAAAACAAACAATGACACATGATAGCTAATTCTAGTGTAGTATAATAATTCACTTCTGCTTGATTGTTTATTCACAATAAGTAATGTGTTATTGTTGTTGTTGTTATTTACACTCTACAACACTTACGAATGAATGATTCAAAGTAGAGAATAAACACATCACGAGAATTATTCCATGGTCATTTTTTGATAAGGATTTAATGTGTAGTCCAAGGCTGTTGACAGACTGGAACTGAACACGGTTTTACTTCAATAAAAATATTATGTTGGACTTTTCATAAGCTGCAATAAATATCATATGATCAAGAATTTAAAAAAGTGACTGAATTAGTAGTAATTATTCGATAGCTTTGTTTTATTTCAAGGTATATTTGTAATCACAAGCATTCATTGCCTGCGTCTTTCTTTCTAATCCCAACTTAGGTTGTATCGTTAGCAAACAAAAAATAATTTTACTGAAGGCTTTATTCTTTTATACAACGAATATTGGAGTGATGAGAAAGTATACCCTTAAAATACACTAGTTTGAACAAGCGCCGCTATGATACAAGTAGAAAAACGAATCAATGATGATGGTGATGAAATATGCTACACATACAAGCATGAAAGTCACGATGCTGCAGTTTTATACGTTTAACTTTGAATCCCGTAACCTAGATACGTTCTTTACACAACATTTAGTTTGACAGACTAGCAAAACTCGTTGGTACAAACTTGTGTATTATAGGGCGTGCTTCAACACTTCTCTGTCTGATTACTCGCTTTCAAAGATGCGGTGATGTAAGTCACAAATCTCTGGAGCTAATAGCATGCTGAGCAAGCTATTTAACTCCTTCTGGTACCTATTAGAAATAAGGTAATATTGAAATACCAAGCAACACATTCCATTGTAAGCTCATATCAATTTGAAGTAAACAGTGAAATATTAATAGACTTATTATTTTAAAAAATCTCTGCTATTTGTGTCCATTATTCTTGAACCGATTTAAACATACTTTTATCACTACTCTATATTTTTATGGATTGGTGACGGGTCTAACTCTATTCCAAGTTATTTTTATTTATTTGAAAGTAGTTTGGTCGATGACCTCTGTCAGTTTTTTTTAGCTGCTGTTGCCTATAGATGAGTATTATGACGAATGCAGTGCACATTTCCCAGCCACCTCACTTCATGACACTTTGCAACTTTTACCAGTGATTGATCTCTAATGACCTGTGTTGGTGATCTTAAACTCAGCCGTGTGTGCGATTAAGAGAAGCACTAATGTGGTGAATACAATCACTTGCAACTGAATTAAGCGACGAAGTGATATGAATCACAAATTTATCAGAAAAAACATGAATAGTCAAATGTCGAAAAAATACAATAGACATGCGAGTAAATAACCGAATATAGTAATAATTTTAATGAAAGGTTAACTACATTTGGAAATGCGATATGTGAATGTGTGAATTTTTCAAAATGAAATGAATCAGAAGACAAGAGGAATGAACTTTATATATAAAAATATATATTAGTTTATGGTTCCCCTACAAACTATGAAATCGCGCACCAGGTTGTCTAGTGGAATCCCAGTGGGAAGCGATGAGTGGGTCATCCGAGGGTGACATGGTGGAGATCGTTTAAGGAGGAGATGAGAGATTATGGGCGATTGTGGACTCGGACGAAGAGAACAACAGAGAATAGAAGAAAGTGGAGATGTGTTGATAATGCCCTATGTTCCACTCAGAACTCTAGGGTATAATAATACAGTGATACAAGATCAAATAAAGTGGAGCGGAATGGAATAAGTAACTTATTTGGACTGTGTACTCCAGTGTAGATTTCATATTGAATCAATGTCACTTACAGAATTATCGAGAAATTGAATTATGTATTTCACATGATGAATAAGGTCCAAGGTAGAACAGTATTGCGGATTCATGCTGTGCAATGCAAATATTTCGCTATACAAAATTTATGAAAACTCTTACCTTCTTGTGATTCCTAAGTGATGTTCAAAGAAGCGCACGGATATGTTTTAGATGGAAACTTAATAACACTAATTTCTCCTTTAGTCTGCATAGTATTTTTGATATAAGAACAAAACTTGTGCACTGTGGTAGAGTGTAATTCCATTATGGGTAAATTTTGTTTTGATAAAGTCTCACAGTGTTATACAGTAATGTTTACTGATGACGTTTCGAGCACAATTTATTGCTCATAATCATATCAAGGTAATCACACGACTTCCTAAATTCATTTATATAGTTCCATTGTTTTTCTCTTGATTTTCACTTGATTTGATTGGTAATAGTATTTTCCATATTTCAGGTATGAGTGACGAGTCATTCCTATTGCATGTGTTGGGTGTAGACTCGATGAACAAGGATTCAGTAATCAACCTCTCTCTCCACCTACCTAGATTACTTTTTAGAATTTTAACCCTCTCCCACCCTATTGTGTGGTTGTGTGTTAGCGCATGCATTGCAATTGCTGAGCTTTTTTCTAAATTACTTATCTTCTCGGGGTCAACCATTCTTACCTTAGCTAAATTTTATGCTCTGACAATCTGACTACCCCTGACCTACTAGTTTGACCTATGTAGTTGACCTCACAGTCATTGCATGGTATTTTGTAAATAATATTATTTTGTCTAATTGGGTCAACTGGGTCCTTTAACCTACAGAGCTTGTCCCTGAGTGAGTTTGTAGGTTTAAATGCCACCCTAATTCCTATTTTATTCAGAATCCTACGTAGTGTCTCAGATGTCCCCTCTTTATATGGTATAACTGTGGATGACTTATATTCTTTCTTATTTATGTTATTATTACTAGTTTCACAATTATTTTTATTTTGTTTTTGGCCTTTAATGATCTTCCTAATGAATTTTATAGGATAGTTATTCAACACCAACGCTTCTTCTATCTGTTTTAATTCATCATTTAGATCTTTTTTTGTGCTACTTAGTGCCACTGCTCGGTTTGTTAAACATTTAACTAAGCCTGCCTTAACAGTTAAAGGATGAGACGAATTAAAGTCTAAATATCTATTAGAATGCGTTGGTTTTCTATAAACACTAGTGTGTAGTTTGCCTTCTTCTATTCTTTTTATCTTACAATCTAACATAGCTAATTCTCCTTGTTCATTTTCTGATTCAAATGTGAATTTTATTCCCTCAACTTGTGAGTTTATGTGTGTCAAGAAGCTAGAGATGTGTTCTGTTTTTAACACTGTGAAAGTGTCATCCACATATCTCCACCATATTTTCGGAGTAGGGTTAAATGTATTGAGGGCACTATTTTCCCAGCTGTCCATAAATATGTCTGCTACGATAGGGGATATTGGTGATCCCATTGCTACACCTTCTGTTTGTCTATATATTTTGCCTTGGAACTTAAAGATAGTAGATGTGAGGCATAACTGAATCCCTAAAATAATTTCTTCAATGGACAGCTTTGTCCTATGACTGAGTTCCGGATCCGCAGTTAATTCTTTTTTAACTGCTTCTAAGGCCATATTAACTGGTATATTAGTATAAAGACTAGTTATATCAAAACTAACCATTGTTTCATCATTCGCTAGTTGAATGTCATTTAGTTTATTTTTCATCTCATATGAATTAGTTAATCTAGAGTTTGAACGATTTCTAATGGGGCATAGTATTAGAGCTAAGTGTTTTGATAATTCATACGTGGGGGTATTTCTAAAATCTACTATTGGTCTTATGGGGTAACCTGGCTTATGTATTTTTATAGTACCATATATTCTACTAGCATTATTAGTTTTAGGCATTAAATTAAACCATTTAGACTCACCCAGTGATGGCTTTATTCTGCGTAAAACTTAAAACTTTCAGTGATTTTACAAGATTTGTTTGCTTTCTTGAATTTCTATTTTAAACAAGCATATGTATGTTTGGAAGGTATTGAAAGAAATTACTGCTTCTGGAATTTACACTGGTCGACAACTTTTCATGATAGGGAGACTTTTACATGTGCATGCATTAGTTAGGTGACCACTAGAAACCTTCCTAATCTTCAGCAGTTTACACAAATGATCTCGAGGTATTGGTGATAAGATCACTATGTAAAGGCGTTTTCAGTCAACCAGCGAATTGTCTGGTAAATCCCGTTGATCATGAATTTTTAATTGCACTTTTTGAGAATCATTAGAAAGGCAGTCAACACGGGTTAATGGAATGAAATTATCTAGTTGAGATTTTGAGCATTCAGTAAAACAAAATCCATGTGACAGTTACTCACAGGCTTACTTATGTATAGTTGGTTCTGTATAGCTAATCTGTTAGAAATTGGATTAGATGAATGCAACGGATGAGAATAACGTTCCATTGCTCGGCCCGTTTCGATTTAACTATAAAAGCCTTTAAATTAAAATGACACTTCTCCAAGTAGGCATTTTCTCCTCCAGTATACATCGTCTTATTGTTACTTTATGTAATTCACTCAACAAATTGTACCTAGACTAGCCACTTCACACTGTATCTGTCAATTCAACTGCGCTTGTGGAGCGAGTTATATTAGCAGTTGCTCAAGGAACTTGATTTTTCGTGCTCCAGAACATCTCCCAGCATGGTTAAGTAAAGGTGTAGTGAAAACTATTAACAGCTCGATATTGGAACATCTGGTGCAAACCGGCCACAAAGCCAGCGTAGAAGAATCCTTCTCTATATTATACCGGGTGCCGAATAAATTGCCAAAAACATCGAAGCACCGCAGGCTCCAAACATTAGAGACTATTGCGACTCGCCTCAAGCAACCAGCGCTGTGTATTCAAAAGAAGCAAGTCCACCCCCTACTATTGCCCTGGCCTTCAGTAGAAGCTATAAACTCATGAATTTTTAATATTATCTTTCCCAATCTTTCTGACATTCAGCTTATTTTATGTTGATGCGATTTGGCTGTAATCTATCAATATTATTGATTCGATGTTATTTAAACTGCATTATTGTCGTTCATAACACTAACTCGTTCATTCACTATAATGTATATATAACTGTAGAGCCTGATGATGAATTTATCGAAAAGAGTACTCTTTGTTCAGTATCCATTCTTTTGAAAATTTTAATGGGCATTTTTAATCAGTTAAATTGTATCGGCCTTTGTAAATGTTAATATGTTCCATCTGATTGTATTAAATGCAGGTCAATGTAGGCATGATAGCAGAATGTTGATTATTTTCTGTATTATTGTTCATTTTGATATTATCCTATTGTATTCGAGTTTTTTCACGTGACCTCAGTTTTTAAATAATGTACGTGACTCAACTAAAACTGTATTTACTAAATGGTGTAATAGGCCAGTTCATACATTCTGTGGATTAATGTTGGTTGAAAGACAGTGTGATGAAGGTCAGGTTGTATTCTATATAACTTATACATACTAATATCGAACGGAGTCTTTCAGAGGGTCAGAGCGAAATCAATAGGCCATACACTATCAGAATTTTTGACCACACATAATCTAACTTACTTTTAACCTCATAATCCGTCAATATTTGCACTTTTTCATTCCGACTACCGAGGAAAACAATACACCTCAATTTTCCAATAGATTTAATTTATCATGACTGCAGAATTCAAGGATTCAGCGTTAAATAAATGCTTTAAGTCTAGGATAGGTTTCAATCATAATAAAATAGTATATGGTTTAATACTGATGAAATTTTTATTCTTAGTACTTAAGATATACAAGAAGATCAGAGAAGAGTTTTAAGCAATATTCAGCATTCGCTAGCCGACTTTCATCTGGATTCCGACCATTTATTTAAAAGTATTATTTCAGTTACACGAATATAATTACTGCCATCTGACTGTATTCGAAAATTAGTTTTAGGGGAAAAATTCACTGCTTCGTAATTAATATACGTACACGGAATTGTTTATCAAGTGGCGTTTATTCTTCTGTAATTCTCTTGATGATATAAAGGCTTCCTCAGGAGTAATGCATAACATATCTGTTATACAGTTAAGAAATTTAAATTCATAACTCTCCACCTCAACATTTATAAATACCATTCAACAACCATTTGATGATACCTCAAGCAAGGTGATTCGAAATGGAAAGCTTGGTGAAGCGTTTTAAATGAAGACACGAATAAGACGTGATTGTCTGCTATCAACAATGATATTCCTGGTCGTGGCAGACTGGGTCATGCGGTTGACCATGAAAAGTGAGAAGGCAGAAATTTGCTGGGCTGATAAGACCTAAAATTCGCCGACGATTTATGTCTAGTGTGATATGAATTTGATGACTTACCGGCGGAAACTAACATGTTGAAAGTCGAAGAAGCAAATACAGGACTTCACATAAACAAAGCAAAGACGCAGGTGATGATGAAAGCCAAACAACCATAGAGTACAAGCACAATCACTACCAATGGAAGAAAAAAGGCCAATTCCTTCACTTATTTAGGAAGCATTGTTTCAACTACAGCCAACACTGATGAGGATGTCAAAGCCAGGTTCGGAAAGGCAAGATGAACCTTCCTCATTTTGAAATCTGTTTGGAAGTCTTCTGCATTTAGCATAAAGAACAAGACTTTGATTTTCAGCTGTTATGTCAAGTCAGTTCTTCAATATGTTTCAGAAGTTTGGGGAGCATGGCATTGAAAGCATTCCCAGAAGGCTTCACAGCTTTAATCACAGCTGCCTTTGCCGGCTCCATAATGAAGATCAGATAGCCGGAAAAGATGACGAACAAGGAATTATGCAAGAATAAAACTTGTGCACTGTGGTAGAGTGTAATTCCACTATGGGTAAAAGTCTGTGAGACTTTATCAAAACAAAATTTACCCATAATGGAAGGAATTATGCAAACTAACCCAATAAATATTTTGAAGGAAATGGAGATGGACTGGACGCACGTTGAGGAGACGTTTGACTAACATCACGCACCAGGCCATATCTCAGATGGAACTTGAATTGGAGACGATGGGTTGGGCGTACGAGGGCGATATGAGGAAGATCGTGTGAGAAGTAGTTCAAGGTTTATGGGCTGTCGTGAAGCTAGATGAAAAGGACTGCAGATAACAGAGTGAAATCATGTATTGTGGAGGCCCTATCTTCCACCCAAGGAAATAAAATATTTACTTTATAACACTGATAAGACAGCTGTCATGTATATCCTGTTGTACAGGCGTTATTCAAATAGTATCTGTCTTAAATAAACTTTATCATTACTGATGAACGGTATCATACAACGTAACACAATTTGTTCAGGTATACTTTAAAATAAGACTATAAAAAGTCACTTCGACTATCAATAATCTAATATCATGAAATTAATGTGCACCGTGATGGCGAACTACGTAGAATGGTGACCACATTGCAAACCTGACTGAAGGAATTCAATCTGCACCATAGAAGGGACTAGACATATCACACTAGTTAATGACTAGTGTCCAATCAAAGTATCCAATACAGTGCTACAGGAAGGAGGTAAATCGCGAGCACGAATAGTTACGTTTCTGACTGAATCACTGGGTGATTCTCAGGAGGAACATGAATTCCTTCAAGGCTGCAGATACGCCTGGCTGACGAGTGCCAGCTAACATGAAACCTACGTTCAAGGCTCCCTGCCGATCGCCTTCAACCATCTAATATTATCAACCCCACTGCCTAAGTGCCTAAATTGGAGGCTGTAATTCACCCTGAAAGAACTCGCATTCTCAGACGTTTAATTAGTAACTAATATGAACAGTAAGTTCTTCATTAGGAATGATATATGAAACAGTTTCCCCTCATTTTCGCTAGTCTCCATTGCCACTTAATACCTTGCTGTAGCAGTTTACAAAACTGAACAAAATTGTATCCTACTTATTTTCCATTTATATTTTCTACTGGATAATTTGAATCTCTGTGACTTATTTTTAGGGTGTTAACGTTTTATGCGAACGTGTTGAAGTTTATATATTCTTTCCTCCCTTGATAAAATTTACTTAACTTGGTGATATTTGACCTCGAATCTGGTTCTATATATATATATGGTTTTAAAAAAATAAACGCCCAGAGCTAATTAACTTCGTTTAGAAGACATTTATCACCGTAACTCATCTGCGTAGACACTTAGTTTTACTTTACAGATAAGAATTTATTAGATATAATTATTTTTTTCATTTTATTATAACAGCATATATAAATATATATTTGATAAAGGAAGTTTTTAGGCTACAGTGAATAAATGACTAATGTTTATTGCTGTCTAATGTTGAATGAACTCATTTCGACATAGTGAAATACGTTGTGTAATTATCCTTATGTGTCAGAGATGTTTCATGACTTAGAGAACAAATTTCACCAAAATTACTGAGTTTCTTTAACTAGTTGTTGAATACGAAGACGTACGGAATCATATCTCAGATGATGTTGATTGTTTTTACTAAAATACCACTTGTTGATTCATATATATATATATATATATATATTCCTTTAGATGTGTGTGTGTATGTTGAACGTGATAAGTTGGCTGTACCTCTGATATAAATCCTGATTATGACATTAAATGTAAGTGATAATTAACTGGTTGATTGTATTAAGTCACAAATATCAGAACTGCCGACATTTGTATTCAACAGACTGGAGTATTAGTCGTATCTGGACATACATTCTCAAAGTAAACTATAGTAGTAGAGAGTCCCTCAAATAGCACGATTGCAGGATTAAGAATGGAAAATGTTTTACACTTGGTCATTTTTAAAATGATATCTAAGGTCAGTCAACTAAACTAAACTGTGAATATTGAAAATTCTAAAGATATGTAGTTATCTATAACTCGGACCACACTTGCAAATAGTCTAGCATTCTCTGAGCTTAGGTGGACGGTTCATTATCCTAGTGCTGGAGATGTAACCAAGTAGAGATGATAAAATATCCTCAGTCAAAAAACAACTTCAAGAACACGTGAAACTATTTTCATCCTCAGCCTGAGGTATAACTCTTCTTTTATTATTTTGCTTGTTAATTATTTAGTTGAAACAACTAAAGTGTTAAAATTGCCATACAGCCCAAATATGATTACGACTGTTTCAAACGCGTGGTGACTGTGGCTTAGACTGAACTGGTCAAATCATACAGTTTAATATGTTAATGAGATATGAATCGAAGTAGTTAACATTCGATGATTTGGAGAAAATCATATAGAGATCCTTGGTCGACTGCTGGTATTGCAAAAAACAGCTAATAAAAAAATGAAAATTTTCAACAAATAATTCACTAATTCATAAGCTTAGAATTAAACTTCAGATGAAAGTAATTCCAAAAATAATAATGCTTTTCTAATACAGATGAAATTCCTGGCGAAATCTGTAAACAGTATTCATTTTACCTTAACTTAGACATGTGCGTCGGTGGCACAGTGGTTAAGACTCTCGCCGACCATGCACATGGTCCGGGGTTCGAGCCCACGCCAACGCACATCTGATATCTATGGTCGGCCTGCAAAATTTGGGCTACCGATATCCATGCTGAAAATTCCATACTTGTACCAAAAATACGATATGGAATCAAGCTGTAATCAAAAAAAGAAATATCTGTCACTGAATCATCCGACCTTTATTATTAATACAGCTGTCTAACATGTATCCCAAGCTGTTCTCATTCTGATTCATTATTACTAGCCAACAGTGAAAAATATCTGATCATCTAAAGTTATTGCCAATCTTTTTTAACGAGTAAAGATGATGGGAGCATGAGTAGCAGCTTCACCTGTAAAACAGCAAAGAGCAATTACCAACTAACGGACAGGACACATTGACGCTCACGATGAAGAACATGAAGCCTGGAGTCGAGGCAAAAAGTATTTGAATATTATAACAGGCAGTACACATTTAGGCTTGGAGATTGTAAGTAAAAGTCTAGTGTTTAATCATTTGAGTTCAGTCTATTTACATATTTCGAAAGTCGAAACACTGAATTCATGTGCCCTATCTACAATATAAAAGAAACGAATACCGTTATATCATGATGATAAGGTATACACATTAGTCTTGCAAGTGTTAGAATAGGACAGTTGAATTAAGGAACTTTTCAGAAGAAGGATTTTCAGCAAGTGAAGACAAATATTTATAAATATACGTAGGTAGTATTACAAGTGACTAACTGACCAGAGCATACTCATCACAATCCTGTTTCATGACACATGTATTAGTACACTAGTGTAACAACAGAAGACAAGGGCCAGCCAAAACAGATTGTTTATTAAGGAAATCAACACATATTTATAGATTTTCATGTACATATCATAGATTATTTTTAGCAGAAAAACACAGTCTTCTGATTGGTTGTTTCTCACAGAAAGTTAAGCTTTTGTGGCTGTTTCTTGAATGTCAGATCATCTATATGTTAACCGTATCCGCCTACGCTAAGTCTTTGTTCTCATTTTTCTCACGACCAATGGGACAAAACATTGACATAAATTACTGTCCACCAATAGTGGCTAACAGCCAGCTCTCACCACACTAGTACTTTAGTTTGGACACCAGTAGAAGAGAGAAATAAGATGAATTAGTGACCGATAGGCCAAAGTGTGAAAAATCAGGATTATAACGAAAAGAATGACCAAATAAAAATGCTCAAACAAACGACAAGTGAATCACTAGTTCTCAGTGGAACTGCTCGAGATGAAAGAATTGAGTGTTCAGTCCCACTGTTTTAATAACTTCAGTGAAAGATTCTGTGGATGGTAGAGTGATTGTGTAACTGTAGAAGACGAAAGACTTCATTTGTGCAATCAGTCCCTTTTTTTGACTGGCACTGTTCTTTAAAACACCTTGCAAAGTACTTAAGGGGGTGGGCACGCGAGATGATAGAAATAATTAAAGATAGTTGGAGGGAGTAATTTACCTACCGTAGAACACCTTAATCACTTGTCAATTTTCATTTTCTAATTAGTGTTCCACTTTTATTGCCTTTTCTTGGAATTTTCTAAATAATTATTTAATTAATTTTCAATCCTGGAAATAATTTACTTATATATCTTTCCTAAAACACGGTTTTAATATAATCATATCTAGTAATTATAGTTACGAATTCGCAGCTTTTAAGGTAAATATCTGAAAAGGAAATTTTGACCGCTTCATTGTTATCGGTAAAATCTAAATTTGTTGTTGCTGATGCCACTGCAGTTTCTTCGGCCATAGATTTACTTAGAGCTAATGTATTCAGTCCATTCTACATGGTGGCTCATTTTATGAGTACGTTGTGTAGTTGAATCAAAGTTCGAATTAAACAGCACTGTGAGCATGGTGAAATTACGTACTCGATTCCCGGCCGATATACTTCTAAACCATGTCTAGTTTACTGGTGAATATTAAGCCTGAAGTGACGATAGGTTGGCTGTGAGGCTAACAGAGTTACTCAGTGAAAACAAACATGATTGATGCTGAAACTTCGAAGCCTGAAGCTCCATGTTCCACTCGGAATGCAAAGGATGCGGAGGAGGGATGTGGGAAGCCTGGTAGTACTATAGATTTTACATTTTGAAAAAAATGGTATTCTTAGGCCGATAACCGGTTGAATTTAATTAACATTAGTTTCCGACTACCCTGGAAACTAGTCCAGTAGATGAAACGTAGTTATAGTGTAATTAACTTCCGATCTTAGTTTGGTTGGTTTTTATCTAAGTAAAATAAAACACTACAAAGAATACGATTTTGATTATTCATTTGATAATTTAAAGAAAGAGTACTTTCTGTTTTCATTTCTGACTTTATTTTGGAAAGCTAAAATGTCAGTTTATTTTCGTTGTTGTAGCGGTAGTTTTTTATGCTTTAATTTCATCCCTCTCCACATTACAAACCGCTAATTAAAATCGTTTATATTTGTTTAAATAAACCAGTGACTGTCTCGATACTAGTTAAATGTTGATTTCCAACTTAAAATAGAATGTGTTTAACTTGTCGTGCTTTGGTAAATAGTTTGTTCTCAGAATGTATATGTATGTATTCATTACTAATTAACTATTGCTGTTCTGTTTAATGGAAAATACAATGAATGTACTATAAGCAGTCATGCAAAAATAGTTAATATTGTTGTACTTTATGAGATAGATAAATAAAAAGCTCCGCATTGTGAAAGTGTTCCATTATTGGTAGTTATTAACAACTTATGTGTTAGCATAGATTGAAAGATGTAAATTATCAAATTGGATGAGTTTAGTAGTTGCAAAGATCCACATGGTGAATATGTACACGATACATTATATAACTCAGAATTTGAATAGATATAAATTTGAGCTAAGGGTCCTCAATCGATCATTTGGAGGCTTTTCAAAAGATGTGGTTATTTTTTGTATAAAGAAAAGTTAAAAATGTAATCAGTAACAACTTCTTTCACATCTACTTTCTGTGCAAATCATTCTTTTCAGAAAAAAAGTATAGAGAAATCTAAATTACAAAGGAGTTCAAAAATAGTAGCCCATAAGTGACGCTTAGCTGTACTTTATTTAGCGTCTTATAAGTAATATAGGAGTGAATGTACTCAACTTCACATAAAAAATCAGCCTTATTCTTTAGGTTTGAATACTATCACATTTCTTTTCATACAAATCATAAATTATGGATAGTAACGAAAATAAATATTTTTTGCTGCCTACCCAGCTTTAGTTTCAAACGAAAATGGCTTTAATAATACCTACCCCTAGATCTAGGGAATATCGTTTTATTTTATAGAGCCACTTGATACCTTTCTGCAATCATGTGAGATGGTGTTCTCTCGATTGCCCAACAAGAGAGACAAAACATAACAGATGGAAAAACAGATTAGTCATACTTTAAAATTTAAACAGTTAGTCCGTTTCATAAATTTTGAAAAAAGGCATTTAGAAGACAAATTTCGTGAGCTCAAATCATTTCGTAGTTTCTTTACAACAACTTTACAACTAACATGGTTCACAATAATAATAAAATAAAATGCATTACAATCACTCTGTTATATAAAACGAAAGTGCATATTATAACTGATCATATCTACTTTTCTTTTTTGTACACATAGTTTGGGATGTATGTGGTCAATCCAAAGTGTTTCAATAGCCTTCAATAACCTAAAATTAGATTTATGTGAAATAATTGTGAAACAGTCATTAATATTATAAGTTTCCAGACCGTAGGTGTTACGAACTTCCTGGAATAATTTGAGCGCTGAGTTAGATTGATTCATTATAAATTATTTGAATTAATCCCAGCGTGTTAAGAAAATCAAAACAAGATTTTTCTGAACGTTTCGCTGTGTAAGCTACCACAGCTTCTTCAGCAGATTTATTCTGATTTTTATTAATCAGTCGTGAACTGGCAGAAGTTAGAATTCAAGGACCATTGGATCGGGTCCTAGTGGCTCAATGGTCTACGAGCTCGCCTTGTAACCAGAAGGTCCTGGGTTCGAATCCCGGTGGGTGCGTACTGCTGAGGAGTCCCAAACTAGGACGAAACGGCTGTCCAGTACTCCCAGGTTTTCCAGTGGTTCTCTAACTGATGTCAGCTCATGATTAAATCCTCCATGCAACCGAAGTATATAGTCAAAAAATTTTTACATAAATTGAAGTCAGTTTATTTGAAGGTCATTTGTACATGGAAATTTTTACTAATAGAAATATGTAATTAGTCATCACACGTATTTGTAATGACTAATGTTAAATTGTTGTTGTGTATACTGTTCTATAGTTGATTTGTAAAGATTATATTTGTATGCGTGTGTGTGTGTATGTTATTTGTCATATGGAAAATACATACCACATTAAATGCAGTGAATAGGGCAGAAGGGATGGACTTATCACCTATATGGCAAACTCTTATGAAGCAAGATAGATGAAAAAACAACAAACACTCTATGAGCCTCCATGATCTTTTAAATCATATAGTATCATTAATTAAAGTATAATTATATTTCAATAGTTTACACACAGTGTGTGTACTTTATTTAATTTAATCCACAATGCTCAATCTTCTTACTGATATTAATGTAGTATCATGCTTATCACATATGAATTCACGTATTTTCCATTTGACAAATAACATACACACACACACGCATACAAATATAATCTTTACAAATCAACTATAGAACAGTATACACAACAACAATTTAACATTAGTCATTACAAATACGTGTGATGACTAATTACATATTTCTATTGGTAAAAATTTCCATGTACAAATGACCTTCAAATAAACTGACTTCAATTTATGTAAAAAATGTTTGACTATATACTGGGTACTGGGTTCGAGCCTCGGTGGGAACATCATCACTCACTGAGAAATGCAGGTACATCCAGATGACGAGTCTCAAATAGGACGAAATGCGCATCCTGGATTCCACTGCTAGCCACCATCCACCAATTGTATGTTTGACTATATAGTTTTGTGATTAACTAACCCTGTGGGTCGGTGGCACAGTAGTCAGTGCTGTCCCTTTGGCTCAACTAAATGACACTGTTGTCAATAGGCATATGAATTCTTGTAAACACTTAGCTAAAGTTATTTTATCTGATAGTGAACAGCCTCTTTATTCACAATTGTTTCCTTGTATCTCTTCGGGTAAGACCAGAAGAAATTTCATAAACATTTATGCTCTTACTACAAAATATAAAAATTCGACCGTACCATATTTGGCACGAGTATTGTGTGAAGAGACAAATATCAGAAAAGAACTTCTACAACTTTTAAATCATTAACTAAACTATAAAAATGATGCATATTAATGCATGTGTTATTTGTTATATTATTTATTTATTATTCACTATGACCTAGCAATGGTGTGATTTTGTTGGGGTTTTATTTTTTCCGATTAACTATCAATATTTTAACATTATATACATTTATATAATTATAAACAGAGCTAAACCATTGCAATATGTAACAGAAACGCTGAAAATTCATGCTGTAAATTGTTATTGTTGTGGAATAAAGTGATCATTATTATATTATTATTAGGACTCTCACCAGCCATGCATGTGGTCCGAGGTTCGATCCCCTGCCGACGAACACCTGATATCTATGGTCGGCCTGCAAAATTTGGGCTACCGATATCCATGCTGAAAATTCCATACTTGTACCAAAACTACGGTGTAGAATCAAGCTGTAATAAAAAAAAATAAAACAAATAAAATTACAAAACCAAACTATAGAAAATTAATCTGATGCTCGCTAGTGACTTACTACAGGTTGGAGTTTCCTGAGTTCTAGTGAGAAGTCGTGACCAGTGAGGTCCAATTAGATGTCACATGTGTGGATGGATGTCCCACCAATGACAATGGTTGGGGTCGCGCTAAATCACGAATTGGTAGAAGTTAGAACTCATGAGCCATTGAATTGGGTCCCAGTGGCTGAATGGTATACGAGCTTGCCTTGTAACCGGAAGGTCCTGGGTTCGAACCCTGTTGGTGGGTGCGTACTCCCGATGATTCCCGAACTAGGATGCAACAGCAGCTGTCCAGTACTCCCTGGTTTTCAATGGTTCTCTAACTGATATCAATCCGTGATCAGCTCGTAAAAACATAACTAACCCTTACAAAACCAAACTATAGAAAATTAATAAAAATCCAAATAAATCTCCTAAAGAAGCTGTGGCTTACACAGCGAAACGTTCTTAACACGCTGGGATTAACTTAAATAATTTATAATGAGTCATTAATATTGATTTTGTGACCTGACATTAATAACTGTTTTGCAATAGATGATGCTAGATTTCTGTTCAGATTAATTGCATTGGTATTCTCTATGTTTTAATAACCATTTTGTAACATGTTCTTTTCGACTACATACTTTGCAAAGAATGAAAGTCGATAAGTGAATTGCCTACGATATTTTTGCTCACATCCGACCAACAGGCTCAATGATCAAGATTTAATGGTTGTTCTCTCTCTCCCTTCAGTTATAAATTTATCAGGTTCCCCTCATTATTCGACTGCGAAATAGCTAGCTGATATAAAGTTATATTTGTAGCTAGCTGCTTTTTTAGAGACAGATGCGCATGTAGTCAGTTTGAGACACTATTAAATTCACTGACTGCATGCACAAGTATGCTTATGTCGATATCGAATCACTTTTCACTGGCGTTCAACTTACGGAGACTGTTCTTTTGGATGCAGATAATAGATAAGAAACCAGTTGAATATTGAAATGCCAACAGAGTATATGAAATAACTACTAGTGAAATGACTCTTATTGTAAAGTCTCTTTCACTGACAACATTTATAGATAAAGGAATGGGATCGTAATGAAATATCCATTCGCTAGGAAACTGTTTTATGGCAGGCCTTGAGAATGGATCATTAAAGATCACCACTGATAATTTTTAACTGTGAACAAAGTAAGCGAATGGCGTTTTTATTATTCGTGATAACAACTAGGATCTTAGTCACTTGTAACAGATATTTGAAAATGGCCATACAGCAATAAAATGCACTCTTTGAATGGAATACTAATCTAAAGTTCCTTTCCTTGATGGTAAACTAACAAGAATAGCCAACAGAAGCTTGAGAAGGTCTGTCTATATTTAACCCACATAAAATGGTCAACTGGCAATATTCTACAGTTGGAAACCTATTGAACGAAAGCGAAATTTATTTAAGTCTCTTTCCATTCGCATAGAACGTCTTTGCAATAACGGCGCTCTAGAAAAAAACCTTCTGTAAGATATGATCGTCCAAAATGGATATCCACCGAGATTTATTGACAAGATCATCATACCGAAAGTTCAGAGAAATGAGACATTCTTTCGTGCTAAAAAAGAAACTTTACATGAAATTTGATTGCAAGAGTGGCTTATCCTGTGGTATCCCTAAGAGAATAATCTCAATATCTTTGAGAAGAACATTCTGCTCAGCGACGTTCTGTAGTGGTCAGCTGTTCTTCAGGAACCTAAAAGAAAAGATTTCGCATTTCACCTTTTCTAAGTGCATATTTAAGTTGACTTTTTCTTATGGATCCAAATGTATTGGTTGTTCGATTAGTATCCCGTCTAAAAAAAAATCCAAAAACACTGACTCGCATGTTTAGAGAAAGGCAGCAATGGCTCTATAAGAAGTACTATAATTGAACACCTAATCGGCACTGGCCACTGTATCTCAGCAAACACCTCCTTTAAAGTGACCTACAAAATTATGCAAATGAAGAAACAATTAACATCATTCTTTCTTAAATTTCTAAGTTTGTGACTGATAAACTGGAGATGCTGAGATCATTTCCTCTCACGATTGTACTGATTCTTTTTTACTGTCCAATATGATTGATTACTGATTCTGCATTATGGCTTCGCTTAACGTTTAGAAAACACAATTATGAATATAGTCAAATCCATTAGTTGTTCCGATTTTCTTTTAGACAATAATTTTTCTTTTGAAGTAGCCAGTGGCGGGAAGAACCATTACAAAAGACAATGTAATGTCAGCTTGGGTAATTTTAAGTCGAGGAACAGAAACAGTGGCCACTTACGACCTTGTACATCACATAATGCATAACTATCACATTTTCTACTATCTATTCACGGTTAGTACTTCCTCCATAGTCAATGAATGTATTTTCCTAACAATTTTTTTTATTGTATTTGTGGGAATATGACCATAGGCACACTAGTTTTCACCCATAAAATAAGCCTTTTTAAACCGAAAACATCGAATGAAATTTACACTGGGTTTTTTCAGAGATGACTGGGATAACATAGACGGAATAGCCTGATAAGATGACTGTTGTAAGGAAACAAATATCAGCAAAATAAATACGTAGTTTAATACTGGAGGTTACTTTTCCTGACATGCTGTTCGAATTATTGCTTTGAATTCTCCGTTGATTGACTTTATTGGCCAGGAACGTGAAATGTCAGCTGATATGTCGACTTCTAGTAAAGACCTTTTGATGATGCACTTAGTATTTAAAACAATAGATATTGCGTCGAATCTCATTGGGAACTCAAGAATATCTGGATGCTGAGTCCCACGTTGAACGAAACGCATTTTGGGATTCCATGATAACCACTATCAACCAAATAATACCAAGTTCCCGCCTTACGAAGGGTTTCAACTACAGAATACTGGATTTCTCGTATTAGTTAAAAAGTATTTCCTGCTTTTCAAGGAAGGTGCATCGCCTTGCTATGGTATTTTTACAATATCATATTTTTAAGATGTCTGAACAGCCAAGTTTGTAGGTAATTTACTTCAAGTATAATGAATCTTATTATTTGGAATTGACTTTTTTGTTGTAATACATTGTTGAATTGCATGTCCTAAGACATTTCCGAAAACATATTACCCCGAATAAGAATGGGAATTATTCGTTATTCTCTGAGACTGCAGATTGCATCACAAATGCTTTTGAACTAAGTCAGTACAAAATTTATTAGGACATCTCAATGAATTCGTTTACCTCAAACAAGTGAGTCGTGTGTAAAAAATTGTTAAGATCATCGCAATTCCGTAGGTGGAGCAGTTTTGACAGATGTCAATACTTTAAACAAATTGGTAGTATCCGTATGCTTAATTTTTTAATAATAATAATTTGCTTTATTCCAGAAGCGGTACTTGTGGTACAGTGTGGAATTTTCAGCACATATCTACAATATTGCATCTAATTTCATCGCACATTTAAAAGGAGTATTTCAAAAAATAAATATAAAAAAAACAAAAAAACACAAAAATAACAAAAAAAAAATGCAAAAAATACCAAATAGAAAGGAAAGTAAACAACAATAATAAATAGTATTTCAGTATTGGGTAGTGGAAGCTATGATATGTGTATGCTTGGTGAACAGTAAAAGCTATAATCATACAAAGAAGTTATGAAAATGATATTAAGAATGTTTATAGCCAAGATGATCAGTTAAGTTGATTGAACTACACTAAACAATCATAAAATAAACATTTCAGGTTTTTTATTTTTTATTGTCAGCACTAATGCAGTGTTTGTTGTGGTAGTGTGAGTAATCATGGGTAATACAAAAATTTTAGGATGATGATAACGGCGTTCACAACCAAGATTGTCAGTTAATATAGCCGAACAAAAAAACAATCACAAAACTAATATTACGTGATGGTTAATGACAGGACATTTTGTAATACTCATAGTCATAACATAGTCGGGACCAGTAATACACAAAAGAAAGAATAGAATAAAGAATAAAAAAGTAAGCCAGTGATAATAATTTTAGGTAGCTAAGTATGTTTACGAAGGTTGTTCACTACAGAGTACAAATAAGAGAGAACAAAGGAGAAATAAAAGGGCCAAAATTATGTTATTAACAACAAAGCAAGTCATAGGTTTCGCGCTTAACATTGTCTCTGTCACTTAGAACACGGGCTGGCCAAATATGGTATCGTTGAGTTCCTATACTTGGTTGTACTAGCATATATTATTTTGTACTGATTTCTGGTTCTACCTGATGAGATGCAAGCAGAGAGTTGGGAATAGAGGGGTGTTGGGGTCAGAGAGTATGGTTTTAGACCATTTCTCCATGTATTCAGATGCCTTTCTACTAATGTAGTGATGAGCTGACTGAGTTTTATACCACTAGTCCTACTAACTACCTTCAACATCCTTCTCAGGATGGTATAGTCCTTTCAGTTTGCTCACCAATAGAAATTAGCAATCTTCGTTTACACAGTGTTTTATTCCGTTTTTAAATAGCCTATCTCATTGGTTTCTTTCTCTGTTCACTTAAAATATAAGCAAACCTTTTTCTACTGAATGAATACAGCCTCTTGCTTAATGTTTATGTGTGCACATCTTTCTGGTTGTTTCTTTTGGACAAACACTATCTGGCATATTTCACTACATTTCATATAGGATAGTTGTTCTCATTACTTAATCACATTCACACTTTAACTAACTCTAAAATGCTTTTTTCCAGCAAACAACGTTTAAAAAATTGTACCACTATAGCTAGTCAGTCTGAAAACTGGTTACCAGACTCTTAGAATACTGTTAACCTGTGTGTTATTGACTAATGGTTTATCAACTGTTTGTCGTAGTGGTTTGGATTTAGATTTTTTTTTTCAAAGGGGTAAACAGTCGCTTGACAATTAGTTATGAATAACAAACATCGTAAACAATAGCAGTTACTAACTGTTCTAATCATCCAGCATTACGATTCTTATAAAACTTCACTTATAAAGAGAAGAGGATAGAAAACGTGAGTCAGAACATAATGCAATTCTAGAGTTTCGTGTAAATGACAGAAGTGGCAGTATGTATGCTATGCATGGATAATAATATTTGATTTTTTCCCTATTGGATCATAAAATTCCCCTGGGAAATATGACTCCAAATAGTTTATACATATACAACAAGTAACAGAAGTATTGCTTTCAGTACAGTATTGACGGATGAAACTTGAATGATGTTTATGGTACACAGAGAAACGAAAAGCCAATAATTGATACCAAAAGAAAGATTACGGTGGCAAAAAAGTTGCATTCAAGTGGAAGCGTGGATGATTATTTCACAGCAGAAAAAAAATACCTGATAGAGTAGGAGGAAGAGAGAAAGTGACAGGACACCATAAAACTTGACGACTGTATCAAAATAAAAACACTAACACAATGAGTGACACCCAGGTATACAGTAAAAACGTACTGCTCGTTTACTATATTTTACACCTTTCAAAGAACTGCTTGTTTCAAATATTTGGTAACAGTGTAAATGAGCAATATATGACGAGTATTGTTTCTATTTTAAGACAGTAATCTTTAAACTTGTATAGTCAAATGAGGAAATCTCGAGTTCTACTGTTTGCATTCCATTCAAATAATAGATGAGTAGTGATAGCAAATAGACAAGCGAAGTCAAGAACATCACTTAGTCACTTTGTCCACCTTCTCTTAATATGTGTACAGATAACCATAGTAGTTAGAGCATAATTCAAGTAATCTTTTTCCTCTTTATCATGCACGTGTACTGTAGGGATAAAAAGCATCCGTTTAAATGGAATTTACCAAAATGTTTAGGAAAATTTTATAATGAAAGCAAAATAAATAGAAAACATTAAATTGAAATCGGTAATTACCTGGCGCCTATTATAATCATCCAAATAGTTGTGTGTAATTTACAACTTAGACTGTCTCATTATAAAACATCTGTTGCCTCTAATTTAGCATTTACCTGTTATACAAGCACACTCTAGAATCGACTGAACCAATAAATGAAGCAAAATCAAGGGCTAAAGTGCAACAGATACATACTTCTGCAGATGTATTACTAACTATTGTCCCAATGTAATTAAATCACTGAAAAACTAACTATCTAGGTATGATAACTATTTTGGGAATCATCGGCAGTACGCACCCACTGGGATTCGAACCCAGGACCTTCAGGTTACAAGGCAAGCTCGTATGAAACAGTAGCCGTTCAGTACTCCCTGGTTTTCAATGCTTCTCTAACTGATATCAATCCGTGATCAACTCGTAAAAACATAACAAACCCTTACAAACCAAACTATGATAACTATGCCTAAAACAAACCTGTTGTTAGCACACGAGTTTATGCACAATCATGATATTATGGTGTTCATTACATTAGGTTGGAGATAAAAACTTACAGATTTCTCAACTACTAACCACACTTCTGAATCGTGAAGTAAAATGATTAAGTGAAAAAAAGAGACAGCACGTTAGACAACCAATTCATATGTATATATCTGACATTTTGTTGTGTTCACTTAAATTAGATTCACTGAAATGCATACTCTAATAAATATTGTAGGAAAGTTTTTCCCACCTTCATCTACGATTTGATCACCTACTCTAATACTTTAAAAAAAAATCTAAATTAGAATATTTCACAACCTTAGTCTTTCAAATGAATAACTTCGAATGAATCTATCTAAACTTCACACTTTCCATTCTTGACATAGATTGATCTGTAAATTTGTTCAGTCTGACAAAGTAGACAGAATACAGATCATGGAGAGTGGAATTTGTTCGCTAAATACAATGCCTAGTTAGATGTGCTTTTTTTTTTATTTTCATAAAACTTTATGCTCTCGGGATGTAAATGCAGGCTAATATTTTTTATGACAGTTTCGAAAACTATGTATTCTATAATAAATATTAAGTACTATGTGTAGATGATCTTATCTAGTTGATCAACTGATCAACAAGATGAAGCAACACCTATCGAACAACATGACTTCATGCTAACTCAACATAGTGTTTTCATTTAAAAGAGAATGAAACAAATTAAGTGAAAACCCTTAATATGTACTACTAACAGGAAAAGTTTGGGACGAAAGTGCAGATGGAAGATATTACTACCATTCAAATCAGAGGATAACGTTAAAATGTATTCAATTTACATCATAACACTCTAACAAGTTACTTATTTTTACTGTAAAAAACATCTTATTTCCCAGCTTATTGTATTTGACTGATAACGCTAATATTATTTCTGAATGTATTTTATCTTATATTGATTTTATTCAAATGTCTAGTCATCAATTTTACTCATGTATATAAATGAAGCAAAACGTTGTGTGAGTGACTTGATATAATTGTGATTAATAATTAGCGCTGGAAACGTGATCAGTAAATATTACTGTACAACATTGTGTGATTCATCAAAATAAATCTTATCTATAATGAAAGTGCAAATTCCCTGCATTCTTCACATACAAAATGCCAACTAAATGTATCAGTAACAACCACAGTGTCAAATGCAAATATTCAGGCAGGTCCATTCTCTCCATTAATTTAGGTAATTGCCACCTGTTACCAACATCTGATCAAAAATTTGCATATGTTTTTAAACTTTACTAGTCAGTTGTATAGGAATTATATGAACAACAAAATTCAGCGAGGAGTCTCTTTTCGGTGAATTTTGTTTTTGATTATAGCTTGATCCCACACTGTATTTTTGGTACATGCATGGAATTTTCAGCATGGATATCGGTAGCCCAAATTTCGCAGGCCGACCATAGATATCAGGTGTCCGTCGGCAGGAGATCGAACCTCGGACGAGGTGCATGGCTGGTGAGAGTCCTAACCACTGTGCCACCGACGCAGTACAGCTGTACAATTGCATTTATGTATGTGCATGTGTGTACATTAGGATTGTCAAACAAAAAACAGCAATTAGTTAGGGTCACTATTTACGTCATCAGAATGTTTCTAAATTGTGGTGAATAATCAAAATAATAATAAGAGGGGGTTGAAGATTGGTAAGTAATGATAGGGGTTGCGCAATATGAAATAGGATGATAATGGAGACGCTTACCCAGAAAATAAATTATGCAATAGGTAGAAAGAGTAAATAAAGGGCTGGTTAAGAAGAAGTTACTAAGATGCCATACAGAAATTCAAAAACAGGAAACAAAACATTATTAACAAAGTTGTAGAACTCGGAAATCAGACCTTCATTAAAAGTTGTCTTCGCTCAATACTCAAAATTAGATGACCGGCCAGAAAAGATCAGCAACAGGGATATCTGGAAATGAGCGAACCAACCCAGCAGGAACCGATTGTGAAACAATATGCAAGAAGAAATGGAGATGGATTGACCATACTCTGATAAAACCATCAAGTCACATCACTAGACAAGTCATTGCTCGAGTGGAACCAGGCCGAAAGGGAAGCGGCGAGTTGGTCGTCAGTGTGAGGGTGACTTGGAGGAGTTCATGTGAAGAGGAGATGAAAGCATGTGGACAGACTTGGAGCGGGGTGAAAAGGTTGGCAGAAAACCGAAGGCAATGGAAGTGCGCAGCTGAAGTCCTATGCTCCTCTAGGAATTAAAGGATACAATAATAATAATAATAATGTAGAACTCGGTATTATACCTAAAGCAGAAGGAAGGGGTGAACAAGTTTCTTCTGTGTAAATAAATGAGGGTTTTCTATCCAGATCACTAAGGCCTCGGCAATGCAAAGTATAAAGAAGCTCATTGTTTTCGGAGACTTCTTCTGACTTTGAATGAATTCTGCGTGCATATTGAGTGACCAGTGTTGCCTATATGTTCAATTTTAGCACTCTTTATTGATCCACTATTATCTTTTCGTAATCAAGCGGGATAATGTTCTTCGACTCCTTTGGATAGAAAAAACACATCGAACGACCTGTATATCTCGCTTCATATGAGCAAGTAAATTGGTAGATACACAAAGAAGTGGTCAAATGTGATAGTTTATCTTTGGCGGCTTGAGAATACAAATCGTAATGTAGCATCAGGGAATGCTCTTTTCAGGGTGTTAGATATTCTTCTCTCTAGGATGTTGGGTAGAAGGTCGCCTTGAACACCACCTTCATGTATCGCATCTTCTTTGACACAGGGGTGACTTGTTCCTTGTTGATGTTCAGCTTTATATGTTTATCTATAAAGCGTGGTAGATAGCTGTTCTCAAGTAGTGTCTACCTCAAAAGAATGAGAATGAAATGCTCATAATCAAGCAGAGAGTTTTTTGCTTGAGACCCCGACTGATTTCACTTCTTATTTCTTAACCACAATTGTTGACGAACCAATTCTTAAGCGTCTCTTTATCTATTGCCTAATTATGTATACTGTTTAATCTTTGTCTTCGGCAGTGGTGAAACTTCGTAAGGTTGGATAGAGATTTTTTTCTATACAATGGAGGATATTCACACTATGCATTCATTACTTTACTTACAATCTCGAACATTTTTTATGGGAAGTTATAAAAAAATAATTGTATGTATCACACATATTGTGCGTCGGTGGCACAGTGGTTAGGACTCTCGCGGCCATGCACATGGTCCGAGGTTCGATCCCCTGCCGACGGACACCTGATATCTATCGTCGGCGTGCAAAATTTGGGCTACCGATACCCATGCTGAAAATTCCATACTTGTACCAAAAGTACAGTGTGGAATCAAGCTGTAATAAAAAAATTGTAGATGTTTAGCTAGTTTCGGATCAAACGATCAGTAGAAAAAAAGTGTGCTGGTATAGTGTTCTCAAACTAACAGAGATAAAATTAAAGATTTAAAGGGTTCATCGAAAGGACTCGTATACGTTACAAAGGAGAAAGCAGAATTAAACAGATATTTTTTGGTCGTGTTAAGGGTAGCACCAATCTATGAACCGGTAGATGAAGATTCGTTAGAAAAGGATTAGCGTGCACCGTGGTTATCACAGTCTTGAAAATAGTTCCTTAACATTGTTCCGTTTGCACTTTAACGGCCAATAATGGATTTTATGGCCAGACCTTATATTTTTGTATTACAGACATTGAAAATATCTGTTAGCAACAACATAAATTAGAGAGAAATATCAACATGAACGTCGCCTCTGCTACCAATTCATTTTTTTCACCTGTCCTGTCTTCCACGACAAAGTTAACTAGATTGTCTTCCTACCAGTTATGTCACAACTATCTCTGAAATATTCCCTTTCTCGTGCAAAAAGGCTCAGTCATAGTACCTTTGTTCTAACCATTTTTCGGTGAATGTGCACACTACAATTCAACTTCGTCTAAAAGTGTTGATGTTGAGTGAATTTCATTTAAATTTCATTGTTCAGAATCCCAGAACTACACAGTACGTAACTACGAAATAGTCCTTATAAAAACTGACTTTGGTATAGTGGATTTATAGCACATTGACAATTTACTTTTGCAGTTTATGAATCAGTCTTTTTTATGAATTGTAACAATTTTATTCCTAATTATTTTGTTTAATTTTAGGTAGAGACATTACGCGAACTACTTGACGGTCCAAGTGAATTTGTTGCGGCTGGTCTGGAGCGTTTTCGTCCAATCCAAGAAATAAAACAACCGGCTAGATGCCTCAGTCGTAGTGTAAGTCGTACGAAAAATCAAACTAGATCACGGAGTAGCTCAGCTCTACCCCCAATAAAGCAGACTTATGAACAGTCAGATAAAGTATGTGATTCAAATGCTGGATACACTGGTAAGGATTATTTGAAGTTTTTTGAGGTTATGAGACAATCTCTTGTATATATATATATATATATATATATATACATAATAATTAACAGTTATTTACCTGACGACTGTGATAAGAGATGAAGCTGAATAAATCATCTAAAATTAAATATGAACCGCTTAACTTGTCAGGGTGCATAATTTTTTTTGATTGCAGCTTGATTCCACACCGTATTTTTGGTACATGTATGGAATTTTCAGCATGTGATATCGGTAGCCCAAATTTTGCACGCCGACGATAGATATCAGGTGTTCGTCGGCAGGGGATCGAACCTCGGACCATGTGCATGGTCGGCGAGAGTCCTAACCATTGTGCCACCGAATGCATCCAAGAGTTTAATACATTCTTTCAGCAATCTTAAACTGAGTTTTTAATTTAATATAAGTTGAAAACTGTTTCATTCCTACTGAATATTTAGTTAGGCTTATCACACTACTTTAACTTTCATCAAAGTACTATAATTATCATTATGTTATTTATTATTCCCTTTGGTTCCGAGTGAAACATAAGGTTTCAACAACACACCTCCACTTTCTTCTATTTTCTGCCCATCCTCTTCATTTGGGTTTACGATTAATCATAATCTCTCGTCTCCTCCTCACATAATCTCCTCCATGTCATCCTTGGACGACCCACTTGTCACTTCCAAATGGGGTTCCATTCGAAGGGCCTTTCGCGCGATGTCATTTGATGGCTTCCTTAACGTATATCCGATCCATCTCCATTTTCTCCTACATATCTGTTGAGCGATCAGTTCTTGGTTGACTTGTTTCCAGAGTTTCCTGTGTCGAATTCTTTCTGGCCGGCTGGCCACTTGAATTTCAACATAGAATCAGTGAAGGGAGCTGTTGACAAAACTTTGTAACTTGGTGGAAATCCTTTTCATGACACTCAGTGCAAGTTTCTGACCTGTATAGAAGGACTGAATGACTTCACATTTGTGTTTAAAATCTGAATCTTGCTCTTTGTTCGGACTGAGTCCAAAAGATTTCGAAACTGGTTTCAGGTTGATGAAGTTGTATTTTACCTTTCCTATTTTGGCTGGCTTTGAACTCCTCATCTGTTCCGTCTGTGGTTGAGTCTGTGCTTCTTAGATAAGTGAAGGAAGGAATCTCTGTCAAATCTCTCCGTTGATGGTGATTGGTGGTGGCTGTTGTTGTTATTGTTGGTTTGTTATCCTCATCACCTCCGTTTTCTCTATGTCTACCTGGAGTCCTGTCTTCGCCGCATGCCTCTTCTATCAGTTTGTTGGTTTTTTGCATGCCTGCAGCTCTTCGAATTTGTGTGATATTCGACGTATATCGTCTGCGAAATCTATATCTTCTAGAGTCTTCTCACCAGTCGTCCAGCGTATTCCTGACTCCTTGCCCTCAACAGTCTGACGCATAATCAAGTCGAATACCACAATTAAGAGTATCATCGGGGATAATATGCACTTCGAACGCCTCGTTGAGTTTCCCGTTGTGAATCACCTGACTGACACGTGGCATTTTCATATAGCCAGCTGTTGAATGAGGATGACATAGGCTGGTGCACTGCACGCCGCAATGTTGAAGCAGTTTCCAAATTGCTTCTCGGTCAACGTTGTCTGATGACGGCCTTTTCGAAGTCGATGAGTTAAGATACAGGTTTGACTGCCGTTCTATGCTTTGTTCGATGATGATGCGTAGAGCTGCAATTTGATCAGCACATGATTTGCCCTTCCTGAATACAGCCAGCTTGTTCCGATGAGGCGGGACTCTGCATCCAGTGCATCTTTTATTCTCTCTAGGTTGATACGACTTAGTATTTTACTTGGCGTGGACAAGGGCATTATTTCACGCCAATTTCTGTAACGGCCTAAGTCACTCTTCTTTAGTAGCTTGGCAAGGTTACCTTTCTTCCAATCTGTAAGCACCTCTCCTCCCTTCCAAACCTTTTGAAGTAATGTCGTGGGGACATCTGCGCAAACTCTGGGTGCTTCGGAGGGAATTCTGTTTGGCCCTGCTGCCTTCCTGATCGGCGTTCAGAAGCTTGATCGCATTTAGGATTGATGCCTACTATTATTATTTCCTTTAATTTCTAGAGGAATATAGGGCTTCGGCCGCGAGTCTCCACTGCGTTCGGTTCTCTGCTAGAGTTTTCACCTGTCTCCAAGTCTGCCCACATGCTTTCACCTCCTCTTCACATGACTTCCTCCAAGTCACCCTTGGACGACCAACTCGCCGCCCTCTTTCTGGTTCCACTCGAGCGATGGCTTGTCTAGTGATGTCACTTGTTGGTGTCTACTGGCAGGCAGTTATTTGCGTGCTGTTGGTGTATTTCTGGGCGAGTTGCAGGTGATGGTCGATTCAAGATTTCTTTGAAGTGATCAGCCCATTTTTTAATCTGTTTCTCCTCCTTGGTAATTAAGTTCCCTTGAGGATCTTTCACAGGTAGCTTATAAAACTTAGAATGCAAATTTGTAATCGAAGGTTAGCATCTGTTCTCTACATCACTTATGTATTAATAATTCTTCAGCAGTTTTCAATTTGTTCACTTTACAATTTTTTTGAAATATATTGGTGAACAAAGTTCAGCTTGCTAAACGAAAGACAGCACGGAATAGGAAATTATAGTGGTACATTTTGTGAAGTATTTACTACAGCGAATATCGTATATTTGATGCTCCATAGTTCTAAAGAAAGAAAATGATTACTGAGTTTAGTTATTTGTTACTTTTTCTGATGAATTTCTCAAAAGACAAAATTCTTTCATTTGGTCATTTATCGAGAAATCAACCAAAATAGAATCTCTGGAATGCACTAGAACTCAATGCATACACCCTACAGCTAATTTTGTACAGTTTCGTTTTATTTTGACTTTGTCAACTTTGTTGTTGGTAAAACAATCCTGTGAAATGAAAGTGACGAACAAGATAAGAATTTATAATTGGAGTGCACAATATTTGCAATAGTGGCTTCCAGAATACTAGAGATAGTTAAATAATTATGCCGTTTTTTATGTAATATTCTCAAATTCTAGAGAAAAGTATAAGCTCGACTTGCGAGAACCTGTTGATATGTTCCGTAGGTTCGCCATAGCTTATCCAAACAAATATTGTTCACCATTGTTAGTAAACCACCTTCATGTTATACTTTTGCAGGCGGTCATAATTTATTTTAATTGAATTTTTTAGACTTTCCTGTAGACTGACTGGACCGAAATACTCGGTTTCATGTTGACATGTCGGCTTCTTGGGCAGATGTTTCGACGATGTCTGGGCCTTTTTAATTAGTATTCAACTGGTGGATGGTGACTATCACTGGAATCCAGGATGCGTATTTCGTCCTATTTGGGACAAGTCAGCTGGATGTACCTGGGATAGAGCACTTCGGTCTGATCGATCGACGGGAAAATCCAAAAATTCAATTAAATTAATATGACACGTCGCATAAGAGGCGGCTCTCGTGGCCCAAGTGGTCTAGTGGATAACGCTTCGGCTTTTGAAACTATGGGCACTGGGTTCGAGCATCGGTGGGAACATCATCACTCACTGAGAAATGCAGGTACATCCAGTTGACGAGTCCCGATTATGACGAAATGCACATCCTGGATTCCACTGCTAGTCACCATCCACCAATTAAAGTCATAATTTATTTAATCTTTTCCGTCAGTATTTTTATAGTCAGCAATCCATGATATGGACTAATGAACAAATTTTAGTTTATTGGTCATACAATCTGTATATACCTACACGTGGATGTATCTATTTTTCCATGTATGCGAACGCTTATCTAGAGGAAGGTATGGTTATTTAGACTAAACAGTATGCAAAACCTCCAATTTACACTATTAACGCCTGTATAAATAATTAGAGGAAATATTTCTCTCAGATTATAATGCATGATATTTAGATGGTGTATAATTATTCCTAATAACTTCTGATAGTTGTTTTTCTTTAGATGAATAAATAATAGCTTTTTTTGGCGAATCTTTTAATGAATGAATTGTAGTTTTCATGTGTTTTTGTTTTCACTTTGTTTGTGATAATGTGATAGACAGTGAATGTTTACAAGTAATGGTTTAAAAAAAAATTGTTGTGACCATTATGCGCATATATTTCACTGTCCACTTTTCTATCAACACTGTGCATCTGCTGTTGTTCTACGTCTTAATTACATATTTTTCTTTTAGGGGATTAGTAGTGTTTTCCTGTACAACTTATTTCCTCTTTCAGTCAGTGTATGCATGTACACATAATTATTTGATATTTCTTTAAGTTGCACTGCCCGTCTGCCGTGATGCTGAAGTACGACTTCTTTAAACTCAAGAAGAAGGGTGAAAGAAAAATTGAATTTATGCATCATTCCTCTTGTGGTACCCACATGATTAGTTGGAGAGATATGTGGAAAATTCAAATACTTATTTTGTAAAAATAAGCTTCTTACTGTGATGGATCAGTGCATAGTTCAAAATGTTACAATGGTGAGATTGTGCTAGTCAAATTTTCCAATGAACTGACAGATGTATTCATCGGAAGTTTTGATGGTCTGATTCAATTGTTTCCGCCTATTATTTACTTTGATGAACTTGTTTTGTTTTAAATGATTCCGTGGTGCTAATCTGAGGTATAATTCAGACATATCAAGAAAACTATTCGGTTATCAGGTCTAAAAGCGCAAAAACCCAATATTTTACAGTAAAGACCACAATATCGACAAACCTGGAGACTCAGGTGTTTTTTATGTTTCTTTTTCGAAATTTTTCAAAAGTTTTTATAAAGTATTTTTGTATGTTTGAATTACTTTTGACAACTATGAGTTTAATTTTTTCAATAGAGACACTGCTTCGTTCGTTCAAATAATGTTTTATTAAGGCTTATACCACATCTTGACAGCTAACCTTTTTCCAGCTGTAGGTAATCAAAACTCCATCTTCGCGATATGATTTGCATGCACTTTTACATCTGACACTATAATTTATCATTTTTAGTTGTGTACAAGCTGCTGCTTTTGAATCTTTGACTAAAAAGGGAGTGAAGATGAGCGTTGTTTTGCTATTCACATCTAGCAGTTTAGCTTTTGCACTTAAAAATGTGAACTGAAAACTCACAATGTAGGAATAAGATAGTTATAAAAAAGTCGACTGATATACCTCATACTGATGGATATTTTATCCTGAAGAATAATTAAGTAAATAAAAGATAAACTTGACAGCTAAAGTATGTGCTACTGCTGTGAAATGACTATTTCAGGAGTACCTTTCAAAATCCTTCAAGTCTTCATAACAATATACACTGAACAATTGAAAGCTCTGTGAAACTGGTTCGTACCATTGTAAGATGTAGCGATAAGAACAGGGAATCTGTTTATTCCTAAATGCATTGGCAGTATCTTTGGCAAAGCATACAAGATCATTAAGTCAACAAAACGTAAGGGTGGTAAAACGTATTTGGAAGAATGAGAACGATCAACTCACATTTTGGAGGTGCTGTTAGTTTGAAATACTGGACTCATTCACTGGAATTTTGACTTTCTAATCGTATCATATATTACTCTAATGAGTCTGATTACTAATTGTTTCGCTAGTGAAACACGACTGTAAATATTTATTCCTTAAAGAGATAAAGCTTATTAACACTTTTACCAAGTCTGATAAATTGAAATATGGCATCTTCTGCAGAAGAAGAAGACATTGTGAAGTAGTCGCCCTATGTCATGAATTGGCAGAAGTTAGAATTCAAGGACCGTTGGATCGGGTCCCAGTGGCTCAATGGTCTACGAGCTCGCCTTGCAACCAGAAGGTCCTTGGTTCAAACCCGGTGGGTGCGTACTGCTGAAGAGTCCCACACTAGGATGAAACAGCTATCCAGTACTCACAGCTGGTTTTCCAGTGGTTCCTTAACTGATGTCAGCTCATGATGAAATCCTCCATGCAGTCAAACACAGAATTTCTACAAAACCAATATTTGTAAATTGACATATTCTAAGAATGTTACAGTAAAATTTGGCATGAATTTAATAAATAAACAAAACCAAAATAAACGTACCAACTTACCTGTATAGTCGGATGATATCACTTCACTTCCAGTCATTATCTACTGAGGTTTGACTGTGCGAATATTCATTCTGTTTTTTCAACCGTCATCATATCCAGTAAAGCCTTGCATTCATAAACAATGATACTGTCTCAAAAATAATTCATTGCTGATTAGACCATTTCATCACTACATGAAATTATGACGAATTTTTTTGTTAACAGTGATTCATTTTCACATACAAGTCTATTTATTTCTCAACCATGTTTTCTTATATTTCTGCATCATAGAAATTACGGTTTTAACTTTGCTTATTCAGTCTGTCAGGTGTTCATTAAATCTGGTCAACATGATCCACAGACAGGTGAAATGTACTCATCTATTTGTACAGCGAACCCAACAATTACAATCTGTAATAAATATCAATCTACTCAACCTATATTACTTAAATCCGCTTATATTTGTACAATAAACCAAAACAACAATGGAAATACACAACCTGATCAAGGTAACGAATCAAGTGGATCTGATGTCACAAGCAGTACACTGACTGGACCATTTTGTCCAGGAAGTGTTGATTATTTTGAAGTGAGTTTTCTCTGCTAACTGGATGTTAATGCTTTGATGCAACCAGCAAAATTCAGTCTGATATTCTACATAAGCCTTTTGTTTTTATGGCTTATAAGTTAGGCTTGAGAAAAGCGTACTCGAGACATTTTTGTCTACTAAATACTGAAGTATGTTGAAATAGACAGAAAATCCATACAGCTCAGCTATTTGTAATAATTGGTAAAAAATACCCACAGGACGGAGTTTCCTGGAGTTCTGGTGATAAGTCGTGACCAGTGAGGTCCATCCAGTCAAGTGTGAGGCTGGATGTCCCACCGATGGCATTGGTTGGTGATCACGCTAAATCACGAATTGGTAGAAGTTAGAATTCATGAGCCATTGAATAGGGTCCGGGTGATTGAATGGTATACGAGCTTGCTTTGTAACCGGAAGGTCCTGGGTTCAAACCCTAGTAGTGGGTGTGTACTCCCGATGATTCCCAAACTAGGATGAAACAGCTGTCCAGTACTCTCTGGTTTCCAATGCTTCTCTAACTGATATCAATTCGTAAAAACAAATCTAATCCTTACAAATCAACTAAAGAAAAAAAATTCCTCGTCACTTGTAAATTTTCATTTAGACCTCAAGAACAAGAAATTCGTCGAAGACAAGGTATTTGAATAAATTCATTAACAAGTAGCACTTTCGTGTACATACATCTGAATTTCAAACATCAAATATGAGTGAAGTCAGTGTTTCTGATTCAGTCAGTCAAATGCTTTTGGCTGCAAACACTAGTTTATCTTCGGAAACCCCAAGATTTACGTCCTTCCACTTAAAATACCAGCTTCTTTATCTGGTTTCCTTAATGTGTGTTTCTAGTGCTTTACCTATTCATAAGGAGCTAGGTAGCATTGTGGATATTCACGATAGCGGACTGCAGTATGGTTTTAATATAGTGTTTCAGGGAGGCTGTTCGGTAATCTATTTTCAGTGGACAACTGATTCATGAAATAATTCAGAAGTTTGTGTCCTAATGCAGACCATATCACCGACATTTTCCCTATTTTCAACTTTATAAAATAGCGAAGTTAATAACTAATTCAAATTATATGCGTCCCACTTCCAGTTACTCAATTCAGGGAGAAAAAGTGTTTCTAAAAAGACAAAATGTGCATTTACGAAAACTACATAGTGATTGATTGTTTTACTCAGAAAAGAAATCTTATATTCTCAAGGATGTGTTTAAAACAGCTTGCATAACTTATTTGACCTATCATTTTGAAGGTATTTAAAAAGTCTGTCCAGTCTTACTTAAATCATTATCAGAGGTGCTTTGGTCCAGTATTATTTGATTCAAGTCATCAGTGGTTGTTATTCTTCAAGAATAAATCCTTACGCCATGTAACATGATAAAGGAATCTGTTATTCATGGGTAAACTTTGTAAAATCAATTAAAGCTGCTCATTTCATGGAGGTATTCGAATTAAAAAAGTCATTCTGGGTTTAAGTGCTTATGATTTCTGCAGGTATATTTTGTTGGGAAACTCGTAATCTGAGTGTATTCGGCAGAAATACCTTAATGGTTGATGAAAATGGTAAGATAAATCTTTTATCAGAAATGACGTTTTTTTACCTATTAGACCGATATGGATTATAGAATGCTAATAACAGCTACAACTGCTCTCTGTAACAACAGGTGGTATTCAAACTGCATCCTGAAATCCCCGTATAACTATCGAAATGAAACCTTTCAGGACGAGGTTATTGTTATCTTTACAGAAAAAGTGACTTGTAAGACAAACTCTAATTGTCGTCACAGTGATTCACTGTACTGACCATTCTTAGTAGTTCTATGTATTTTTGTGATGAAGTTTAACAACTCACTAACAAAAGGCTATTGTATAACAACATTAAAAACACGTCGTACATTTTTTTTAACTCATACGAGGCGAATATTTACATTGTGGAGTTTGACAAGTATTCATTTGAATATGTGTGCACATGTTAAAGGGGAAAGCGTTGTCGTATAGCTTTACAAGACTGAATAATATTAAATCCTCAAATAGGACAATAGAATTATGCGTCACTCTTCAATGTTTTTTACAGTTAGTTAAAAACTAATAATTTCTTATGGCATTTCCCTTTTTAGATACCCCTAAATGATTTTGGTGAAATCAGTAAAATACGCCTGAGTCATGATGGTTACGGTAATTACCCTGAATGGTTACCTGAAGAGATATGCCTAAGATTATCACCGGGTAATGCTAATCAGTCAATTGACTCATTGAAGATGTACTCTCAAAATAATCCCCCTTCAAATAAATTACAAAATTCAGAAGAAGAAATTAGTTTTTCATCTCCAACCACTACATCATGTGAAATGACATTTCCATGTATGAGATGGTTGTCAAGATATAAAGCAGACGGTAGTCTAGTGCGTGAAATCGCTGCGCCTGGAACACAAATACGTGATCAAGGACGCTTATTTGGAAGAATCCTGAAAGCATATCCCTTAGACATTGCAACATTATTTCAACAAGAAGAAAGATCTCCTGGTGAGTTAAGCACTGAACAAGTTATCCTCTACTGTTCACTGATTTAGCCTGAGTTGATTTGTCCAACGGAAGTCTTTAAATTGAGAATCTTATGCTCGAGTGTTTGTTTGTGCGGATATGACTTATGTGGTAGTCATCTTTCTCCACATCTAACTTGGTGGAAGCTACTTGGTCACAACTTCTCACTACAACGCCAGAGAATCCGTTGAGTGGTATGGTACCTGTGGATGGTGATGATGCTGTACATCACGAACTGGCAGAAGCTTGAATCCTCAGACCGCCGGATTGCTTCGTCTGACTGATAACAGAGTCACCTGATCATCTGAACTGAATGCTCTGGTTTTGGTCTCTGGTGAATCCATGGATACGTGCAGATACGAACAGCCCCGACTAGGACGAAACAGCTATTCAGTATTTCTTGGTCTTCAACAGTACTCTAGTTGATATCAGCCCGTAACGATATCTAACTCAAAAATGTATTTCTTGAGCCTCGATTATCAGGATGATCCCAGGGCTAATCGTCTGTCTACTGATATTTTTCTACCCTTCACTGTCAAAATAAGACAGATCAGATACTCCAGTGAGTCATCGGTGTAGTGACTGAAAGTAGTTAGTTTCAGCATCAAAGTGATTAACAGATGAGGTGAATAGAAATAGGGTGACTGTCATGATAATTCTATGCAAAAATCCACAAGTACTCCACAATTTTCACTGCCAGATAAATGTCTGAATGTATGTTTTTAAAAAGGAAAAGACGTTTGTCATCAGCTTTGACCTTTTTATCTTGCAGTCATCCTGATTTCTCTTCCGTCAAACATTCACCAACAGGGAATTTAATTAGGAATATATATATCTAAATTTATGTATACATGGCTGTTGGATACATAAAGCAGTATTAGTACCTCATCCATGTGATACACAGGAGTCTCGCAAGCTCAGTACCACACTAATTTCAAGCCTCTTAATATGGTTGTATAGAGACAAATGTCAATAAAGTACCAAGCGAATGAAAGGAACAAATACCTGTGCATTCAGAATAACTATGAACAAAGAAGAATAACACAAAGAGACGCAAAATTAAGATAAAAGACTTCTCGAACAAATGACTGTTGTTGAAGTGACTTGTGTCGGTTACTCTGGTAAGCTGAATACAAGAGAATGAAGGCTATTTATTCACAAAAGTGGTATGATGAAGCTGAGTAACAATAACCAATAGATAGTATAAGAAGCATGTTTACAAAAGTTAGTGCTGAAGATATCATCAAGTTTGGTGATGAAACACTAAATCTCGGAAAACACCAAACGATATCAATCACTCTTTTCCCCAATATCTTTAATTCTTCTATATGTGTCTACTCCAAATCGTTGAAGGATGTTAAGTAAAAGTATGAAGGAGATTGTTATTTTGTTCAGATGAATACCTTGATTGACGTTTCGGTGATCCAACCGATTCAAGTCAAGATAACACTTACGACCACTTTCATTTCAGGATATTTGAAGATGCAGTGAGTTTGTTACTAGCATTTATGACAGATACTACCTTAAATAGTGTTAAGCATAGTATTTAGAATGACGCCTAGTGTCACTGCTAGTATTCATATATGTGGAACAGTCCAGATAATTTGCGTAAGCCGTAACAGTGGTTATATATTTTGTTAAAAGCAGTATCTGGCAGACGAATTTGTGTTCATTGTAATCAAGTTGTTTCTCATTAGTACCTTACAGTTCAATTAAATATGTTAATAAACACTTTCAAATAAAACAATAGCAGTAGAATGAAGGACTGACTACTCATCAGCTTAATGAACCTGCATTGTCGACTAAAGTGACATTGGTTCATCGAAACACTGAAGGCAATTAAGTAAATGAATTCCAGTCTAACTGCAAGTGAAAGAATGAATAAATATTAGGTCAGTTGGAATCAATTTGTGGCGGAAGAAGCCTATAAAGAATTAAACTAATATGTGAACAAGAATGGATGACTAATATAACCGACACTGATGAAAATATCTGAGCTAGACTAGCATGATGAGATGATTAGATGACAATATCAGTACGAAGTGGAATCCACATTAATCACTGCGCAAATGTCGTTTATGTGCAAATAAATACACAAAGATCTCTTACTGGACACCACAGACTACTAGCGGACGTCTTTCAACCTACTAGCCCACTTCAAATTTGCTAAACATCACACTTTTATGAAATACTGGATTAAGATTTCAGTAGTTAGCAAAGTGAAGTTTTTCAATATGCGCATAATTTTACAAATGCAAATTGATATTTATCATTCAGGTATAACAACTGCCATAAACTAACAAATGCTTAGACTAATTTTAACGACATTCTGTATTGACACATTCAAGGCATCATTTTCTTCTCTTTTCAGTAATGCAATATCAACTGATTACAAAGACTGGCAACCTTTGGAACGCAGGTGTCAATGGAGTTAATGTTAACATTCTACTACAAGGTGATCGTGGCGACACAGGACAACGGACCCTGTGGAATGAAGAAGTAGACAGAAAGAAGGCTTTCTTAAGAGGAAAAGTATGTGAAGCAATTTGGCAAAAAATGGTTACGATAACTAGAAGAAAACCAGTAATAATAGTTGTTTGATTTAGAGTTTATTTCTAACTACGCTGTCATACTGATAAGTGACTTTATCCACCTAAACCAATAAGTAATATAGGATTTATGTTCTAACAATGCTTAGTGTACTGGTTACGACATGACATTTGCTTCTTGTTAGCCTAAGTGTGTGTTCAGGACCTTGATGGGGATTAGCACAGTATAAAACATTCTGGTTGCAAGAAGAGCTCGTAGACCAGAAGGTCTTGGGTTCGAAACCCAGTGGATGAGCACTGGTGAAGAGTCCCAAACCAGGACGAAACGGCTATCCAGTACTCACAGCTAGTTTTCCAATAGTTCTCTAACTGATATCAGCTAATGATGAAACCCTCCATCCAAAGAAACGAAATCCCTACAAAACCAATACTTGGAAATAAAACGTTTTCGCTGCGGTTGCAGATCAACAGAAGCATCACTGATGTTATTGATCCAATGTACTCACCTTACTTACAGACTTATTTGGTGACAAATCAGGTCATATGCTCAAAAACAACCGTATAAACATTTCTTAAAGACATGCACAACCAAGTCAACTGTTATCTTGACCTTTAAAGGAGTCCGTTCGTACGGTAAAATTTCCAACCATACATTAGTGCAAACATAGATTGGAGTATCAGTTTCGTGTTTACAATGTGTTTCTTGGGCAGTTCAAATTTTAAAATGGGCAGAAGTTGCCTTACATTTCGCATTATATGTGCACGCAAGACAAAGTAATAAACCTCTTTGTGTCTTCAAAGCTAATTTTATTTTAAGGTAAACTGGCTAGCATGAAAATAACTAATGGAGAGTTCCACTCTCTTCCAACTGGAGGAACGAAAACTCAGCAGAAGTTCTGTTAACAGTCAGAACATTGTCACTTCGCCAATAAGCTGATGTTTGTGAATAAAAAGTTGGAACTTAGTTTAGCAGGTAGGTAGAATAACTGAGGTATGTGAAAGGCGTTTTGATGTTTCTTAAATTACTTGAAATTTTCAAGTATTATTTGTAAGAGCTGATATCTTAAGACGGGATGATGAATTCATATCCAGTAAAAACTATGCTTACAGTCACACGCGACGTTTTTCATCTTCCACATTCATGTAGCTCAGTGTGGAGTAAAGTATTTCAAATAATTTGATACTGTCAGTCAGAGGATATTTCGGGTGTTCCAGTGAAGTTAGTCACTTCATGATTCATTTCGATGTTTCGTAATGCCAAGTGGTGACGTTAGCTTTCGATGAAGACTAGATTCAAAGATAAATCACTTTCTAATATTGACGAGATCTAAGTATTTATTCAATCTTACACTCACACGGAGGTTCATTTAAATGGCATTTTCGTGACTACTTTCATAAACGTGCCTTATCTCACTTCTCCTTTTTCTCCTCCTTCTTTAGACAAGCATATTTAATGTGGAGGCTGTATTCCTTGGAAGACTGAAGGCACTCACCATATGGTTAGAACCGATTGATACCGGAAATGATAGTAACAGTGTGACTACTGATAGCGGCTGGTATCTGGAATATGTAGTTATTCACCAACTCTCACCAACTTTCGATTCAGTCAGGAGTCAAAGAAGTGTTCCAAATAACTCTCTTCTGCCTTCTTCTCCGCCTACACCTCTACCACCGCCATCATCGTCTCCATCAGTTACAAATACTGATAGTTTCTTAGTGAAAACCAAACTCTCGAACTGTAAGGATGCTTGTGGAACCTATCTTTTCCCTGTTTTCAATGGTTAACAACAGATGTCGGAATGAATTCCCTACCTATTAAATTAATTCCCGCCAGTGGAAGTGGAGCTCTTACACCAGATTTGATTGAATCAATTATGTCTCATGAAAAGGAACAAATATATGTAAGAATATATAATACAATAATAATGATAATAATATGTATATAATTAAACTGATAAGATTTATAACTGCGGAATCCCTTAACATGGATTGATGAGTGTTTTTTCGACAAAGTCTTTTACAGATTGAGTTTTTTTATCATCAGGGTTGCATCTTATTTTGGAGACATGTTTTTTTTACATATCGGATACAAAATATTTACCTGCTACTGCTTATCAGTACTCTTCAGACCAAGAGTGTTTGTTTAAGCAGAATTGATGATTCCTTATAAATAAATATGGATTTGTTGGCACATGGGATACGTGAAACTACAGCATAAGCTCAGTGAAATAATTATTTTGCATCACGTAGTTGTGATTTTGGGAATGGAAGCAAAACGATAAAATGGTAATAATACGACGGAATGATCCTTCCAAATGCTCAAGAGTTTACTGGGAAATTATTTACACAAATAAACTGACCACCTCCTTAGCATCCGAGTGTCGAGTCTGTAAGCTAATGATTGACCACCTGGAATCCCTATAAATAAAGAAAAAGTCAAACAAACTATAGTTGGGAAATCCACTAAGATCTCTTTTCAATGTGGAGCCACACTGAAGATGTAAAGAAGAAAACAAGTTGTCTACAAATCGAAGACAATTATGAACAGATGATGCAAACACCGAGATCTATGAGGCACTGACCACTTATTTTGTTCTGAGCTACAATCGTTCAATAGAACGCACGCTTGACCCCATAGTTGTGCTGCATTAAACCCCAGAAGATGTTTCAAGAGAGAGATTTATTAGATGAATTTTAATATAGGAATGGCAAGAACTCGGTGAGCAATAACGGCTGTTGTCAAACTTAGGCAAAAGAGTCGTTAATTGCCGAAGGCCTCTCATAGGTGGCTGATAATGATGAAATCTATTATGAAACCAAAAGTTCTGACGGCGAAATACCCCTAAACGAACTATCTCATTAGGAGGGATACATGTGACAGAAAATTCAACGCAGAATGCGCTTTGTGTGGCCATTTGTATCAGGAAGATTGGAATCTAGTGGAGGAATTCACAACGTTATTTTGGATTTTAAAAGCACCACTTACATAAGAACACGACACAAAACAAGACAACAGAAGTTTCCATTAACCAACACTTGTACTTAGAGATTTAACGCTATGAGGAAAAATGGTAGCTTTCCCAAATCAAATCCAATAAATTGTGGGCTTTATGTAAATTGTAATGGAAGTGATTTCACGTTAATTCGTTTATTGAATGCATATCACAACGAAACGATATTAATTTACTGGAGGATACTTTGGATGTTTCTGATCAATTAATCGTATCAAGATGAAATCCGAAATCAGAAGTTCTGAATGCAATCAAGATGCTAAGAACCGAAAAGCAGCGGGACCAGATGGAATCCCAGCTGAAGCATTGAAAATGGACCCAGAGACAATAGCGGACTTGATGACACCACTAATGGAGAAGGTGTGGAAAGAGGGCAAAGTACCTGAGGATTGGAAGAAAGGATACTTATTCAAACTGCCAAAGAAAGGAGATTTAATTCAATGTAAAAACTGGCGCGGAATTATGCTCCTGTCCATTCCAAGCAAAATACTAAGCCATATCACCCTGGAGAGAATCAAACTCGCCTACCTGGATGAAAAACTTCGACCGGAACAGGCTGGATTCGGAGAAACAAGTCATGCATTGATCAAATCGCCACACTACGGATCATCATTGAACAAAGCTTGGAATTCCATCCATTCACCTCTCTATCTCAACTTCATCAACTTTGAAAAGGCACTCGACAGCGTCGATCGAGAGGTCATTTGGCAACTACTCCGCTACTACCAAGGGGTCCCACCGACAGTTGTACATCCCATCCAACAGTTATACGACAATGCTGCATGCCAAGTAATCCACAACGGGAAACATACGGAAGCCTTCGAAGTAAGGACGGGAGTGAGACAAGGCTGCCTGCTATCGCCAATGATCTTCCTGATTGCAGTAGATTGGATAATGCGACAAACATCGGGCGGGGCAATGAGGAAACAGGCATAAAATGGACTCACACAAAAAGGGACTTGGAGGATCTGGACTTCGCCGATGATATATGTCTGATTTCCCATAAACAAACTGGAAGATATGCAATTGAAAAGCAACAAGTCGGCAGAAGAATCCAGAGAGGATAGGACTTCCTTCAGGTGAACACAGATAAAACAGAGGTGATGAAGATTCCTGGCCAACACCAACAGCAACAACAACAACAACAGCAGACAACAATCAGCCAGCATAAATGGGAGGAAGCTCAAAGAAACAACCTCCTTCACCAACCTACCTACCTGGGAAGCATCGTTTCAACTACAGGCGGAACTGACGAGGATATCAAAGTAGCGATGATCGGAAAAGCAAGGCAAGCTTTCATTACTCTCAAGTCTGTGTGGAGGTCAACAGCCCCACTCATCATCAAAAATAAGGTCCGGATTTTCAACTCCAATGTAAAATCAGTGCTTCTATACGGATCAGAGACTTGGCGAGTCATAAGGAGCATCTGAAACAAACTTCAGACCTTCATCAACAGCTGTCTTCGCTCAATACCACTCAAGATCAGATGGCTGGCCAGAAAAGATCAGCAACAGGTGGGATCTCTGGGAGCGAACCAACCCAGCAGGAACCGATAGTGAAACAAATGGGCAGGAAGAAATGGAGATGGATTGGCTGGCCATACTCTGAGGAAGCCATCAAGCGACATCACTAGACAAGCCATTGCTCGAGTGGAACCAGGCCGAAAGGGAAGCGGCGAGTTGGTCGTCGGTGCAAGGGTGACTTGGAGGAGGTCATGTGAGGAGGAGATGAAAGCATGTGGACAGACTCGGAGCGGGGTGAAAAGGTTGGCAGAAAACCGAAGGCAATGGAAGTGCGCAGCTGAAGCCCTATGTTCCTCTAGGAACTATAGGACATGATAATAATATAATAATAATAATCGTATCAAAAGCGACACTGATTATCAACAATTAGTGGTGTTTAAGGCGTCATATGCAGCAAATAATGTGTGATGGATTTTTCCAACGATGTGACATCTGGGTAAATCTGTTGGCTCTATACAACAATCTTGTTTGTTACTGATTGGTGTCGAAAACCCGTACATTCCTGAGCAGACTATACGAGATAGGCTTAATAATGCAGTCAGATATGTTTTATATATCGTTAGGCTCTTCAAATACACGAACGTCTATATGAACTAGAATGCCATCCCAATCGTCGTAATATATTTGAATAGTTTATTGACTTGACGGATAACATGAGACTCTGCATACATAACTAGTAGTTGAGGTTTTCACATCAATCAGCGGTCAGCGAAAGCTTTGCCTTGTAAGGTTGAAAAGAATTAGGCGATAAGCCTTCACTTGTATGAGGTGAGCATAAAAGGAAGTTTTAAAAGCAATCACTTGGCGCATTGGTTGACTCTAATCATTCCTATCATTCCTTGAAAAGCTTGTCGAAATTCGTGAATAGTTATAATTATAATCTGATATGAAATGAAATTGGTATTTGTCAGTGATCAGTGTTTCAAACATGCATTTGTTTTATTTTTCATTCTGTATGCGTAACTTGATGCGTACTCATAAAGTGGCAAGTTCAAAAATGGAAGTTCAAACCAGATACGAAAATTGTTTTCTACAGCTATCTAACTGGAGCGCCATTGCAAATAGTCCACTCGGACAGAATTAACAGTCAGCTTATTCATGGAGTAGCGGGAGAGAAGGGTACACAAGGTAATGAAACTGAAATATGTAGTTTTTTCCTGGTCTTTTCATAGCAGGCTTCACATGTAATAAGTCCCTGGGTTTTGTGGTTACTGTGACATGCACTGTCAGAGACTACATCCTTAAACAGCAGAACTTGGTTGCTATCACCACATTGACGAAATTTGTGGATTCAAATTAATCTATGTGAGGACACTGTTATCATTTTAGGACAAATGCATTGAATTGAATAAGCACTGTTATAAGGTATACTGAGACAGACCAAAAATGCGAATAAAGTAGACTTCATTAAAGGCTAGACCACAGCTAGATTTAGTCAATCCGCTTATTTATGTCGACATACAGTCTTTAGAAATGAAGTTTATCTGCATACATGCAGTATATATTCAGGATTCAAACAAGAGACGGTTCGTGGTTCCTCAGTTTGTCCTTCTTCCAATTAGTGTTGATCGATTCATTGATCGGTTGAATTCCGAGTAGAACATACAGCTTCATTGCACACAGTTCTCTGTCATGACTTCTAACTGTCTTCACTACACTCCAAGAGCATTCATCTCCTCTTCAAATGGTTCTCACAATATAATCCCTTAACACCCGGCACATTGTTTCCCACTCTTCATCACCTTTGGTGAATTAAACAGTTACTACACAGGTATAATCTTGAATTCACCAGTTCGTTTCAAGTAAATTATCACCAAATTGATTTAATGAAATGCAAATCAGTCACCTCAATAATTCCACTGAATATTAAGTGTTACATGGCGGAAGTGGTTTCTGGGACTCTGAGTGGAGTTCTCAGCAAAGCAGAGAGCTGGAGGGCGCTTGTTAAGAAATTACGACGGATTGCAACTTGTTTTGAAATGCTTTTCAAATCAGTTACATGCAGTCACACACTGTGCTTTTTGTTAGGAATTGCTAAGCTACTTATGAAATTGTAAGTAGTAAGTGTAGGAATGCAAGGATGATAGGGAGACATTCTGGAGATAACATAAAGTATGAGTTAACACAGTAAACTACCATATAACTTTTCCTTTGAATTAAACCACTCATACATAGTTGTGTGTTAGGAGATCTGAAATCTCCCAGGTCAAAATGCGGGTGTCATTTCTATATGGATTGGGTTTTTTCAATCACCACGAAATCAAAATATGAGTGCGACAGGTTTTTTAACTGGAAAACCAAATCCTCTTAAAAATTAGTCTTTGAAAATGTAGACATTTAGGGATGTGACGTCACTTGGCGTTTATGGTGTATAAATCAAGACAATGAGTACAAATTATTCTTACTGACTTCAATAGAGAGATTCGCATATCTCGAATCTATTTATATGCATTAGGTGTTTGGTCCGTTGGTCAACTTACATTTGTTTCCACGATGCATATATTCCACTCTTGATGCATCAATCAAGCGTGTATTTGAAATTCATGAGACTGCCACAGACACGTCGACAACAATGACATTTCATAATTTAGTCCGAGAAATCTTTGATCAGATGTCATTCATGTTGGATATACGTTAACTTGTTGATTAGAAGAATAAAAGTCGGCATTACAATCATCCAGTTGCCTTTTAGATAGTATCCTCGAGTCCAATTCATTGTCTACATGAGATCCGCTGCCATTTCGACCTGTTAGTGATCTGATTTGCTTTTTACTTGACAGCTAAGTTGACGACTTTATTTCTAAACTTTCCTACATTAGAATGATGTCGATTAGTGATAAAACAAAACAAGCTATACTGTGCTTATCACCCTGCTTCATTCGGTTAAGTCCACTTGAGAAGTATGGTTATAGTTATTGTTTGAAAAACTCACTTTCACATTCTCTAGTTAGTATGAAGCTGTCTGACATCTCCCCTAGTCGATACAGTCGCTTGAACCAATTGTAAAACAGAAGTAAAAAAAATAATAATCAAATACTAAACCTTCAAACCACATGAGATAAATATGGTCCGAATACTAGGAAGAGAAAAGATTTTGATATGATTCCAGAAGTAAATTTGCTATGGTTGTAGGCGTTTATATAAACGATAGAAACAGAAACATCATCATAGCAACTCAAGAAAACTCTAAGATGACCTGTTTGAATTTCCGGCTAGCGAAAACACCATTTACCATCAACTTACATTTTGCATCGATTTGCTCCTGTAGTTTTCTTTTTATCAATCACAAACATCTTAACGCTGAAAATCTCTTTTTTTATAATTGTAATTCCTTGGAATAAAATGATTATCATTGTCATTACTATTAATATTATAGTTTTTGATTGTAAGAGATTGTCATCCTTAAATGTATAACCGATATCCACGCTGAAAATTCCATACTTGTACCAAAAATACAGTATGGAATCAAGCTGTGATTTAAAAAAAAACTTAATTTTTTTTCCCATTACATGAGTTACGCATAGCCCGCATAGAGAGAGACACCTTATATTAGAGGCCTGCATAACTAAATTTTAACAAATGCAGTGATGCTGAACAGTTTCGCGATCATTTTGAGTGTGTATATGGATGATCTATCTCTTTTAGGCATAGAAATGTAACAGATACATCAAATCAATTTCACAAAAATTAAAAACAACACTTTCGCGCATTTTCTTTCCCGAAATCCTTTTTTAAAATATCAACTTCATTCTTCATTTTTCGTTTGTCTGACAGCAGTTTTCAATGTATGTCACGCAACATTTGTTGTATCGCCACATCCCAAGGTATCTAAACAACATTCATATTCCCAGTCCCGTTGGAAAAATTCCTCAGATGAACAGGGATGTTGTACATTCAATCGTGATGTGGATTATTTGAGTTTTCCGCCGGTTACTGTGACTACTAATGGCGGCAACAGCAAACACAAAAGCAGTACTAGTAGTGACATTAGAAATGTCAAGTATATTCGTTCCTTCACAAGTGTAAAAAATCCATGGTTAACAATGTGTTTAGATGAAACTATGGGTTTACACATGACAAGTAAGTGAAACACACTTTCCATTTGCTTTAATGCTTTTAATAGTTATTTCTTTGTACAGCAAGAAAGTGAAAGTTGTCATTCTCAATTTTCTTTGAGGAGGGATGGACTTCGTTAAACCTCAACGTTAAGTGAATAGGTATAAGAAATGAGACAACAGTGCATGAGTATCAGACTGTAGTTTGATATATATTTTATTACCGTATGCCTTTCACCAACAGTCAGACTATCATTACAATTAAACCTACATTATGTTGTCGACAAATGTTTAGTGTAAGGTGATTTTTTCAGTTCTTTCAAATTTAGTTGATCTCCGAGTAGTATAAATAGGACGACAGACTGACAAGATGAGGATATTCGACATACAGTTGATCTTATTCCCCTTTCCCTCATTATTCTTCTCCTTCTTCTTCAGTGACCATAAGTAATAATGCGTTCTGTTTGATGATTTCTGTGTTGGCGATTATACCACATGAGGTAATATTTCATACCTTAAATTTTGTTAACTACCGAATCTCTTCTCCCTTCCCTTATTTTTTAACAGTTTTTCTTCACACTATTTCTGCCTAGTTAATTCGAGCAATTCGCAGTTATCCAGGAACTTGGTGTCGCAATGTTTTGACTTCAGAATTCGACCGCAGTCAGATCGTCTTGTCGCACTTGAATCGGTTAAATGCAATTCGCTTCGATCTAGAAGAACTCATGTTTACGTTGGACCCGATGGCCGTATTGTCAGCGGTGCAACAGGTCCTTTAACAATACCCGGGAAATTGTTTATGCCTTATGTAAAGGTGAATGCTGTTATCTTATTAACTTTGATTATTGCAGAAGAATTAGTGAAAATCGGCTTCATTTTTTAATCATTTTTATGTAGAACTCAAGACAATTAGTATTAGAATGTTTAAACTGCACGATAACAGATTATACTCCACATATTTTAAGCTACTGCACTATTATTAGTGTTGATTTTAACAACATCGGAATGGTTGTTCTAACGGATGTAACCACCTAAGCAAATCAGATGGGATTCCAAATCCGACTGCGAAACTGGACTATTCCATACACAGAATACCTACTGAAACTCATACGGAGTTCAATTATGAAATTGTACGTTTGAATGAATGAAAATGGAGAACTCTTCGCCGACTTCTGCGCCTTCAACGAACTAGTGACTGGTGGCAGTGTATACAAACACAAAGATATCCACAAGGCTACATGGGTGTCACCAGACGGGCAAACCAAAAACCAAATCGACTTCATCTCAATCTCAAGGAAGTGGAGGTGCAGCCTACTGGACACAAAAGTAAGAAGAGGAGCAGACGTTGGCTCAGACCACTATCTCGTACAAGGGACAATCCACATCAAACTAAAAGCTTCCAGAGAAGGAGGAGCTGCAGATGGACCACAAGCCAAGTTCAACACTCAAAAGCTGAAGGACCAGGCTACAAAGAACATCTTCATTGCAAGCGTAAAGGACAAAGCCGAGACCCAAATCAACACCAGCAAAGAGGTCGGCGTCGAAAAGCACTGGGAAAACTTGAAAACGGTGTGGAGCCAAACCTGCATGGAAGTTCTAGGTAGAAAGAAGAGGCAGGACAAACAGTGGCTCACTATGGACACTTGGAAACTAAGAGAAGAGAGAAGGACAGTGAAACAAAAGATTATCCAGTGCACCGACGAGCAACAAAAACAGGAGTTGAATTCAAGCTACTATACACTGAACAAAAGAGTAAAGAAGAGTGCAAGGGAAGACAAAAGAAAATATTATGAAACCATGGCAAGTGAAGCGGAACAAGCTGCAGGCAAAGGAGACCTCGCCACACTCTACCAAACAACTAGGCACCTATCAGAAAAAAGTTCGACACAGATTAAGCCGCTAAAGGATGACAATGGAAAATCAATCACCAAAGAGGTGGAACAAAGAAGACACTGGGCTGAACACTTCAAAAGACTTCTAAATCGACCGCCACCTACAACGCGCCCAAAAATACCAACAACGGAAGCAGAACTACCAGTGAACATCGACCCTCCGACGAAATCAGAAGTTCTGAATGCAATCAAGATGCTAAGAACCGGAAAAGCAGCGGGACCAGATGGAATCCCAGCAGAAGCATTGAAAATGGACCCAGAGACAACAGCGGACTTGATGACACCACTAATGGAGAAGGTGTGGAAAGAGGGCAAAGTACCTGAGGATTGGAAGAAAGGATACTTATTCAAACTGCCAAAGAAAGGAGATTTAATTCAATGTAAAAACTGGCGCGGAATTATGCTCCTGTCCATTCCAAGCAAAATACTAAGCCATATCACCCTGGAGAGAATCAAACTCGCCTACCTGGATGAAAAACTTCGACCGGAACAGGCTGGATTCAGGAGAAACAAGTCATGCATTGATCAAATCGCCACACTACGGATCATCATTGAACAAAGCTTGGAATTCCATTCACCTCTCTATCTCAACTTCATCAACTTTGAAAAGGCACTCGACAGCGTCGATCGAGAGGTCATTTGGCAACTACTCCGCTACTACGGGGTCCCACCGACAGTTGTACATCCCATCCAACAGTTATACGACAATGCTGCATGCCAAGTAATCCACAACGGGAAACATACGGAAGCCTTCGAAGTAAGGACGGGAGTGAGACAAGGCTGCCTGCTATCGCCAATGATCTTCCTGATTGCAGTAGATTGGATAATGCGACAAACATCGGGGGGCAATGAGGAAACAGGCATAAAATGGACTCACACAAAAAGGACTTGGAGGATCTGGACTTCGCCGATGATATATGTCTGATTTCCCATACAAACTGGAAGATATGCAATTGAAAAGCAACAAGTCGGCAGAAGAAGCATCCATAGAGGATAGGACTTCCTTCAGGTGAACACAGATAAAACAGAGGTGATGAAGATTCCTGGCCAACACCAACAGCAACAACAACAACAACACAGACAACAATCAGCCAGCATAAATGGGAGGAAGCTCAAAGAAACAACCTCCTTCACCAACCTACCTACCTGGGAAGCATCGTTTCAACTACAGGCGGAACTGACGAGGATATCAAAGTAGCGATGATCGGAAAAGCAAGGCAAGCTTTCATTACTCTCAAGTCTGTGTGGAGGTCAACAGCCACTCATCATCAAAAATAAGGTCCGGATTTTCAACTCCAATGTAAAATCAGTGCTTCTATACGGATCAGAGACTTGGCGAGTCATAAGGAGCATCTCAAACAAACTTCAAACCTTCATCAACAGCTGTCTTTGCTCAATACCACTCAAGATCAGATGGCTGGCCAGAAAAGATCAGCAACAAGGGATCTCTGGGAGCGAACCAACCCAGCAGGAACCGATAGTGAAACAAATGGGCAGGAAGAAATGGAGATGGATTGGCTGGCCATACTCTGAGGAAGCCATCAAGCGACATCACTAGACAAGCCATTGCTCGAGTGGAACCCGAAAGGGAAGCGGCGAGTTGGTCGTCGGTGCAAGGGTGACTTGGAGGAGGTCATGTGAGGAGGAGATGAAAGCATGTGGACAGACTCGGAGCGGGGTGAAAAGGTTGGCAGAAAACCGAAGGCAATGGAAGTGCGCAGCTGAAGCCCTATGTTCCTCTAGGAACTAAAGGATATAATAATAATACTGCACACCACGGTGGAGACTATACATATATACTCTCTTCAGTTGGTAAATTGTTATTTTTACACAGATGTATGGCCTGGGTAATTTAAACAGAGCTACTCAATTTCTTCAATCGAAATTTTTTTCCATACACACTACTTTACGATTTAATGATGATAACTTGTCAGTTATTTTCAGGACTGACTGAAATACATTTTATTCTATCAGTCAAACAATAGTAATCTCAATCATAGTTTCAGATTAACTGTGTCACTCAACCGATACACTTCTGGTTACGTGTTTATATGGTAACTGTAATGTTTATCAAGCTTAAAGTGCTTTAGTAAACTCACCCTGCAAGGTCTAATCACTACCAATTTAATTTTAGTAAAATTCGCGGGACAGTGGATCTCAGTTCCAATGTCGCTCATCAGTCACATAGAACTAACCGGTAGGAAGAATTTTGATTTAACGATTCCGCAGTTATGCATATCTCTTCTCTCTTTGTGACATTTGGTGACGTGACAATTCTGGTTTTAGAAAAATTAAGTTCTTAGCTAGATTCTAGCTCGCTGATAACATTCTGAAGTGTCTGATTAGTGTTGATATAGTTACAAGGATCAGTATTAAAGAATGTAAGTTTCGAAATGTCCACTCCACCCGTGATATTGATGACGATACACTCAGCTGGCATTCCTCTATTGAAAGAATTACAAACTTCAGTGGAACTATGACATGACCTACATTCAAATTATACAAAACAATTTTGATTGGAGACTAGTCAGTAACTAATGTCATGTGTCTGTCTATTACTTCTTTTGATGCAGAATAAATTCCATCAGTTAAATTTGCAATGTGGCCACCCCGCTACAGTACGTAGCACCCGTTGTATGGTGACAGGCAATCGACAGAAAGCCTTGGACCTGGGTTTCGTGCTCATCAGCAAGGTGTACACGCAACCCCGAAGAAACTCATGTCCCTTCTGAGATTGGAAATCGGATCATCCAGCGCTGTATCTAGCAATGTTACCAGTGAGCTGCTTGGTCTCGTGGTCGACCATCTGTAGAGCTGTAATAGATACTATGACTGGACACTAGACAGGAACCTAGGTGCAAGGCTTCCTGCTCAGGGCTTCCAACCATCTCACAAATCAATTAAGCTGGTACAGAGTAGGAGAGGAGTTGAACTGCTATTACTAACAGTGTAAAATGCATAATCCTACTGATGACACTACATGACATGAAGTAAAACCATTTCTATACACTAGAATCACTATATCCAAAATGTCACAATTTGCAAACAACACATATGTGGAAGTGATATTTTTATAGATCGCAGGGAAACTGAAATGAATAATTCTAATTTTTCGTTCTGCAAATCGGTCCGAACTTCTTCAGTGACATGACCAAGAATTGTGAAGACAAAATGTTACCCTAAGGCATATGTACATGTATATATATACCTATGCTGTTTTGAATTTAGTTATTTACGGAAGGACGTTCAATACTATTCGCCTAACAAAAGCTTGGGATTATTTATTTCATTTTCTCCAAGACTTCTGAAAGTGTGATTTTTTACGTATATGTAATCATCGCCTGATTATTGGGGAGTGATTCAGAGAAATCTTAATAAGACTTTGTTTAAAATGAAAATAACGCAGTTGAGGGTGAAATTTCACCACAGATTCCTTTGGAAGGCGTAGTTATTCAGATCAAGGTAAATGATCTGCTTGATACCACAAATAGCAATAGAGAAATCAAGCATCAGTGTATGGTCTTCCTAGAATAATTTGAGTGCCGAGTTAGATTGATTCATTATAAATTATTTAAATTAATCCCAGCGTGTTTATCCGAACAAATCTGATGAAGAAGCTGTGGCTTACACAGTGAAACGTTCAGAAAAATCTTGTTTTGATTTTCTTAACACGCTGGGATTAATTTAAATAATTTATAATCAGTGTATGGTGCTATATATACTACTACTGAATGACTGATACGATTTATATCCAACTACTCACACCAATCAACACTATCAACCACTGACAAAAAAAAGTAGGTCCCTCAATAACCAGGGTTCATAAACATGTCTCGAAAAAGAAATAAATCAATATATATATGTCACATGATGATGAAAATTTAAGGTCGTTATGACTCATCAACAGACTAGAAAGTTACGAGCACATATATTCATACATTCAGTAGGCTATTTAAGATAAAAAAAATGATCAAACTGCTGAACACCTGCGACATGAGTAGGTTTAGTGAGGCGATGACTCACCTATGTAGAAATATGAAATTGTAAACACCTGGGTCGTATACAATACGCAATAAATATTATGCTATAAAAAATTTAGGTATGCATGCTGAACAAATTGTAACCCAATGACTCATTATTAGTTCTCCTTCCTGAATCTTAACTACCACATGAGATCTCGTGATGAAGATTGTAAGGCTGTATAAGAAATTAAAGTAGCCCATCTTATAATGAAAGCATATTGGTATACTCTCATTCTTTATTCGAAGGTCAAACTGGGATAAATTTAACTCATCAATGTTTAGACCAAGGTAACACTTATGAATGACGTATGGTCGGGTGTTACTATGTCATGGGCTTAATGAAATGGGTTTCAAGGCTCCACTTAGTGTATAACATACTTCCGAAGAATCACAGGATAGTACTAATGCAGTGTAGTCCACAACTTTCAAAGGTTGGTCAAAATCCATAAGCTAGTTTAGTTGCCTAATGAATGCAAAATGAATTTCTGTCCCAAATTCTTGTGTCTATTAATATCAATAGCGAGGTGAACCTGCTGTCCAATCAGTGGTTGAGTAGAAATGAAATTAAAAGGGATGGATACTGAGTCACTACACCTTGGTTCTTTGGAAATTCATGCAGAGGAAAGTGTGAACCGTGTTAGCATATTTCCAACTTCTATTTTAATTATTCTGCATAATCTTTGCTACATAGGGATGTTTAAGGGATCAGACAATATTATGGATGTGTACTGGAGTTCAACAAACATTAATACCTAACTTGGTTAGAGAGACGAATCAGAAAGATGAAGAAGACAATATCAGTAATTGTAAATTTGAATTACGTGCAACAGGAGAGAGAATTTCTGAAGCCTACTGGAGGGTACATAAAGTAGACAAATGTGTTAGACGATTTGAGTCTATTGCTTGGCCAGGACACTTTCTACGCGTTGCATCAGATGTTGTAGATGCTATGGTGAGTTGCTGACAGCGTTTATTAATCTTACTTTAGTACATCCACATATGAATTAATGTTTTTCAACACTACTATAAGCATAAGTCTACAAGTGTACAGAATACTTTCTTTTTCGGTCTTACAGACTTGCTTCAGTGGCATCTAACTTTAAGTTTATTTAGATTAGATTATTTTTAGCCACTTTTAGTAGTACAATATTAGCTAGCTATCTACTACAACTATCATTAAACTGCTGATATTTCTTGAAGTTATTCTTGAGTTTACACAAGAGATTATATCGGAGGAATTAATTATGGGGGAAGAGTGTTTATTGAATTCCTGATGGCTGCATTCAAGACGATTCGGTTCACAGTGAAGTTGAACAGTGTGGCGGTTTATTCCAAGTGATATCGATGAAGTGTAAATATGACTACAGTGCTAGAAGGTGATCGTTAACTGTAATGCTTCTCTTTGAAAGCTTATCAGATTTGCAAGCATAGCTAAAAATGATAGCACTGATTCTTTGTGGGAAATTCTCAAAATGTTAGTCATTAGTGATTACAGGTACTTACTAAGAGAGTACTGCTCAACATAACTGTAATGACAAGCACAGCACAGTCAATAGGAAACTATTTTCATATCCGCCGACGTTTCTACTACTATTAGAACATGTAAACCTGAGTTTGTGAAAATATTTGTAATGTTATATTTTTCATATACACCTTTATGAATAATCGTATTCACCTCTCACATAATACATCGAATAGAGGAAGTTGAACATCAAGTATATTTTCTAGGTGCAGATAAATAGTAAATAGGTGACAGCTAGACAGATCATATCACCAGATTGCACTGTTTGTGGCACATACATGTTAGTGCGACAAAGACAAATCACTTCGCTTCCTCTGCACATCGAAACGTAAATATTTGCCTCATATGCCTTCATGAGATACTTTTGTCGACGACTAGAGTGAGCCTTCATTAGAAGAGTTACTTAGACGTAGCAGTATATTACTATAAACTCTTTTTCATTACAATTTATTTTAGAAATAGATATTAGTGCAAGTTGAATGATATTGTGGTGTTATACTAATTTGTATATTGATGAAATCTTGCTGCCAATAATAGCATGTTTAGTATTGAATCTGTTAAAATGTTAAAAACTGTATTGAGTTTATATAGCACAAGATTTCTATGTGATTTAATTTACAGGGTGGTGGTGGCATGGACTGTTACTTCAAAATAAATCGTGTTCGTTGTAAAGGCTTTATTCAGTTGTCACCACTTGTGGATAACAATAAAACTATTGGAATGAATGAAGATGGAACTGTAACCCTATACAAAAAGCATACAATGGAAGAAAACTGTCGATTTTATCCTGAAGTAATTAAATGTAGGTGTATGCTACTCTCCTTACCTTAACTACATAACTTTTTTTAATGATATACAGCTAACTGGATAGCTGGATAAGTCTAACGTATTTTACTTTTAATGAGACCTTCATTAGAAAAGAATTCAAGGGGTTAGCTTACATCTGACAGTTAACAAAAAGTTAAAGTTTGTTAGAGTGTATCGATTAAAGTATACATTCGAGTATGGTTTAATGCAGAGCAGATGAAAGAAGGAAGATATATGACCACCTTGTTCACAATCCACATATAATATGTTTGTTACTCACAATGGGTTAAATAAAGTCTTTTAGATGAAAGTGAATACCGTCAGTTAAATAAAAACTCTGATCGTCTTGTCCAATGTAAGCATTCATTTAAAATAAAAGCATTACTTTTATAGTTGTCCTTCATTGTCCTTTTTCATCACAAACATACAAACAGGATAGGTCATGTTCTCCAAGTTGACATGATCAATACTCAGTTAGCTCTTAAGATATTGAGTAGTTTTTTTATGTAATAATCAAGCTAGAAGAATTAAAGAAATATAAGTAGACAATGAAAACATTTTCAAAGGATTCTGAAACATTTTTGCATCTGAATACTCATTGGTTGTTCAAAGTCACTGTGACTGTGGCTATCATATTCGAAATTCACTTTAAAACATGATAACTGCATAGATTACTCAGTAGCTAATCCAAACAGTTCGAAGGTATTGGAGTCCTGATATATATATATATATATATATATATATATATATATATATATATATATATATATAGTATCCGTCTATAGATAGTGAATCACAGTGAGGTGAAAGATATAATAAAGAAATAATCTCATTTTGAAGTTTTCAAGTGTTGATATTTTTAGGGATTTTGTTTGATTGGTTGGAAGATTTCATCATGAGCTGACATCAGTTAAAGAACCATTGGAAAACCAGCTGGGAGTACTGGACAGCTGTTTCGTCCAGGTTTAGGACTCTTCACAGCACGCACCCACCCATCGGGATTTGAACCTAGGACCTTCTAGTTACAAGGCGAGCTCATAGACCAATAAGCCACTGGGTGGTCGCACTATGTTATCAATTGGCAGATGTTGGAATACATGGACTGACCATTAGATCAGGTTATCGGTGTGTAACCCCGGTGAGTGGGTGCGTGCTGATGAAAAGTCCCAAACCTGGACGAAACAGCTGTCCAGTACTCACAGCTGGCTGGAGAAATGAACAATTTGTCAATTTTATCGAATGTAATATTATGGAGTTTAAATGATGCTTCATAGATCATTTAGAATCGTGTAGCACTGTGCAGTTGTTCCTTCCTAGTTCTCGACTCTTTATCCATGCGTACCCACGACAAAATCAGAGACCGGACCTTGGACCTTCAGGTTACGAGATCAATCTCGTTGACCATTCAGTCGCTTCGAACGCAATTCACTGATCCGTGAATTCTATCTTTGTCAACTCAGGATATACAGCTATCATCAGCAATGCCTTCTATGAACCTCGAAAATGCTCACCCTTCAGCCGCTTCGACCTCACTTTTAGTGTGTTTATTTGGTTCCAACCTCTGCAAATTGGTCGAAGTGCATAGTTTTGTTTGATAGGACTAATGAACAGGGAAAATGCAAGGAGATCTGAAGTGCGTTGAAGAGTGTCAAGTGTTCACCCGAAATAAGTTTCAACCAGAAGCCATGTATTTCTGTCAGTGTCAAAATCAGAAGCCAAACTAAATCTTATATTTACATAGAGTATAGAGATGAATGTCTTATATGTATGTGTGATATGAGCGTATAAACGCTGCTGAGTTTCAAATTCTACTGACACTGTCATGTTAGCACACGTTATCTGTCGGATATTACAAGGTGAATAGCATCATCTCACAATATACTGTACATGCACTTTTTACACATTTCATTTTCCCCTGCATTACTTTTTGTACAAACACAGCATCGCTTACAAAATTTTCATCCTTTCTGTGAACATAAAATCATATCTAGATGGCTATCCAAGTTGTCAAGGTCAATTATCTAGTGCAGCTGTGACGAATAAAAATATTGATTTCAGTCCACATGTCACCTCTGCGAATAATGGAAATTTCAGTGCTGAAAAGGTGGAACAAATTCAAGACGACTCAAGGGAGCGCTTAGTAGAATTGACTCAATCTCAGTGTGAAACAGCCGCGAATGATAACGATTCAGTTCGAAGCACAGTGGGAGATGATGCAGAGCCAAATGATGATGGAATGAGTCAGTCACAGACTTCAGATAACCAGAATGAACAGAAGGACATGAGAGGTAGTTTGATTCTTCCTTTTCTCATGCCTTTTGTGTGGATTAATTCACCTTATAAATAAAATTATAGTTGTCGGACTAGATAAATCAAATTTCTAAACAATTTTTTTCTCTGATTGACGTTTGTAAACTCATAGTTGTGACGGTATCTAAGATTCAGACATAGTGAGTCTACCTGGGCCATCAGAGACATGTAGGGAAGAAATCTGTCCAGTCACTAGTGAAACAGGCAAAAGGGAGTTCGAATAACTGCCAAATCAGTAGTGCCTTTATGACAGAACTGAAGATTATGTCAATCTGGTCGTCACAATTTATGCACTAATACTGTCTTTAAACTGTATCTGTGCACAGGTTACTACTACTTTATTCAGCACTGTTGTGTGCAAAATAATGCTGAATATGACATCCATCTGTGGCTTACTTTCATTACTGTGACTTACTGCACACAACTTGAATTAAGGTATTTCCAAACACTTTTCATGCAGACGGTTACATTCTATAATGTTCATGAAAAACACCAATTGTTTATCGAACTGATGAAACATTTGTATAGATTATTCATGACTCACTGATGGAAAAATTAGTATAGAATCCTCATTTTCTATTTCTCAGTCTGTCTTGGTCGAGTGATCAGGGAAGGAACAGTATTATCATTATTATTATTACTACTATAAATTGATGTAGATATCCTGTTCATTATTTTGCTGCTGACTATGTAGTGTAAAGAGGAAATCAGACACACTATAGGACCATTAATATAAGAATAAAACTTGTGCACTGTGGTAGAGTGTAATTCCATTATGGGTAAATTTTGTTTTGATAAAGTCTCACAGTGTTATACAGTAATGTTTACTGATGACGTTTCGAGCACAATTTATTGCTCATAATCATATCAAGGTAATCACACGACTTCCTAAATTCATTTATATAGTTCCATTGTTTTTCTCTTGATTTTCACTTGATTTGATTGGTAATAGTATTTTCCATATTTCAGGTATGAGTGACGAGTCATTCCTATTGCATGTGTTGGGTGTAGACTCGATGAACAAGGATTCAGTAATCAACCTCTCTCTCCACCTACCTAGATTACTTTTTAGAATTTTAACCCTCTCCCACCCTATTGTGTGGTTGTGTGTTAGCGCATGCATTGCAATTGCTGAGCTTTTTTCTAAATTACTTATCTTCTCGGGGTCAACCATTCTTACCTTAGCTAAATTCTTATGCTCTGACAATCTGACTACCCCTGACCTACTAGTTTGACCTATGTAGTTGACCTCACAGTCATTGCATGGTATTTTGTAAATAATATTATTTTGTCTAATTGGGTCAACTGGGTCCTTTAACCTACAGAGCTTGTCCCTGAGTGAGTTTGTAGGTTTAAATGCCACCCTAATTCCTATTTTATTCAGAATCCTACGTAGTGTCTCAGATGTCCCCTCTTTATATGGTATAACTGTGGATGACTTATATTCTTTCTTATTTATGTTATTATTACTAGTTTCACAATTATTTTTATTTTGTTTTTGGCCTTTAGTGATCTTCCTAATGAATTTTATAGGATAGTTATTCAACACCAACGCTTCTTCTATCTGTTTTAATTCATCATTTAGATCTTTTTTTGTGCTACTTAGTGCCACTGCTCGGTTTGTTAAACATTTAACTAAGCCTGCCTTAACAGTTAAAGGATGAGACGAATTAAAGTCTAAATATCTATTAGAATGCGTTGGTTTTCTATAAACACTAGTGTGTAGTTTGCCTTCTTCTATTCTTTTTATCTTACAATCTAACATAGCTAATTCTCCTTGTTCATTTTCTGATTCAAATGTGAATTTTATTCCCTCAACTTGTGAGTTTATATGTGTCAAGAAGCTAGAGATGTGTTCTGTTTTTAACACTGTGAAAGTGTCATCCACATATCTCCACCATATTTTCGGAGTAGGGTTAAATGTATTGAGGGCACTATTTTCCCAGCTGTCCATAAATATGTCTGCTACGATAGGGGATATTGGTGATCCCATTGCTACACCTTCTGTTTGTCTATATATTTTGCCTTGGAACTTAAAGATAGTAGATGTGAGGCATAACTGAATTCCTAAAATAATTTCTTCAATGGACAGCTTTGTCCTATGACTGAGTTCCGGATCCGCAGTTAATTCTTTTTTAACTGCTTCTAAGGCCATATTAACTGGTATATTAGTATAAAGACTAGTTATATCAAAACTAACCATTGTTTCATCATTCGCTAGTTGAATGTCATTTATTTTATTTTTCATCTCATATGAATTAGTTAATCTAGAGTTTGAACGATTTCTAATGGGGCATAGTATTAGAGCTAAGTGTTTTGATAGTTCATACGTGGGGGTATTTCTAAAATCTACTATTGGTCTTATGGGGTAACCTGGCTTATGTATTTTTATAGTACCATATATTCTACTAGCATTATTAGTTTTAGGCATTAAATTAAACCATTTAGACTCACCCAAACTAGTAGGTCAGGGGTAGTCAGATTGTCAGAGCATAAGAATTTAGCTAAGGTAAGAATGGTTGACCCCGAGAAGATAAGTAATTTAGAAAAAAGCTCAGCAATTGCAATGCATGCGCTAACACACAACCACACAATAGGGTGGGAGAGAGTTAAAATTCTAAAAAGTAATCTAGGTAGGTGGAGAGAGAGGTTGATTACTGAATCCTTGTTCATCGAGTCTACACCCAACACATGCAATAGGAATGACTCGTCACTCATACCTGAAATATGGAAAATACTATTACCAATCAAATCAAGTGAAAATCAAGAGAAAAACAATGGAACTATATAAATGAATTTAGGAAGTCGTGTGATTATCTTGATATGATTATGAGCAATAAATTGTGCTCGAAACGTCATCAGTAAACATTACTGTATATCACTGTGAGACTTTATCAAAACAAAATTTACCCATAATGGAATTACACTATAGGACCACAGACTCATAATTCCACACCGTACCAAATGTACTGTTTAGAAAATGTCTGATGAAATATTACTCGTAATGCATCGTCACCTTATCCTTTGAATGTAACATCGTATTCGTGGCTTCAAGTTTATCGATGCGGAAGTCTTGTGAAGTTTGGGCTTAGCTGCATACGTTTCATTCACACAACAAATGAGTGGACTACTGGGTGACTAAAGTGAAATGAAATCCATGCGGATATTTGGTTCACCCAGACTAATTGGTATGGAAATAATTAGACATTCGGTAATCAGAGGTCGAGTCACTACTGGCTGGAAAGTTTTATTGCTGTACTTGGTTTGGATTCAGCCTTGAATTGTATCTGATCCCCTGAAACATACGAAACACTGGAGAATGGAGCCTAATGTGAACTTGTAACTTGTTATGAGTATTTTGTTTATTGGAAGACGAGCATGCTGGAAGCGGACAGTAGTGATTCAGCATTCACATTTTATAAAAGTCGATTCATTTCAGAGAATTAGTGTTTCAAGAAAATCTTTTTTTGTTCCTAGACTCTAGCTGGAAATTATCTATATTCACGGAGAAATCGGCTGAGAACTGTAGAATTGTGTTGGTTGTTTACGGAACAGGTGGAAGCTCTGGTTCTATATTAATTGGCAGATCAGATGATAACAAAGGATTATTTCAGACAAATAGGATTGACAATTTCATGGTAAGCTAAATGTTTAATATAACGTGTACTGTAATGGTGTGTTGTAAGCTTGGTGATGTTCCATTAAAAATATTGATCTACTGTGCTACCGTCGAGTCACCAAACTGAAGGTCACTTCACATCGTTTGAACAGAAAGAAATGTGCACTCTAATTATTGTGAGAGATTTAATTGTCTAATGATTGAATTTTTGTAGCTGACTATTGAATTTCAGTTGGACGATGTATACTTTAGAAGAACTACAGATCTCCTTAGAAATGTTGAATGAGGGAAGATAAGACAATCAATTTATTAATTAATTAGGACTAGTCATGGAACGAAGAACAATTGTAAAGATTTATTATCTTACCTAAGCATTTGAAATGGGGTTCAAGTGATCCTGTCTAGTCACCTTATTTTGTGTGGCAATTTTCTTGGCAGAATGTTGATTTTACCATCTTTATTAAATGGTAGACGAAACTGTTAACTGAACAATAGATGTTATTCGTTTCTTCCCCATACTTCACCAAAACCTCTTTACCTCATATGCTACCTCTATTGTGTTAAATATAAAAAGGTAGACAGTAGCACGTTTACTTGTAAATGATTAGTTAATTGCTGACTGAAATCCAGGTAATAGAATGAAATGTATCTGTTACCCACCGATTAAGATACTATCAAACACTGTAAGCGTTTGACTACATCAAATTAAATATGCTTGCAACTGGTACTTCTGCCACAGGAGAATTTTAATTCATTAACTCATAATGACCTAATGACATTTTAAGAGTGCATAAACCTCGGGAGAAAATGCACTGCATTACATTACATCGGCAAGCAGATTTAAAGCGCTTACCATGAGTTATACTATTATGTGGGATAATGAATTCTCACTCATTAAGTTTCTTTGCTTGTAACCTGGACAGGAAATTATCCGTTCGCATGAGTTTTCTTTAAGTTGTGAGAGTTGTTGTTAGGATTTTTCGCAAATGCTGGAATTGATTAGTATAAAATGTGTAATATCTGTTGGTCACCAAACCACTGAAATCGAATTGTACAATAATTCTTTGCTGTTGTCAAGTCCTATGTTAATTGGCCTGATTGGCAGTGTTTTGTGGTTCAGTGCAGTAATGTCAGTTGACATTTATTAGAATACCATACGTTTGCTATAGAGGAAAACCATACCCTTTCAGAAATCAGAATATTTACCACAATCACACATACTTCTATTCCGTGATTGTAGCTCTGATCTCTTAAACTGTCGGTCAGTGACATCTTAGGATGTCATCGACATCTATTGAACAAGTACTAAATTTTAGTTTCTTACAGGGAGGAGAACAGCTTCTTCTGTTTCATTTATTTAAGTTAAGAACAAATGACATGACGCTCTGAATTTAAGCTTTAATTTTAACATTATGTTAGTAAATGTTAAACATCTGACCATAGAAGTTATATTATGCCGTTAACAAATAATACCTTTTGTGATGTTCAAATAGATTATTCTGGAAAACATTGGCTCAATTTACAAAATACGTTTAGAAGTGAATCCAATTAATCCAGATGTCGATACAGTATGGGAGGTAGATAAGGTGAGTTTCCAATGAATGTAACTACTGTATTTTACACATGTTGTCAAGACTTCTTTAAATAAGGAGAGAAATTCACAACTAGTCTTACACTTTTCTTTAAGTGAGTCTCACCAAAAAAGCGTTGCAACCTTTGGCTGATGGTTGTATAAATTAATCCTTTCATCATACCAACAATTCAGTTTTACTGTGTAGGAGATACTGATAAGGAAGAAATTGGTTTTCACGAAGATTAGTTTAAGGGGTTTTGTGGTAACTGAACACTGTTTGTTGTTGCTTCAATTATTATGAGAATTATGTTGTCGTAGAAGAATATTTATGTAGAAAAGTGCTTGAAGAAGAGTGAAGTTGTTTTAACAGTAAAAGTTAAAATTCTAGAAGGTATTACATAAATAGTAGGTATACTTGAGAGACTAAGCTAAATATCTAGTAACGAAATATGGTTTTACCGGTAAGTTGAAGAGTCCCTCAATCCGTGACATTATCTTTGAGCTCAAGAATCTCTGTTTATGTTAAGAAGTCATAGATAAAAAGGCGTATACGAATTTAGTGGTGGAACTTTACTCAGTCAATATAATCTTACAAACTAATGGACATCAGTTACGAAGTCAACAAACACATAGGCTTCGATATAAGTATAAAACTTGGGCACTGTGGTAGAGTATAATTCCATTATAGATAAGATTTTATTTTGATAAATCGCACAGTGTTTACAGTTATATGAACTGATGACGTTTCGAGCACAAACTATTGCTCATAATCATATCAACTTGATATGATTATGAGCAATAGTTTGTGCTCGAAACGTCATCAGTTCATATAACTGTAAACACTGTGCGATTTATCAAATAAAATCTTATCTATAATGGAACATAGGTTTCGCTTACCTCTGATGAAGAGCAAAGCATCGAACGAGAGGATAAGGAAATCTGGAAATAGCAATGCTCGACTGAATGGATCGGTGTCATTTGGGTATTTAATTTACTTGAACGGACACCTCGATATTGCTATGATTCCTAAGCTGGTATTACTTAGTTGATGGTACTAGTGACTATTAGGGGCAGTCAAGATGTGCATTCCACTTAGTAACTCCTCAGTTGTATGTGCTTGTATCACAATGATCATAGGGATTCCCATGATACTTGTGTTTGGTACCTGCTGTCTCCAACACCTCAGAGCTATCCAATGAATCACTGATTCCCAGTAGGAATACCATCACTGTTTTTTTTTCTAATATACATTATTTCAACTAGAAACATTTGTTTTATAGGGACAAAAAGTGGGAAATCAATTCAAAGCCAGCATTTATCATCGAGAATGTCACTCTAAGGTTGATTTAAATTATATCTGATCAATACAGATATCAGTAATGAACAGAAACACTTTTTGGTACTAGGACCGCGGCAAATGACTGCAGTTAGCATGTGAATTTAATTAAGAACGAGACAGATGCTTAGTCGTAATGAGATGAGGACTGGAGGTCTCCTAGTTAAGACAAGATGTAATTGCTGAATGTCAGCAAAGCAAAAAAGAAGACTATTACAAATAGTTATTGTAGTTTATCCCGTGAATGATGGAGAGATATTTTCCATTCGCTGAAACTGACTGTTTCCTTATACTCATCAATATTTGTACATGCAGAGCAAAGGTGTTAAGAAAGAGAAACATAGAGGGAGATAAAAAGCGATGTACGTATTCGACTATCGCAGTAAAATATTTGAGACAGATGACAAATCCTACAACATGACAAGTTTTATGATGGTGAAATGTTTTTGATATTCTTGCTAAAATTAGCACCGTTAGAATGCGTTTCTACAATTATGAGTTTGATACTGAGAAATGTTGAATATTTGAACTATTAAAGACTTCAATATGAGTGGTGATAATAAACATACTCCTTCTGTTGTCTATCATTCTTCAAAAGTCAACCTTAGGAATAGTCCAAATGAGGTTGAAATGACATATATTCAAAAGCTTTGTAAACTACTGCCACTGAACTTAACGACGTTTATAAGTGCGTACGCACAAGATACACAGAGAAGAATGAATTAACCTAATGTCCAGAAAAGGAATTTTAGTAGGTATGCTTTGTCATGTTGATTAGTTGTCAGCTTGATTGTACCAATTTCTGAGGGGTTATAATTTTCAGTAAGCTCAAACATTCCGCATTAGTATCTCTCAGACTCTCATTAAATTCGAGATTAAATTATTCACTTCATCTTACTTCATGGCTGTCAGTTAGTGTTAAACAGTTTAAATTTCAAAATAACTACTAGATTGATATGAATGTTGGGGATAGAATCCAATTCTAGAAATAACGATTGAGAAAGGCTCAAAAATAAAGTAGTGAAATAGTAAAAATATATGTCTGAAATCTAGGCCAATTTTTAGGTGTTAAGACACAAATCCTCATTGTTAAAAAAAAGGGGAATTAGTGTAAAGTCTTTTGATTGGACACTAGTAACTAGTGTGACGTTTCTAGTCCTTTATTTGGTGCAGACTGAATTTTATCAGTCACACTACTGCTACTCGTGTAACAAAAGACGGCAAGACACGGAAGCCAAGGTATATTTTCAAGTGATCAAACTGCTGTTTATACATATACAGTTTATATTCTTTAACCAATCACTGAGTGATTTTGGTTTACATTAAACGACATGTAATAGAATGTTCAAATATACATAGTATTCTGTTGCTAACGCAATACTGAACTGTGGGAATAATGTTCTGACTCTAGCATCAAATAGAATGTTCAAATAAATAGATATATCGTATTCTGTTGCTAATGCTGTATTGAACTATGGGAATTTGTGAGAAAAATATTCCGCTGAAACACATTGTCTGTATCACACCGCCACACTACTACTATCTACGAGGATATTTAGAAAAATTGAATAAATGAAACTGATACAATTTTGACTAGGTATTTTTTGGTTTAAGTGGATATTCAGTCAATAACAAAGTTGAAGTTAACATGGACTTTATCTTGTGTACATGAATGCTAGTCAAATAGTTTAGTAGCAGGAGGAAGAGTTAAGAGTCTAACAGATATTTATTTTCCCTTCTGTACTTCTATTCAAACACTTTTATTATAGATGTCTACTGAAGTAATCATAATCATTTGTATCATCAAATGAAACTATCTAAAACATATTCTCCGAATATTTGAAAGAAGCCCTTTTAATAACCCATTTTACTTTTGTAGTCGAATAGGTGTAAATTCAACAATCCATCTGAAGTTGTCGGGAACGCCGCATAATTGACGTTTGATTAACTAGGCTGACATGTCTATTGGACCCTCTTCTTACTGGAAGTTTTATTTTCCTGTTGATTTTTCCCTTTATAAGGTAGTCAGGGTTTTAGCTTATTTGCAGGTTATTGAAATGCCTGTCGACTAATGTGGGTCTCTGGTTTACGATAGGCAAAATGTCCTGCTTCGTATATTGCACAGTGCATCCAACTTTCCTAAATGATTTAGATTTTTGTCTATCTGGTGATTTAACCAAACTGTATATGTTCCAGAAAAATTATATATATATATATATTGTGACTTCGCAAATATTCTGTATATTTGTCAGAAAAGTTGATTTTTGAATTCGAAATGATCGATTGTGTACTATCGAGAAATAGGGCACATCTTGGTTGGGTTTTGGTTTCGAACGTGGAGACCAACTGATCGACTGACTTAATTTATTCTGTCTACGTGTGGACTTGCATCATTCGAAAGTGCATTCTTGGTAAATGGCATACAGGTCGTAAAACTCTTCGATGAGGTTTGTTTCTTTGCATCCGTAGTGTGTTAATCTATTTGAAATCCTAAGAAATCAGTCAATCGCATTAAAATTGTGTACAAATATCACATAGAACTATTAACACACTTGTCGAATTGAAATGTGCTAATTAGTTGCATTTCTTGTTCTTCTTCTCTTATTTGCTTTTATTAAAACAAGGTCATCATAGAAAATGTTACGACGTCTAAGCAGTTGTCATTTGACTTTTCTGGCCGACCATTTGGAAAGAGTGCCAACTTCAGTTGTCTATCTCGAGAACAAGTTACAAGTTTCATTCATACCAACAACACCATCTCATTAACAGAGAAGCGACAATCAGCAAGTGAAATAAAACTGTGTCTTACAAACTATCGTGTACAACTAGAATTATATCATGACGAGTCTAATGAATGCACTCCGTCGAATATTTCTCTGGAGCCATATCTCTGCTTAATTGGACAGTATGGAGATTCTGGACGTCGACTGTTGGGTGAAGTTACTTGTGAAGAGTTGGTGAATGCAGACAGAAAAAATGTGTGGGTAGGTTTGATTTTTCAGCAAGATATGATTACGAGCAACACATGATGCTAGAATAATTAGTAAATAAACAAAACACTATCACTAAGAGATCATGTACTTCTTACATTAAGTTTAAAAATTACAGCAACAACATTAGTTGATCACTAACGTCAGTGCAAAATAGAGTTGCAAGATGAGAAGTGGTCCACACCTGCGCTCATCAATGCAGTCGTATCATCAGAAGTAGTGGGTGAGTTCGCGTATCTCCTTAGGAATGAAGACTAGCGGATGTCTAATGCATAAGGCTTCCCATTCGAAATATTTCTGGTAAAGTTACGAGTTTAGTCTGGACGTCAACGCTTCGAAGCCTATGGTCTAACTCAACCCCTGCACGTCCTCACCTCGAGATAAGCAAACACTTCCAGTGTCCCGACGTCCTCATTTCCATAGAATCGCGTGCACACTGTGAAGTGAATCAAATGTCTGATATGTCCGTTCACCGTGGTCGAGAATATCTCTCATCACATCAATACTCCCTAATTAGGACACGCGAAATCGTCTGAATCACTGAGTCGAGACGTTATCACGTATGGCCGAGAATCGAAATCGACGTACTCTAATTTCTCCTAATCTAGAAAGTAATAGGAAGTAACGACTGATCCTATGGATGTACTAAAGAGGAGTATGCCTACGTGTTTTCATGATCCAGTCCCTCAATTACTCGACTTTCTCCCCTCTCACATTGGTGCTTCCTTATTTTTGTGTGTCCCATCTGTTTGTGCCAACATGTTAGAATTAATAGGCGTTTCATTTAAGTAAATAAACCTAATTGTGAGTTAACTGGTGCGAGTGTGCAAAAGTCGTCATCGTGCAGCGACCGCTTATGTTACCATTTCTCTATTCACCTGATGAATTCTGATGAACCCAACTATTCCTATTTAATCTTACAGACTAATGTCGCGGTGTGGAGTACTGAGACCTGAACCGTTAGCGCTGCGATACTTCACGACTTGCGTTCAAGTAACAGCCTATATCAACATTATGCTATGCCCAAGCAACGTGAAAAGCCCAACAACGTCAGTAGAGTAAATGTATTGATACAAAAATTACTAACGATGACAAAAAATGTTTTATCTTCATCAATGAAAATTAATAGTGCATTTCATAGAACTACCATGCTTCGAATTCTGTACAAAGTCTCATGTTGACGGCTGATAGAATAATCATTATGACCTAGACTCCAGGAGGGGGTGGTGGTGGCTGATTTGGTATCGGAGCTCCGTAACCGCTTGCATATCCCGCCCAGTAATCAGGTGTTTGCAGGTAATATGGAGCAGCCAGTGCTGAACCTGGAAAAGAAGATGAACACAATTTTGACGACACTTTAAACATACTCAAAAAGCAAAACATATATACATCTGTATACACAAAATCCGTATGCACATGAGCATTTGGAAATGGAAGGAAAACTTCTATATAGCCAAATGCGTGGGAACTAATAATGGACGAATTAGGGAGTATAAGATGTTAGGAAATTAATTCAAGACGACAGATTGATTCCCAAATCCATAAAGCCATCGATTAATACTTACAGTTGAGAACTTCAATTATTGATAAATATTGCTTCAGAAATACCTACCAGGAACGGGTGCAACTGGAGATACATGTGATGGGGCCTCCCCCCATGACGCTGTAGGTTGCCATGAATGCAGTGAGGATCCATTAGTAGCGGTTGTTGCCTCGTCATATGATCCCGTAGCTGAGGAGACAACTGTAGGGTATGTAGTAGTGGGGGGATATCCAGGGAGTGGTGGTGCAACGATACCAGGAGCGGACCAAGGAACAACAGGAGCTATCACTGGTGCATAATTAGCTGGAGGAGGTGGAGGTGGCGGTAGGGTGACCGTAACTAATTATTCATCGAATTTACACACAAGTATTAGAAATCAATCGCTTCGCTTAACAATACAACCATATCTTTGATATCATATTTCAGTATAATTATTAACAGTCATACCTGGAGGTAATTCTTGAGAACCTGGTCCCACGCCAAGTTCCGCCATCAATGCAGTATATTCGCTATCCAATTTAGCCCTTTCAGATGGATTAGCATTCAGTTGATCGAGATATGCCTGACCGCCCAGTAGTGCCTTACAGTCAGTTGACAAATGTCCAGCACCTAGAACAAAAACAACACAACACTTATTCATGTTACATAGAAACGACTGTAAACAAAAAGTAGTGTACATATCAAAGTGTGGATTATGAGAAGCCTACATATGGGAGTATTCTATATATCTGAATTTATTTGAAGAAACATTCAACACTTTCACTGTCATAACATTTCACTGTTTTAAGTGTGATGATGATGTTTGGATTTGATACACTCTAATCATCGTGACTTTGTGCGAGATGGTGTACGTCAGGTTGGCAAATATATACGATAAGAATGAAACAATGAACAGATTTTAATTCCACTAGGGAAAACTATAGAAATCAAAGACTTACCTTCACATATACCACACTTGATTACATTAGCGTTAGACAACTGAATCTCCAACATCGGGCAACGTTTCATCGACCCTCCATGCTCACGTAAAGTTCCGTTAAGTAGGGCGAGCTCACGTAACTGGGCTCTGCGAAGATCATTCTGACTTTCCGGGATTTCTATCGCCTGTCTAATAATTTCATTTATCTTCTTTACTGCTTTGTCCACGCATTCAGCTGTAGGAGCTGTTATGAATGCGTGGAGAGGCTCGTCCTCTCCAGGCATTGGAAGTCCATCTCTCCGAACAACCTTACCTTCCTTCACAGAACCCTTGCCACGAATTATCACCTTCGCTCCTGTCTGAAATCAAAAGCAATTAGGAAGCATCATAGGAAATTTGTTCTACTTCATTTAAAGTGCAAAGTTAGTTGAGTGGTGTCATGGAGTGTGACACCTTGAATGTACAAGAATGAAGGGTGGTAATAATATGCCTACTTTGGAGGCTATTAGCACTGTTTTGTAGTGCAATTTTCAACCTTTATAGAGATAATCGACGCCTCCACTAGTTTACATGACCATGATGGAGTATGCTAATAGGCTGCTACAGAGACTCAATTGACTGGTTTCACCAAAACTCAACTCGTGAAGCTGTTCAGAAGGGTTTACAACAAGCGCATATTTTACCTCATGGTAAAACTAACACTTCAATAATCACCCAAATTGAATGTTGTTTGGCTTGAGGTTATGCATAATATTTCCAGGGTTGATACTCCTCATGAGTAGACAAATATTCCACATCTCAACTGGAATGTGAAAACAAAGGATTTCATAATTACGCTGTCTGGAGAAGACACTATTGTTATATACCAGCCATACGATCAGTTGGGTCCAAAGTTGGGAGTAAAGTCAATAAATAGAATCACCAACATGATCCTAGAATGAATGAAAACGTAGTTCTTAGCCACCAAATGTTTGGACTTGCCGTTTATGCTGTGAGGCGAACCACATTTGAGTGCAGCATATGTCAGACGTACCGTATATGGACCCATGATCTATATTTCCTAGTCTTGTTAATATTAAAATACTCTCCAGCTTTTGAAGAAATCCTTTTAGTCTAACTTACTGGCTGGATGAGTTCACAGCTCGTGAGTTCTCCTAACCTGGTTGACCGAGAGAAATTCATAGATTGAAATGAGCCTAGTCCATTGAATCCAGCACGTCTAGCACGCGAATCAATTATTATCCAACGTACTTCGTCGTCAGACTCCTCAGTACAGACTTATAGGCCTACTACCTAATAATATTGATATAAGTAAAGTATAAAACTTGGACACTGTGGTAGAGTATAACTCCATTATGAATAAGATTTCACTTCGAAATATCACTCAGTGGTGTTGTGTGAGTAACTTGATATGATTATGAGCAGTAGTTTGTGGTCGAAATGTTATCAGTTAATATTATTATATAACTCACTGTGTGATTTATCGAAATAAAATCTTATCCATAATCGAGGTACTACCTAGTAGTCCAATCGTAACGAATATTCAAAGCCACTTAGAACCAATAGTCATTAAGGTGCAGATTGACATCAACACAATATAATTCTACTTTCTCATGGCCTAAATTCCCACACATATAACGTTGTCAGTGTTAACAGGAAGCCACACGTGTGGACATTATCAACAGCTCTGAGAAATCAATACAATGTGATTACCTCTCATCAGAATTTTAGTTTCTTCGTGGTTATTGTTACTTTCTCTTACTTTTCACCCACTTAATGGTACTGAACTCAACAAACCACCCGATTGCACTACAGCTAATATAGGGAGATCCTTTAGTTGGTCATCTATCAGCTCGTCATTGTATCAGAAATAACAAAACAAATTGAAGGCGAAAAACTGTTCCGACACTTGATGATATGCCACTTTAGGTAATAGGAAAACGTAACGATGAATTTACCAATACAGTTACTGTTTCACGTCTGTATTACAATACATGCAACAATTGCCTGAAGTATGGTATTCCGAGTCAAATTATAGTACATTACTGGTTTAGTCATTTCATTAGGAATACACGAGACACAATTGAGAAGTCCGCATTTCGGGACAAATGTTTTTGGATGGTAGGGTTCACGGATGAATCGGCAGCATGTAACTACTACTCACGGAGACCTATAAACAACAAGCTCTTAATGCACAAATACCCTGGAAGCGAAGGTTTATCAGACTAAGTGCATAGAGTCAGTAGACATGGTTGCATACCCGCCATCCGACCATATGGAAATGAAGAAATCCCCTTTAATTCTTATTATTATTAAACACGAATTATAAAATCAGGACTTATGAGTCATACTTACTTCTTTTTCCAGAGCTTTCAGGGTATTTCCACGTGGTCCAATCAATAGCCCAACGAAGTTGATATCAGGATGATTTTCTTGTGGAATAAATACCTTGTCGGTTATTCTATTTTGAGGAGGCCTACAGGGAAACTATCATTTAATAGCTTTTACTTGTAATCAGACGTTGGTTTATATTCCGGATTAATATCTATCAGCTGCTGAACAAGTGCGTGACGATCATCTTCGAGCTTCTTACGAGTTCTATATTCCCTTGTGTTGAGACGTTTGCCATCAATACTATATATGGGTTCCGGAGATGGTGATCTGAAAAGGAGATAACTGGTTAGCGAGAGAAAACTTCCGACAGTTAACCACCAAATGACTAACATTATATATACCCTTACCCATTAGCTAATTGTCTGATCCACAGTAAATAAAACCAGCTACATGACATAAAATTCTAAACAAAAGAGTAAAGTGAACGACTTATCTATACCAACCAGTCCGTACTACCTTATGGGAAACCTTTCAAATTATCCTATAAACATTAAGCAGTACAACAAACAAATGATATCTATGCAACAGTAAAATACATCAAAAACTGCTAACCTGTCTTCAGGGTTTTTTGGAATACCCAAATCACCACTTTTCAAGCGTCTGGAAATATCTTCAATTTGGAGCTGGACTACACGGAAGAAGGTTAATAGGGTGATGTACACATACTTATATAAACTTTCTCCTGTTGAGGGTCAGATTTGGAGGAAGGTGAGTTGGCATACCGGGTATGAAAATTCGGTCTGTCTCGGCAGCAGACCATCTACTTTTACGTTTACGTGGAGTAGGATCTGAGAGAAACCAACTTATTAGGGATTGCATCGAAACTTACCAGGTGAGCCTTGTGGTGACCTACTGCGCCTACGTGACCTCGACGTCGACCCGTCTGTAATTGTTGAAATTTCGCCACTCATGATGTGGAAATAATGTAAATCTGTGACTTTTTGGTTTTTGAATATAGGGTGAAAGCAATAAATTGTATGCCTTATTTTGATTGGTCGAGTCGAATCTGCATTGAATTTGATGGGTTACAGATTTTAAACAGCGTTTGATTTCATTTCTAATGACTAGTGTGAATGTGATTGGTGATGAGCGTTTGTGTGTGTGTGTGTGTGTCTTGCGTATGTCCGTTTGTCTAGTTGACAAAATCAATCACTGTCATGTGACATAAAATTTTTAAATAATGATAATATTAACACTGTCAAGTTTATCAGACGAGAGAGACATCACTAATATTGTAGTAAATATTGTGACTTTCAAAAGCCTATTTCAAATTGCCGTAAATTTTGAGGATCTTGTGAGATAGGGCAATAAGGTAGAGGGCACATTCATAATACGAAAATTCTACTATATTGATTCAATTATAGACTGATAAGATATTCTTCATTTATAAATAAAGGGCATCAGCTACATTTTGAAATTTGAAGCATTATCGATCAACCTTGAAGTTGTGGGCATGATATTTGCAATTTGCAAATAATGAGGTTAACAGAGAGACAGAGAGAGAGAGAGGAAGGGAAGAGTAAGATTTACAAAATCAATATAAGTGATTCTGTGAAGAGACTTTTCAACGAGTTTATTATTAAGCTGTATAATCATTAGAAACAATATTGCGAATTAAGCGGGAATATCTGTGATTGAACGTCAAAGAAAAAAAAACAGGTTATGTACTTTATAGAACACACCTGATGTAGTATGTGAGTGATTGAGTATATAAATCTTAGAAAGGAGTGTAGAATTGATAAGATTAATGGGCAATTAAAACCTTATGCGACAAAGTGAGGATACTGACAGGACAACGTGGCTAAATATTATGTGGAATCAAATAACGGGTGGAAAGTGATACAATTCCAGGTAATGTTCGAAGCGAAAATAATAATCACAATATTAATAATAGTAATAATGAAAATAATGTTCAAGTATTGGTCTTTGGCGATTTCGTTGGTTGGTTACAGGATTTCATCATGAGCTGACATTGGTTAGAGAACCATTGGAAAACCAGCTGGGAGTACTGGACAGCTGTTTCGTACTAGTTGAAGACCCTTCAGCAGAAGGCAATAAATAAGTGCACACTTGACCCCTTATGAGCAGTTTTGAACCGTATCACAGAAAGCCTCCAAACATTGAGTTTTAGTATTTCGAGAAGACCAGCCAGATAATCTCCACCTTTATAAAGTGGTTATGGCAATAGACTTTGACTTTATCGATTGGTGCTGTGTTTTTCATAACCACTCCTAACACTTTTCTAACTTAATCTTACTCCACCTAATACTGTTCCTAGGGTAATTGCATGAAGTTACCTATTATCAAAAACCTATGACCTTTTCATTTTTTTTTACTTTCAGTAGTCATTAGTACACAACCAATAGACAATAACGGAGCAAACTGATGAACAGGAGAAAAGTCTCTTGGTTGTTAGTGTAGCAGGTGACAAAAATGATGCTCAATGCACCTAGTTAAGAGATCAATCAACAGGTGTGGATGCAGTGTTTACTGAATAACTGAAGTAGCCAACGTATTCAGCCATTTCTCGACTTATAATTATGCTAAGATTGGATGCACATCATTACTGCATACCAACTGTACTCAGTTAGACTTCTGCACTCTGTCAGTGTTTTAATCTGAAAGGATTTTATTGCCTGACTAATCTGTATCAAAAACAGCTTTCTGTGGTAGTTAAATGATTTTTGAACGATAAAATTAAACAGAGTTACAATCACAATCACGTCTACAATCAAATAAAGTAAGTACACTGACACTGTGCATAGTTAGAGGAACAATATCCCTAGTAATTGTAAACACTTGACGTGCACTGTGTAGTTTTGGTGGTATCTTTTGTCTTTATTATTCCCCATTGTCCATGGAAGTTGTGAACACATTTAATGAGCTTAGTCTTGGGTAAGCTTATCAATATATTCCACAACCTTAATAATCTAGTATTCATCTTTTAAACACAACACAATACATATATTTTTAAATAATTTACAATGATTCAATCTGACTCGGCGCTGAAATTATTCCAGGAAATTCGTAACATCTACGGTCTGGAAACTTACAATATATATCTTATTTGTTGCCTTCTTATCTATCAACATGCTAATGTAATTGTACATTTAATCCCTGTATTATATGCTTAATCTCACTGTCATCTTTCAATACTATGTACTTGTAAAAAAAGAGGAAAGTAGTCATGATATTTCAGAATATTTTTCACTGCTTGAATTTGTCATAATGATTTCTTACTATAATATACTGACTTTTTCCAAGTATTGGTTTTGTAGGGATTCTGTTGAATTGGTTGCAGGATTTCATCTGGGTTGACATCAGTTAGAGAACCATTGGAAAACCAGCTGGGAGTAATGGATAGCTGTTTCGTCCTAGTTCTTGACTCTTCAACAGTGCTCACCCACCGGGGTTCGAACATAGGACCTGCTGATTACAAGGCGAGCTGGCTCGTAGACCACTAAGCCCCTGGGACCCGATCCAATGGCCCATGAATTCTAACTTCTGCCAATTCACAATATAGCTGCTGTCCAGTACTCCCAGCTGGTCTTCCAATGGTTCTCTAACTGATGTCAGCTCATGATGAATACCTGTGACCAATAATGATAATAACAGTAGTAGTAGTAGTAGAAATGACAGTGAAGGAAATTTTAAGGGATGGATATGGCGAATGAATAAAGCGAAGGAAGAGTGAATAGGGCGAGGTTAGAATTGGGGGCTAGATGAAAACATGGAGTGGTTGAATCGGTATATTTATTTTCTGCATACACAGCTCTCTCTCTCTCTCTGTCCTTTCTGTTCTTCTGGCCAAAACTTCCTCAATACTTCGGGGGGGGAGCCAGCTAGTGATTTTGGCAGGTTATTTTACGCCTCTTATAAGTATATAGCTTAAAAGAGAGAGGTTGAAATCAAAATAAGTTGTCTCAATTCACAGTATTATATTCTTTTTAAACGGAATATATAGATACGATTGTACGACTTAGTAATAAATTTGTTGTAAACAGTCTGTTTACTGGATCACTTGTTTGTCTTGATTTCCTTTATGTTCTGGTGGGAATTTTCCGTGGATTTAAGAGTGAATCCATACCACTTTAACTCCATCACCTTCGTGTAACTTCGACTATGATCTACTGTTTTGAGAAAATCTGCTGTTCTGTTGTGATACTTACAAGACGAGGAATATTTTTGTTTTTCTCACTTCCTAGTCATGCATTTCACTTAGGTTTTCTCGGTTCACCGGTGATAACTACACACAAGTTGGTGAAATTAGAAATTAGACTTTTGATAAAAAAATGAAAGTATTAAGACTGTGTGTGTGGGTGTGTTGGTGTGTGTGTGTGTGTGTGTGTCAATGAAATGTATTCCAGATCATTGTTTGTAAAACGCACGACACTTGAGGATACTCAACTGGTTAACGATGTGTAAGGATTTGCCAGTAATTAAGCAGGCATCCTGTCTAAGAGATAATTGTCATAAGCAGATGAACTAGCGCCATATGGACAGAATGTTAATTAAGTGGAATCAAAAGAGCACTTGGGATAAGCGTAACTTGGTGGTGGTGAAGGTGGTTCTTTGTTAAAATTGTTTGACGACTTTAGTTTAGTTTCAGTCCCTATGAATATGAATAATATTTCCTCTGACATGGATTACCAAAAAGAGCTATTTTAGGAAATACAACTGAGATAACAGAGATGACTGCACAAAGTTGTACAACGACAACAATTGGAGGTCTGTCGTTTTCTGCTTTCTAGACGTATTTTATATACCTAGATGTCTTTTCTGCAGCATACTGACTCCTTATCCATACTGTCGTTCACTTCCTATGTTTTATTCGATAATTAGTTTTTTGGAAATAAGACCTCTCGTAAGAGACTTTTTCATTCTTGCACACGTGAAGTGTTCTCATGGATACGGAAGTTTTACGCATGAAGGCACACACAAACGCGTGCGCGCGCACACACACACAGATGCATTTTCTTTTGATTAGTTTGACAGTTGATAATTTGAAATGTATATATACATATCTATGTATATATGTCTGGGGTTTTATCTCTCTCTCTCTCTCCCTCTCATAGATATTTGATACATTGATTGAAGCTGCTTATCTTGGAGAAATGACCAGCTGTTTCCTAGGTCCAGTCGATGTGGAAAACCAACCAGAGTCAAAATGTTCTGGGTTGATGTGCAATAAAATATTAGTGTGGGACACGAAAAAACAATTAATTTATGACTTTCCTTCAGAAAAGTAAGTCTCATTTAATTGAATATTATTAGATTTGCAGTAATAGTAGTTGTTGTAGTAACAGAGAAAAGTTTCTTCATTATTCTACGTTGTATCACTACTGTGACCAGATATTCCCATCTATCTCTATAACTCACCTACATTCCATTATCAACTCTACTCTCTTCCTGGACTTCAGCAGGTGTCGATGATGTATGTGTGCATGCGTGTATGTATGTAAATATATGATGGAGGTGAATAAAATGAAACCGTCTGCCGATGTTTGTCATATATTTCAACTGTGTGAAAAAAAAATAGTGGACAGAAAATGAAACACCCTAAATAACCGACTTCTGTTATTGACTTATGCTGCAACGGATTGTTGTTGATCTGTTGATTGTTGTCTGAGGTGACTACAGTGCGCCTCCGGGCATAACACCATAGCCATCAATTGATCACTTGTAAACAGACCCCAGATTGAGGTAGACACAGAATTCAGATTTGATTGCGACAACCACGACAATAACAACCTTTGTTATTCATAACACAGAATATGCATATCATTTTCACAGTCACGGAAATTTAAACCATAAACGGATAATCAATATCTAGTGGATTGCATGACCCCAAAGATCCTCAAAAATGAAACAGTCAAAAATTTTCCAATCGGGTTATTATGTCAGTGCATGTACTGACCACATCCTGATGGCTAATGAAAATATTTATACCGTCCTAACACCCGCCATTTTGATAGTTTTTCAGTTGGGTGACCACTGAAAGGTATTTGTAGTTCTGGGTACTCTTTGTCCCATTTTAAACCTGATTTCATTATTGCCAAACATTTGATGCCTGTTTTGACTTTATTAATCTGCCGATTGATTTAACATGGAAACACCTAGAAGAAATTTGAAATCCCATACAATAATCTAGACTGTATGTGATATGCGGAAAACTCTGAAAATATTGACACTAACGTAGAATGGAAATTATCACTGGCTACGTGAATGGTGAAGTGAGTGAGTATTTCTTAATTTACTGACTTCCTACATAGAGTAATAGAAGGTCTAAAAGATGCATAGTGCTTTCTCAGATGCTTCATATTTTGTGTTTTAGATTATTTTCTATGGGAATAAAATCCATATTAAAACTCCCTGCATTCAATTTAGTCAAATATCATCTGTATATGCACGAGCATCAATCAGAGTCCTCTTTGTTTCTGTAACCGTCCCCCTACACCAACTAACTACTCTTACTGAGTGAGAAACTCTTAAGACATCACTATTAAAAAGTGATGAGGAACTCTTATGATGATGATGATGATAATGCTTCTGCTAATATCGAATATTTAGAAACATGGTTTCGTAGGACACTCTATGGATACATCATATACAACCAAACTTGAAATTACTTGAATGTCACATTAGTAAACTTACTTAACAATCCCCCTAGTGATATATTTGGTTAGTGTTTTACTGCTAGCATTGTTTAATCTCAGTGAATATTCGAATGTTATCAAGCATTGCTTTCACTCTCTCTCTCTCTCTATTTTTAGTTGGCTTCTTCCCAAGACAAATATACAGGCACATGAAGTTCACCTGACAGTCGGTCGTAAGTTAGTGGTAGTTTTGTTTGAAGTAAATGCTGAATGAGTTATTACCTAACATTCACTTCATCCTGTCATAGTGCAATCAGTCATGGTCAAGGATAAGACTACTAATAATAGCAAAATTATGTTGAAAAAATGCGCAATTTATACAACTGTTTAATACTTCAGTTTTTTCAATTTCTCCATATAATTAAAATACAATTTTATGAAAGATGATGAAGGCACTTTGTGCTTATCATATGCATCAACAGCTATGTGTGCAAATGGCACAATTATGCGACAGGTGTTTGAGATATGCTTTATTTCATAATGATTCAGTAAGACGACGAACAAATATCAATAAAAAAATATCTTGATCGAATGAGCACTACGTGAACAGGAGTGAAAACGAAGAAATCCTGATGAACAGGCCACAAATACCAGCATAAAATCACATGAAACTTTGTAGTCTGGAGAATAAATATCAGCAACATAAAGCGATATTTGGATTACGCACGGACTAGTAATAATTGTGAATACTTCTCAATGAATACTACTGTGCGTCGGTGGCACAGTGGTTAGGACTCTCGCCGACCATGCACATGGTCCGGGGTTCGAGCCCACGCCGGCGCACACCTGATATCTATGGTCGGCCTGCAAAATTTGGGCTACCGATATCCATGCTGAAAATTCCATACTTGTACCAAAAATACGGTGTGGAATCAAGCTGTAAATAAAAAATAAAAAAAATAAAAAGAATCTCCAGAATATAATTTACTGTCAGGTATCTGACAAGAGTGAAGAAGAGATAGCACAGCCGATTGATTGTGAACCAAGCAATTAGGTTGCTCAAAATCACTAAATGGTGTTTCCGTAGTCTTCGTTGTACGTTTCACTCCGACTTAGGGTTAGTGTTACGGTGGTGGTTAGTGAAGGTTAAGGTAAGCGTCAGGGTGGGATTTGCAACGAAGATTATGGTTTGCATCGATTTGAAATTTTGAGCGTCCTGACTACTCTCCTCCTCCTCCTCCTCATCATCATCATCATGAATACATGTTCAATCATGAAGTCAGTGATTTGTTGGGATCAGTGGATACTGAAACTGGTGCTGGAAACTGAGCATATGAAAAATGGATTAGAATTGTGTGTGTCAATAACCACTCCTATTAAAACAGGGGATATGTTTATGCGGCATATTGGAGCTGTATACACTGTCTAGTGCATTTTCATCATGCATACATACATCTTGTGAATATACATTGTATAATAAAATGTAGCATTTCACTAAGATGAAAATGATTAACTAGTTCAAGTTCATTCGTCTGTGGCATCTATTCTTCTTCTTCTTCTTTGTTGCCACATATCTGAGTAAAATATTACTTACGTTGTTAAGTGAACATGTAAACACTACCATAGAAGTCGTTCCATAATGGATAAGTTTATTTCAAATAAGACACAGTGATGCAGTGTAAGTAACTGGATGACGTTTCGAGCACAGGCTTGTAAATGACTGCCAAGCAGTAATATAAAACAGTCAGTATTTCATTGATAATGAGAATGGATGGCGGTGACATTCCTCTCAACTCAACCGCTTCACCATTCATTTTAATATTAGTTAAAATTCAAAGAATGAATGCACTTACAAACAGCAGAACTAAACTGTCGTTGTCAAGAGACTATATTATTTTGAAATGGCTGTCAGCATTGGGTTCGAACAGCCTCCCTCACATAGGTTCAATGAGACGAGAAATGAAATCAATAGTTTAGATGCGGAAAACGCTTTTACTTCCGGATAGAAGTACAAGAGATTATATGAAATAATAGCGAAAAAAAGCGATATAGTCTAGGCTTTGTGAATAGATCATGCAATTCGGGGGTTAATACATGTCTGACCATTAGATAAAACTACTGTGTTAAGATAGGATTGACAATTAGTTTATTGTGAATACGTGAGCTTAATTTCAATAGACTGACAAATACTACCACTACTTCCACTTGTTCTATTATTATTTTTCGATCGCCTACGTTATGGTCATTGCCAACAAATTCGCTGAGTAGGGAAGATTCGTTCACCTTTGATTCTCAAATCATTCCAGAATTCATTAATAAATCTGTATCCCTGTTAGACCAGCTTGTCTGGTCTGGTAATGTTTCTAGCCTATTCAGTTCAAGTCACCAAACATCTCAAGTTTTTCGTCTGAGAGATTGCAACGGGCATAAAATTCAAATTCCCATATTCCTGCAGATAAGTTTCCACGACTTGAATAGGTGGTAAGATGAGAGCTGAGGAGAACCCTGAATGTATTCATTTTAGGTGAATTAGTTTTCCTAATGAAGGGCTACCGGCCGGAATATATTTGTACATTGTGACGTTATTTACCTGACTAGTCAGTGACTTGTCTGCATTACAAAGATTCCTATTATGGAACTGTATGATTGACAGGAAACTGAGTGACGTGAAGTAAGTTTACATTGGAGGTTGACATCGACTAGTAGACTGCAAAATAGCTGCTGGCCAAAATGAACTTGTTTTTCATTGTGGTTGTGAGTTCACTTGACTTGTAAAAGTGAACTGAGTGATACTTACATCAGATAATAATGACAATAGCACAGAGTTAATCAACTGAACATTGGAAAATAGGCAGGGTTAGTTCTACTTGTAGAAGCTGAAAGATTATTCATGCATTCCTTGAGCAAGCTTTTCCTAGAATGACAAAATTTCCACTATCATTCCCTTCTCTACATGTTTGACTAGAAAAAGCTATTTCATTAATACGTGTCACAACTGTATAAACCAATACAATGGTGATTACTATGTGTAGATGTAAAAATATCATTTAGTGAAAGCAGCAGACTATATTCTACGGCATATTTGTGATGTTTACATGACTCCATATTGGTTTCAGAAATACATTCTATGGAGGCATATGCAGAAAAACGTTGGAAAGAAATTGAATCTGGTAAAGTGAATCAGGTGGACAACCAGTTTGAAGGTGAGTGTTAAAAGCATGAGTTTGAAATTAAACAGAACATTTTCAATTTCTTAGTATACATCCTATGCTTCAGGAGGTGCAAAGGTTTTCGTTTTGTATGAAGACACTCAAACACTGTGGTGTGAATTCGCCAACTAGTGTTCATTGATTTAGGCAGTGAATTTACAACTTGTGGATCACGAGTTCTAGTCCCACTGAATCTATTTCAACCTGGGTAATTCGATGGTACCATCAGGTCTCACATAATAAGTGTGGCCTTCAGTCAGTTACATGAAAAGTTTGCCCTGTGTAATTGAGCTTTTGGATGGAGTCATCTGAAGTTGGTGTATCGCCAGAATCACTCAAATGTATTCTGTCTACTTGTTGGTAATAGTCTGGTGGCTATGTGTGAAAGTAGTAGGTATTAAAATCCAATAAACCTGTGGAATTTTAAATTTGTCAACTGATAGATACTGTAGTGTTCTTATTTCGGTCCAGGCTCAGCAGCCATCGCTTTAAATATTGAAGTATTTTCGCGTGAGACAATGCGTTGTGAGGGCCGTCATCTATCTCGTTGATCAGTGGGGAGGGTCCGTGTTATTCTTCTTTGTTCTGACATAAAATACAGTCGCATCTTTACGAATCGGAAACAACTATCCCCTGATACGAATTTAAAACAAGCGACAAGGGTTAGTAAGACCGTATTTAGTGAATTCATCAAATTTCGGCAGAACTCTTCGGTCGAATACTCTACATACAAGGAAATATGTACTATCAGAATTATATTGGAAGATATAAGCGTGACATAGGACTGACTGACTGATGGATATCCTGAGGAGTTCACCAATATATATTCGAAACACATATGCCCCAGTAGAACTATCGAAAGGGCTCCAAAGAAGTCTGTCTTTATCAGTTTGCTATTCAAAGGAGATGATGCACAAGAAGTAGTCGAACGGAGACTTGACAAGGCTATCACCGGGACTTATTATTGCCTCAAGTTTCGCCTTCCTTAACATCACCACTAAACGGGTGCTTCAGTAATCTGGAAAAGGCCAGTCACCAATCGTCGACACTTCAAACTGCGTATATCAATTGGATGAGTGTGGTTGTGAAAGCAAATACATAGGTGGTACAGTGAGGCGATTGTCTACTTGCATGAGGGAGCATTTGACAAAGTATTTAAGAACAGCTGAAGTCAGAGTGACGAAAAGTTCAATAATGAAGAAGCACCTTGTGTACTACGGACATGATATTGACGCTGTTAAGTCATCCACTATTGTCAGCAAACAACGAGGCAGGAAGATGATGGTTATTGCCGAGGCTTGGGCAATTCGAGTGTATCAACTAGATGTCTGTGTATAAACGCAACTGGTAGTCACTCTGAATCGACCGTGGTAATATGTTTTACTTACTAGCTGTTATTAGTGGTATAATAATACTTTGTTCTACCTCTTTTTTCAATATTCCTGATTCATTTAAAACTGTCTTTCATCAGTAGCATCATCCTAACTCATTTTAACACTGTTGTCATTAATACTATCATTCACTTCTCAATTCTCGATATATTTAGTTTCTTTCTCTGATGGCTAATTGTCTATTTAAGTGATGGGATTGAATCGTAATGTATTTTATCCTAACTTTAGTCTCTCGTACTCCCTTCCACTTATCTGTTTGAACATGGCCTGAAAAACACTCACACGTGTCGTTTTGCATGATTAGTTAATTCAATGAAGATAACTCACTTGTCAATCTTATATCTCCCTAAGCAATTCTGATAGTACATGTATCCCTGTGTGTAGAGTATTAAGCTGAATGGTTCTGCCGAAATTTGATGAATTCACTCAATCCCGATTTATCAACCTTGCTTGTTATAAAATACAGCGTCGGCGAGTTCCTACTGGGTATACAGGCTCACTTCACTGACGATCACGATGTTGCCTGCATTCAACTCATCTTCACAAAGAACGCCCATGTTCTACCATCAGATCTTAGCCAACTGCGCTGTCTAAGTTTAACAACTAAGCAGAGTGGAAGCTCCAGTAGTCGAGCTCATTTAGAGTGAAGAAGCTGTTATAAGCTCTGTTGTCGGTACTCTTCACTTCTTAATGTTATAAAGATAAATTTAATCAATTCTTAAAAGCGTAAACTTTCCATCAGTGACTAAATATAATCTGGTTCTGGAGGTTAAATATAGTTTGACAGCCGAGACATACAGCTTGTGTACTAAGTGAATTCCCATGTCACGCGATGCAGACTGTTGGGTATTGAAATAGTGGATATGATTGAAAGTAATCACCCGTTTGGTTAGGACTCGTGAGCAGTAGGTGTTTCCAATCCTAAAAGACGTCTTCTAAGAAGGTTCTCTCTTCAGCTTCAAGACAGTGCGTATACATGGCCATTTTCTCTCAGCTAATCTGGTTTTGAAAAGTGATCAGTTGGATGAATCAGTGTCACGCAGTCGATCCGCTAATCGGATAGTTAAACGGTAGCATCCTTGATGTGGTGAATTAGGAGTGTTTTAATTAAAGTATTCCATCAGATGGACTAGACTGTATGCCAGTGTCTTGTACTGAACGACGGAATAGCTGAGTGATTGCAAGTTTGATTCCAGGAATGATCGTAGGAATTTGATGATAATTTTGCGTAAATGTTTGACACGTTCTTTCATTACTTCCAGCTATCGGAATATTGTTCACGATGAAATTAGCAAAGACAGAAACTAGAAAACAGTAAGTCAAAAACAACAGGTCGAGAAAACAGCCAGTCAAAGTTAGGCAAGTACTATAAAGAGAGTAATATCAATCAGATAGAGAAAAGCCTTTACATGAAAAATAGTTGATGAGTAAAATTCTGTTGAAATCTTTGTTTAGAAGAACGACAGGAAAGAATCTGCTTCTATCAGAGTCAGTCTTACTACACACAATCTAATTAGTCTAAGTGATAGTGTGACATTATGGTACTTTTGATTTCCAGGTCATCGATCGACTTGCTCTACACTATATTTCTTCTTACAATATCTTTTGTTCTACTGAATTCATTTAACAGCCAAACTACCTTTAAGTCTAAAAATAGATAAATAAATAAATAAACGAGTATTGATCGCTGATGAGAAGTGCCTTCATGAAATGAATGAATTTCCTCTACATCATCATCCAATGGGTTAAGTATCACGTTTCATTTTACTTGCTTTGCTTAGACGTCACTATAACTGAAACCAAGATGTCGAATTTACTACAACAAAGTGAAGACTCTATTGGAAAAGAAAATGAAACTGTGACAAACGAAAGTAAGTTGTAGTTAGTTCACAAAATATGCAAAACTTGAATGGTTGCAAACTGTGCATGTTTTCTTTTAGGAAAATATTTGCAACACGTATCGCCCTTGGTGGTCACTGAAGGACAGTCGAAAGTCTTAATGGATAGTGAAGCTTTCTCTAATTAGATGTCTGGGTTATGTATTAGACATGACAAATCACTGTAGGCATAAATATCAGGTTATGTCATGTTTAGGAGTGCTGTATTCAAGACAAGTGTCCTTTAGCCAGTGAACGATACAACTTTAACTATAGTTTGAAGTTTTTCAAGGTTTGATGATTTTACTGGTGGAAATCATATGAAAACGATAATGTCATGAGTGATGTCTCCATCCCAGTATTGATGTGATTTCATATAGCCATTAATGGTCTCTAGGAGATATTTAGCATAGGGTGTCCGTGTGTTGAATGAGTACACTGAAGTGATGAACAGAGTTAAACCGTGTCGCTGAAATTGATGACTATCATTCATGTTGTATTAGCTAGATTTTTCAGTTGTCTATCATCCTAGATCGTTTATACCTTCTCTCAAGCTATTTCAAGCGTTAGTTCCGAGTCCACCACTTGGACCTTATTTCTGTTTAGCGTGGAATGGAATCTGATGGTTGTTGTTTTCATGTCACGTGGAAATAAACCTTGTGACTTCCGAAGCTGAGCAAGGTGTAATTTATACTGGCACGTAAACCGTGATAAACAGTAGATTATACCTTGACACAATAAATGTATAAAAACTGCGCTAATAACGGGTATGACCAGTAAGTAGCATACATAATATGTCTATGATAGGAGAGATTTTTATGAGCATTTGCAAATTAGCTCATCAAGCGAAACTTTTTGGCGTCAAATTCAATTGAGGTGATGTCGGCATAAAGTAATTCTCTGTTGATAGTTTTGTTCAGACTACAACAAGGATTAGGATGTTAATTATTTTTATTTTATTTTTTATTTTTTATTTACAGCTTGATTCCACACTGTATTTTCGGTACAAGTATGGAATTTTCAGCGTGGATATCGGTAGCCCAAATTTTGCAGGCCGACCATAGATATCAGGTGTGCGTCGGCGGGGCTCGAACCCCGGACCATGTGCATGGTCGGCGAGAGTCCTAACCACTGTGCCACCGACACTCTTCTTTCTTTACCTGTTGATGTCGTGTTTGTAATCTGACTAGAGAAACAGCCTGTTTACCGACTACTGTACTGTATACATTTTATAGAAATATGGCAAATCAGTTGAAGTTTTAAATACAGTTGTATGTGTCCTTTTGACATTACACGACTAAATATTGATTGGTTTTACGCGTCATCTTATCATGACTGAGATGGGGAATTACTAGATAGCAACAATTTGTAAAGCTTGGTGAGAAATTCATGAAATAATGTATCTAAGGAGGTTAGTGGTGAGTTCGGAAAGCTCACTGTTAACTTCTCTGGCTGCAAGACTAGAGGACGCATGTTCGAGTCTCCGAGAGGGTGTCAGTTCGTTCGCGGTCACAGATAAGCCTTGTCAATAGACCTGAAATCTATATGCACAGCATCCTGCATCCTGTCTCTGGCCATTGTTTGGCAATATTTTATGCAATAGTGAGGAAGTGTTCTCATTATTCATTTGAATTATCGCTAAACAGTGACAGTGGAATCTGGTGATTCAACTATCCAGTTCGAAGTGATCCAGAGAAGCGAACATCGGAAGATGTGGTTCTCAGGAAAGTGTGGGAATCTTCACTGGGTAACTAGAGTTTAATAATATTTACAAAAGTTTTGGATAAACAATAGGAAGCCACTTAGGTCTGATGACTTTTTCCATCACTAAAAAGAGAAATTTTCAGTTCTAAATAAGTAAGTGAATAATCTGTCTCGGGCTTAAATGCAACAAACAGAGAAATAATTCGAATAGTTGTTGGTGGTGGGGGTGTCTCTGTGTGAGGCAAATCAGAACTTGAAGTGCTCATTGTTAATGTTTCTTACTGTACCGCTCAACTTAGTTCACAGATTGAATATATGCATTTCCAGTTGGGTTGGCGATATGCTCAACAGATGGATATGAAATATGTGATATCAAGACATTCAGGTGACTTTAGTTGATTATTGAGCACTTAGTTTAAGACATCACAACTTTGAAACATGGTTATCTCCATCGTCATATTACATACTATTTGACTGCTGTTTAGTCACTCAGCCTATGTTTGAATATGTCACAGTCGACAACCCTACAATAATCAACAGCATCATCGTCTATCTTGAGAGGTCAATCTGGTCTTTTCGATCAACTCCGTATTTCAATGAAAGTGACATTTTCTGGTCAGTAGTTGTACATCACTTGAGAAAGAAATAGCATAACGTACAGCATACTTAATTCTTCTGACATCAACTGAAAAACAATTAGCATGAAATTTCAGGTAGGGATAAGACGATGTCATCTTAATTTGCAAGTTATTATCCACTGAACACAGCCCCATTAAAGTATATACATATATGTGTTTGAAGTAGATTAATGCGGAGTGACTTGAACAGTCATTATATGAAGTCTTTTCACCCAATAGATCGTGACGATTACAGACATATAGTGTACTGAGTAAACTGAAATACTTGATGAACGTGTGACTACTACGCAATTTTCGTAGACCTGTCAGGCTATTCAAGTCAGCACTGAGCCGTTACCTTGATTTGAACACAGTGTATGAATATATACAAAATGCATTGCTAATGACGAGAATCAATGAAGGTTCAGGTAGACACTTAGTTAGCGTTACCAAAGTGCAAATAGTCAATAAAAGAAGATAAAATAACCTGCATATACCTAATCAGATATGATGCAGAAGGATTCCCCACTCTTAGGAATCAGTAAGACAATGATGATAACAGATCTTGTCCTCAGTTGGATGTAATGAATAAATCTGCATAATGATCACCCATAGTACAGAAGTGTTATGCAACCAGAATACTATAGTTAAACGAAAGAAAACAACCGTTTTTATCACCACTTTCTTAATCAGTTCATTCAAACAAGTGACACTGAGCAATCACAACGAGTAGGCCTCAAATGACTGCACATCCAGAAGCCGAACTCTACACTACATCCTAACATTCACTAAACGGTTAGCCGGGTTGAACTCGAAAAATGTGGTAGTATGTTATAAGTGTTTAAACATTTAAGATTTACTTGATTGAAAGCTGTGTGGACGATGAGCTACAGATCCTCCTCTATGCCACTATTCATATTTTTTCGAGGTTGTGTCGATTTCTGACTACAAAGGTGAATATGCTACCTTCTTGATGATAGCTATTCACTAAGTGTATGTCGCGTTCTCCTCATCTGTCATGTGAGCACCAGTCAAAGTAAAATCAAAGCATAAACTATCAGGGTTGAGGTTTTATAAAATGGTGTATTGGTGGAAATAGGCTCCTTTATTTTCAAATCGATTCATTCATACAAAGTATTTGATTTTTCTGTTACCACTACAGGGAATGCTGACGTCAAAGAATTCAGCAGTGAAAAATTACTTGGGGATCTAAACTATGCAACTGAAGATGAGTTGAAGATCATACGTGATGGTAAGTCAACTTCTTAAGACATCCACCTTTCTTTATATGTGTCGGGACGGGCAACTTATCGTTGTTAGCCGTGAGGTTATGACTGATGCACCAATGAGGTGATGATAGGCTGATCGAACAGCTTTTGACTGGTTTATTTTGGCTTAAATTTCCGAGAATTCGTTAACTATATATGCACTGTGTTTTGAATAATAAGACAGACGAAGTACATAGTGGAAATCAAGCTGACCTTGAACAGCCAATCAGAATTTGGTTTCAAAGATGGGGTATATTCGCTAAGAAATTTATTAGAAAGATTTGAAACATGGTGTTGTCTCTGAATCCTTGAAAAATGTCCACCAGTTACTCCAAGAATAATCCATAAAGATGTCATAACATGTGAGGTAGGTCTGCTCGTCTAGGTGACTGTAGATCATGGTATCATGGGATCCACTGATATTCCCACCTCTGTTATTCAACCTTCTCCTAAACTTAGAGCTCAACAGAAAAAGCATACTTGGAATCAGTGGAATACTCTACATACTATCACGAACCGATTTTCCCTTATAGCATAAACTGCGTCTACAGCAACATTTATCTTCCACATGACTGTATGGTCTTATTATCATAGTCTCGCACACCCACACACGCGCGTGTCTTTGGGACTTCAGTTAATCACTTATTGACACACTCGTCAAATACTCGATCTTCATGGAATCCATTCACCAAATCCATGAAAACAGGCATGGTCCTGATATGGAATGACCTTTCTTAGCCTCTTCTAATCCTGATTGGTTCTTCTAGGTAAATGTTTGACAGGTTTTGACCTTGGCTAGGATACTTTAACTTCTGCATGACGCGTTGTTGCTATTGTCGTTATTCTCGTGGTTAAATCTGACTTTTGTGTCTATCTCACTATGGGGAATATTTTTAAGTGATCAGTTGGTTATAGCATCGTGTCTAGAGGCGGATTCTGGTCAAGTTAGGTGATAAGCAGTAATGAGTGATACTCCGCTGTAACAGGATGCAGTCAATTTTAACGGGAGGAATATGTGAAGATGAAGGATATTTCCTGAAATGTAGTCACACTCAAACTGTTCGAGTTGTCTGCAACTGAAATTGCATAGTATTCAACTACTTATTTCTATTGAAATCACCCAGTCTTCACCTTTACAAATCTAATTTTCAGTGAGATTTCTAACTTTATCATGTAAGCACTTTCAAAGGTTAACCTTATTGCTTTCAACATCCTGACAGTAGAATGACCTGAGTTTGACAGTGAAAAGAAAGTATTTGTTTATGTCCTCTTGTTGGTACATGGTTATTTTTAGGGTTTAGTGGAGATTATCTTTCTATAAATAATTGAACATGGAGTTAGTAAGTTTACGAATATCAAGGATGTTATCTCCGAAGCCTTCGAATCCTTCCTTGTGTGGTAGGCCAAGAAGAAACAGAAAGGAGGGGAATGACACTCAATTGATGGCATAAGAGAATAGTACTGCTTGCTTAGCGTCCGTCACTTAGTCACGACTTGCAGAGTGAAGTGCTAGAAATCGTGTGACTCGCTGACTCGAAACATTCCAGATTAGCCTCAAAGTCAAAGGAAATAATGATCACGCTGTGTCCTAGCAGTATTTTTAAAGCGATATACTATGCCTTATGGGATTAGATCTCTAATAACTTCACTCCTCTTTCCATCCTCTTTTTATCCATTTCCTGCCGTTCATCTCGGCTGTTGCCCTGAATACTGTTTTCATAATGGCTCATTCTTCTCTATCCGAGTGGCTTGAGCAACAAATCTCTACTGCACTCAGTTTCCAGTCATCAATCCACTCGGCTTCATGACTGTCCACAAGTTTTCTTTTGTTCCTCACATGATTTCAGTGTTACTCTCGGACGCTCGAGTTTTGCTCTCCATTTGGGTTCCACACGATGTCATTTGTGGGTCTCCTCAGTGTATGTATGCATATATGTATGTACAATTCATTTCTGTTTCATTCTGCATATTTCTTGAGCAACAGGTTTGAATCTGGTTCAGTGACAGAGTTCCTTGCAACTGATTCTTTCTTACTGACCATCTGATCTTCACTATCCAACGAAGGTTGCCTTTGATGAGAGTGTGAGAGTGCTACCGGCGACGCCAGCGCCAAGCCGCTGAACTGCATAGAGACACTGACTTGACACGGTCTCCTACATGATCCAATCGACCTCAGTCAGAAAGATGTTCAATGATGTTCGACAACCTCATCTTAATCTTGTCTTCTTTCTAAAGGCTTTGCTTTTCCATAGTGAATCACTTGGCATATGCTACTATCATATAACTGTTGAATGAAGAGTATACAAGTCATTGGTGATCTTGAAGTCTGCGGTACCGAAGCAGTTGCCAAAATATTTCGCGATCCACGCCGACATAGGCTTTTTCAATGTCGACGTAGCTGAGGTAGACAGTTGAATGTTTCGTCCGATGATGATGCGAAGTGTTGAAATTCGATCCGTACATGACTTGTTTTGCATGAGTCTAATGCATTCCTGGTGAAGGTTTTCATCAGAAGTATCTTCAAGTTGTTGTTGGATGATGTGGTTTCGTATTTGCTTGCAGTAGACAGGATCGTGTTCGGCGCTTATTATTGCAAGCGTTTATGTGGATGTTCTTTTGCAGTTTGACGACTAAACCCTTCTCCAAATCGGTAATTAACTATCTATCCTTCCTTCCATATCTTTAGTAGTAATGGCAAAGGCATGTTCACTGAGGTCTCTATGTCTATGAATCCTCTCCATTTTTCGTCAGTGTCCATTTCCTGCCTCCGTAGTATGCATTTTTGTGCTAAGTTGAATGTGTCGTTTCTGTGACATAAGTCAACTGACATCTGAAAAATAACAGTGCAGTCTACATCTCTGCATATTTTGTCAAACAGCTTATTCCGTCACAGTAATCATTTGTTGTCATTGATGTGTTTCTCCTCTGCCACACTATAACTGTTGCACTTTATTTTCTTACTATCCTGGTGAATGCATGCAATTTCGGAATGCTTGACAAGGCTGATTACTTACTGGTTATCAATCAGTTAAAGCATGGTTTAATATTCCAGAAGTTGATAACTTTACATCATTTGTTAAGACAGCCGTGTTGGCTAGGTGCTAATGTTGGAAATCCTGTCGGCATCTACGAACGCAGGAAGAGCCAAGAAGCAGACCGATCTCCCAATAATAATAATAGTGACAATAATAATGCCCGACAATCAATTCGTCATAAAATAATACCTAGTTATTTTCCTTCTTTTTCAGCACGACTATTAGTATCTACAATAATTAGAAAATCAGAAGCTAATCTACTAGTTTTTGAAAGTCAGGGTAAGCTAATTATGCTCACAGCAGCTTCTAACATGCATAATGTGATTCTTTTATTATCATAAAGACAACACGCCGTAGTCACTAACTCTTTTGAAACATTAAAATGGGAAATGCAACTACAAAAAATTTCAGGAATACTGCTTCCAGGCAGCAAAACATCAAGCATTAGTCACCTGTTGTAATTTTCTGTAATAGTGGTATTAGTATTTCGAGATGACCGAATTACAAGAATCCAACCAAAACACAGAGGGGGTGGAATTCAGGAATTTGTATTTTAGTGGAATTATTATTCAGTTCATATAAGAAATATATTAACAATCAACAGTAAGTATTTAAACAATACAGAGATAGAAATAGTCAATCACCACATCACCTCATCAAGAAGAGGACATTTTTACCTTGAAGACAATTCACAATCGATGTTACCTGAAGTGTCTTAAATGGTCAACTGCTGGAAAATAATTAATACATTCTGTCTGTCAGTAACATAAGAACAGGCTGAGGTGAATATATTTATCCTGGTTTAATGTACCCTGTGAAATGTGTGTTCAACCTGGATTCACTTCAAATGGTCGACTAGACTACTGAGATGACTATCAAAGTAATTCTGGCGAAATGGAAGAAATTTGAAAATAACAAAAATAAGTGCTTAATAATATTCATTTACTTCGTTCTGACACCCGTCCATCTTTACGCATTGAAAGATGAGTTTCTGTGTGTGTCTTCTCCTGCCTACCAGTGCTAACAAGTAATTACTGCAGTTCACCCACACATGCGTACACACACACAAGCAACCACGGTGAAAACTTGGTTGTGATGGAGTATCAGCTGAGAATAATGGCTCTATCGAAAGAGGATTATGCATCATTCATAAGAGAACTTGCACAGATTATTTAAGTATTAGCAGTCAGATTGAAAGAAGAAGTTACAGGATTGGAATATTCAGTGTAGAAAAGAGGCGATGATAAATTATATACTAAGAATATGTGTAGTAAAAACAAGTAAAAACAGACACACTCAAACACTCCACTCCCTGTCCTTGAACTATGATGAGTTGGTAAAGACCACTACACCACCAAAGATAACTTACAATTTGCAGGGGCAAATCAAACGCCAAACACACCAAGATCTTTTTTGATGTGGTTTTGTTCTCTGAGCTGGATGGTTAGTTTGCAAAGCTTTCATCGCCCTAAGGGGTGACATCTTCAGCGCATTCTTCAATTTGAAGTCAAGATCTCCTATACATCTGATAAGAAGACCCCCGATTTCAAAAGTTTTTCACTTAGAAAGACTAAGTCAAATACACACCCAAAATCCACGAGGCTGATCCATAGTCAGAATACGTTAAACCCGATAAACAGGTACTCATCCGAGAAGAGATCAACACAGATTAAAGCAACGAAGGATAGTGAAGGGGACCTAATTGCCAAGAGAGAGAGAGAGATAGAAACAAAGAAAACAAACAATGGGCTGACCACCTCAATGGACTGTTGAACCGACCACCACCTACCACTCGTTCAGAAATACCACCAACAGCAGGCACAGAGCTGTCATTCGACACCAGTCCTCCAACAGAAGAGGAAGTCTTGAGTGCCATAAAGCTACTGGAAACTCGGAAGGAAGCTGGACCAGACGAATCCAGAGACGTCAGCGGATATCCTCACGTCACTGTCGCAGAGAATTCGGAGGGAAGGAAGGAGGGAAAGGCGCCTGTTGATCGGAAGAAGGACTACCTTGTCAAACTATCAAAGAAGGGCGAATAGGCGTCTGCAAGAGTTGGCGTGGAGTCATTATGTTGTCCATGTCAAGCAAAATATCGAGTCGCGTCATCCTGGAGAGACAAAGAAGTGGTGTGGATGCAAAACGATGCCCCGAACAAGAAGGATTCAGGAAAAGAAAATCATGTGTGGATCGAATAGCGACGCTACACATCATCGTCGTCGAGCAGAGTACAGAATAGCAGTCAAATCTCTACCTCAACTTCACTGACTTTGAAAATCCAGTGTTGGCCGTCAGGTAATTTGGGAACTATCCCAACACATTGATGTTCCCCAAACATTTATCGAGCTCCTTCAACAGCGATATGATGACGCTACATATCAGGTGATTCACAAACCAAATGTCACACAAACTCGAAGATCTACAGGCGGAAATCAACAAGCTGTCAAAGGAAGCAGCGAAGATAGCACTTCACGTGAACATAGAGAAGACAGAGATGATGAAGACACCTAACCAACTAACTAGACAACGAACGCACCAAGGGAGAAACAAACGAAAGTAGGAGACAAGGGACGAACTAACTAACCAACAAACTGACTGACTGACCGACCGACTGACTAACTAACTAAGAAACTACCTAAGCGAGTGACATGGAGGAGATCGTGTGAGGAGGGAATGTGAGCTTATTGGCAATGTTGGATGGAGTCAAAGCGGAGTGTAGAGAAGAGGATGGAACGGGGATGTGGTTTGGAAGCACTACTTCTCACTCAGAACCTAGGGGTATGAGGATATTGATAATAATATTAATAACAGTAATAATAATAATAATAATGAGAATAATAAAAGTAATAAAATTTGCATGATGACCTGGTCGACATGGTGTAAGTTTGGATGTACAATCTCAGGGGTCGACCTCAATTACATATCCGTCTTTCCCAGAGTGGGGGACAGAAAAGCTGGCCTGTTTATTGTCCGACGTGAACACCTTATTGCCGTTACACCTGCACTTGTCAGGAATACAAAATCGCCCACATAGCCTTAAGATAGAGTAAACGAATCACACTATTACGGTAAGTGTTTTCAGGCTAATGGCTATCCAGACGACATTTCTGACATAGTAGAAGCTTAAGAACATTGTTTACAGCCTGTGTGGCTAGTTAGGTGATTGCGATATGCGAACTCGACTACTGGCTCAATGTGGGTGGGTTTCTTTTAACTTAGACCAGTTGTTGTTTTACACAACGTTGTGAAGAAATGTCTACAACCTGTTTAGCATAACTGCAAAGATATCTTGAAGAATTCTGTAGGACATCGGTGTGAATTCTGTCAGTCAAGTCATTCAGGAATTCAGTCAGTCAGTCAATTAGTCATTCAAGTAGGAAATCATGCATGTGTTTTTCGTTTTGTGAATGTGTATAAACAGATATACCCCGATAACTTATCTTGCATTCTTCTTTCTTTCTTGCACCATTTAAGGTTCAGCAACCATGATGACAAATTAACTTCGATTATCGGTGTATCTGTGCTGTCTTTTTCATAGTTAAAGAAGTAACAGTCAAAACGAAGTCATCTCTTTTGTTTCATCATTCGTACACTGTGATCACTAACAGTAATACAAGTGTTAATATCAATAATAAAAGTAATAATAATAATAACGATAACAATAATTTGTCAGAACCAATAAATCGATGCAATAAACATGGATGTGTAATATCCAGTTCTCTAGAAATCTAAAATGTCTTATTTATTGCATACTCAACCTACACATTTTCATTTGAATTGCACACAGCTTCTAACGCTTCACAAGACATACAATAAGAAGTAGTCAGTCATAGACACTTTTCAAGAGAGCATGCATTAAGATTAGTCAGTGAAGATAATAACTGAACGTCCAATAAAGATACGCATCAATGACTTGTTTGTGAAACAAGCATCCAGGTCATCAAGATTGACACACGGTGTAACCACTGTGTCAGACATCTTAGCTCGTACACAGTATTATAATAAACACTGAGTGCAGTGAAGCAGCTGAAGACAGATATCTGCACTATTGCATTCTACGTGAAAAATGTAACTTCACTTATCGTGTGTAAGAAATACCGCTGTTGTTGAATAAGGATAGGTGATTATCAACTCTTCAATGCAACTTGTCATACTGAGACTAACTCACAATATATGGGAAGGAAAGTGATTAAGTTGGCTGACTATTTCGACTGTCACATTATGCGTATTCTGGAGTTGCGAAGCGAAATACATTTGACCTCTGGTCAATACCCCTGCATTCAGGTCTGAATGTAGACTGGTTCTCTTGAGTTTGCTGTTTTCAGGTTGAATTAAGCATCACAGTGGGCACAAATTCTAAAACCCTTGGCAATTATAATAATCACATCGACCCTGTATGTTTGTAGCAGGAAAACTTGTTTCATAACAACTCGAATGATTAACGTTTCAGTATGACGAAGTTCACATCTTCCCTGTAGTCAGTGACATAGTTGAGGATTTCCGAATACAACCTCGAATACACTTGCAAGACTGAACTCCAGGTTACCTTGCATCGATTCGAATTTCCAACAAACTTCACACAAACCAAATTTGGTGAACAAGAATACTTGTCTTAGGATGTCTGGGGACTAAATGAATGAAGTTCTCTTAAAATATCATTCAACATCTCAGATATTCGTAATATGCTGGGCGTTCTTATGAAACTGACTAACCACAGTGAGACCTGAAGTTGGTTAGACATGTCGTATGACTTTTGATTGATTCGAATAAAATCGCAAAATTATATGACTGATTGTTACCGACGCTGGAAGTGAAACGTTTGAAAACGACAGACTGAGTTTCAACGTAGAACTTTGCACAAAATACTAAAACAAGAGGTTTGTGACGATAGCTTACAATTCAATGCACACTACTACCGCGTGAAGTTGACACTAAGTGAGAATGATGAAATCCATAAAACTTTCGAGGTTGTGAATAAAGCAGGTGCCCATAGTAATCATAGTAGCCAATACTCTATGTGCTCCATGATCACTGGACTTGAACACTGGAGGGACTAGACACATTCCTTGTCCTTTGATCTCAAAGTCACCTATCATGTACACCACCAAAGCGACCAAACGAACACTGTTATTAACTCTAAATCCCATCCCTTTATTAGCAATATGATTCACCATCACATTCACAAAGAAAGCGAATGGTTCCCCTCGAATATATGGCGGTGCTGAATGGGTTATAACAATCATCACTAAATTTCCAACTTCAGGCTCTTCATTCGGAATATCGCAAGAGAATTATTTCGAGAGTGTAATTGGTATTTGAATAATTTGAAAGTCAAAATCAAGTTGTTTACATTTCAAATCCTCTGCTCAGTCTGCGGTCGTAAACTTGTCACAAACTAGCTTCTATCTTCCTCCTATCATATACAATAATTGGAAACAGCTCAGTAAATATCATGGGTACAGGTAAAATCTACATCGAAAATCTCAGGTAATCGCAAAGTATAACGATACTCCTTGATTTTATATATATATATATATATATAAACCACTCACTGACTGGATTTTCAACATCGAAATCTGCACAAGCGTGCTGCAGTTCGAGTTAACACACTTCATGAAAGCACACGTATGCAGAGAATAAAACGCTAAGGAAGTGTGTGTGAGAGAAAGGAGAATTACATGGAGAATAATGACAATTTAGTGGGTCCGGAAGACCAGAAAATCTGCATACATCTGAGCCATCGAGTACAATTTTCAGTCTTGTCAACAACAATCTCTGTCCATTGAGTCTAAACGCGACGAGGACTCCAGCCAGGCAGTCTAAACTGATCTACGTGACTGGCTCAAGCCAACAATCGAAGACGTCATAGTTTGACACCGTGTTTTGATTCGATCACTCCCTAACTGTCTTCCAAACTACCTAGTCCTCTGTCAGCTAAGATTACTCAACTAGGAAGACGATCACTCGGGATGTGTAGCAGGTTTCCTAGCCATCACAATCGACACAGTTTCACAACTCCGTCAATTGACTTCTCCTCTTTCTCTGACGCCCCACGTGGAACCTCAACATTACTCACCACAGCACTGACCACGAGAGACAGAACACAGAAACCTGTGGTCAAAGGTAGTTAGCCCCCGCATATCCTGCAATATCAAGTATGAAGAAGCACAGGATGAACTGTTGCACAGTGAACACCTCCTTTGATCGATAGCCAGATATCATGTGCTATGCCAGAGATGGTGCAGGTCAGTAAACACCAGACTATCTATTCACAGTTGTGCTGAGATTCCGTCAACACTCAGTCGATTTGGGCTTATGCAACTTCCAGAATAAGTGAAGTGGTCGACACACTCAACCACTTTACTCACTGTCCTTGAACTATGGGTCGGTACAGATCACTCCACCCCCAACGTGATCTTACATTTCACGGGGGCGAATCGCGCGTCCAACACACCAAGATTTCCTCTAGCTGTGATCAGAAGACCCTGCATTTCAGAAGTTTTCACTTGAAAAGACAAAATCAATTGAAGACCGAAAATCCACGAGGCTGATTATTATTATTTCCTTTAATTCCTAGAGGAACATAGGGCTTTAGCCGCGAGTCTCCATTGCGTTCGGTTCTCTGATAGAGTTTTCACCTGGCTCCAAGTCTGCCCACATGCTTTCATCTCCTCCTCGCATGACCTCCTCCAAGTCACCCTTGCACCGACGACCAACTCGCCGCCTCCCTTTCGGGTTCCACTCGAGGGCTTGTCTAGTGATGTCACTTGATGGTTTCCTCAGAGTATGACCAATTCATCTCCATTTCTTCCTGTCTATTTGTTGCACAATCGGCTCCTGGTTGGTTCGCCCCCAGAGATCGCTGTTGCTGAACTTTTCTGGCCAGCCATCTGATCTTGAGTATTGAGCGAAGACAACTGTTAATGTAAGTCTGTAATTTATTTGAGGTGCTCTTTATGACGCGCTGGCCAAGTCTCTGATCCGTATAGAAGCACTGACTTCACATTTGAGTTGAAAATCCGGATGTTATTTTTGATGATGAGTGCTGTTGACCTCCACACAGACTTGAGAGTAATGAAAGCTTGTCTTGCTTTTCGGATTCTTGCTTTGATATCCTCTTCAGTTCCGCCTGTAGTTGAAACGATGCTTCCCAGGTAGGTAGGTTGGTGAAGGAGGTTGTTTCTTTGAGCTTCCTCCCATTTATGCTGGCTGATTGTTATCTGTTGTTGTTGCTGTTAGTGTTGGCCAGGAATCTTCATCACCTCTGGTTTCTCTATGTTCACCGGAATTCCCTCCTATCTTTGATGCTTCTTCAGCCAACTTGTTGCTTTTCAATTGCATATCTTCCAGTTTGTTCATGGGAAATCAGACATATATCATCGGCGAAGTCCAGATCCTCCAAGTACCTTTTGGTGTGAGTCCATTTTATGCCTGTTTCCTCATTGCCCCGCCCGATGTTTGTCGCATTATCCAATCTACTGCAATCAGGAAAATCATTGGCGAAAGTAGGCAGCTTTGCCTTACTCCCTTCCTCAATTCGAAGGATTCCGTAAGTTTCCCGTTGTGGATTATTTGGGATGCAGCATTGTCGTACAACTGTTGGATGAGATGTATAATTGTCGGTGGCACCCCGTAGAAGCGAAGTAGTTGCCAAATGACCTCTCGATCGACACTGTAGAGTGCCTTTTCAAAGTCGATGAAGTTGAGATAGAGAGGTGAATGGATGGAATTCCAAGCTTTGTTCAATGATGATCCGTAGTGTGGCGATTTGATCAATGCATGATTTGTTTCTCCTGAATCCAGCCTGTAACGGTCGAAGATTTTCATCCAGGGCTTGTTCGATTCTCTCCAGGATGATGTGACTTAGTATTTTGCTTGGGAATCCATTAAGCCGGATAAACAGGTACCCATCCGAGAAGAGATCAACACAGATTAAAGCAACGAAGGATAGTGAAGGGGACCTAATTGCCAAGAGAGAGAGAGAGAGAGAGAGAGAAACAAAGAAAACAAACATTTCTGGCATAGTAGAAGCTTAAGAACATTGTTTACAGCCTGTGTGGCTAGTTAGGTGATTGCGATATGCGAACTCGACTACTGGCTCAATGTGGGTGGGTTTCTTTTAACTTAGACCAGTTGTTGTTTTACACAACGTTGTGAAGAAATGTCTACAACCTGTTTAGCATAACTGCAAAGATATCTTGAAGAATTCTGTAGGACATCGGTGTGAATTCTGTCAGTCAAGTCATTCAGGAATTCAGTCAGTCAGTCAATTAGTCATTCAAGTAGGAAATCATGCATGTGTTTTTCGTTTTGTGAATGTGTATAAACAGATATACCCCGATAACTTATCTTGCATTCTTCTTTCTTTCTTGCACCATTTAAGGTTCAGCAACCATGATGACAAATTAACTTCGATTATCGGTGTATCTGTGCTGTCTTTTTCATAGTTAAAGAAGTAACAGTCAAAACGAAGTCATCTCTTTTGTTTCATCATTCGTACACTGTGATCACTAACAGTAATACAAGTGTTAATATCAATAATAAAAGTAATAATAATAATAACGATAACAATAATTTATCAGAACCAATAAATCGATGCAATAAACATGGATGTGTAATATCCAGTTCTCTAGAAATCTAAAATGTCTTATTTATTGCATACTCAACCTACACATTTTCATTTGAATTGCACACAGCTTCTAACGCTTCACAAGACATACGATAAGAAGTAGTCAGTCATAGACACTTTTCAAGAGAGCATGCATTAAGATTAGTCAGTGAAGATAATAACTGAACGTCCAATAAAGATACGCATCAATGACTTGTTTGTGAAACAAGCATCCAGGTCATCAAGATTGACACACGGTGTAACCACTGTGTCAGACATCTTAGCTCGTACACAGTATTATAATAAACACTGAGTGCAGTGAAGCAGCTGAAGACAGATATCTGCACTATTGCATTCTACGTGAAAAATGTAACTTCACTTATCGTGTGTAAGAAATACCGCTGTTGTTGAATAAGGATAGGTGATTATCAACTCTTCAATGCAACTTGTCATACTGAGACTAACTCACAATATATGGGAAGGAAAGTGATTAAGTTGGCTGACTATTTCGACTGTCACATTATGCGTATTCTGGAGTTGCGAAGCGAAATACATTTGACCTCTGGTCAATACCCCTGCATTCAGGTCTGAATGTAGACTGGTTCTCTTGAGTTTGCTGTTTTCAGGTTGAATTAAGCATCACAGTGGGCACAAATTCTAAAACCCTTGGCAATTATAATAATCACATCGACCCTGTATGTTTGTAGCAGGAAAACTTGTTTCATAACAACTCGAATGATTAACGTTTCAGTATGACGAAGTTCACATCTTCCCTGTAGTCAGTGACATAGTTGAGGATTTCCGAATACAACCTCGAATACACTTGCAAGACTGAACTCCAGGTTACCTTGCATCGATTCGAATTTCCAACAAACTTCACACAAACCAAATTTGGTGAACAAGAATACTTGTCTTAGGATGTCTGGGGACTAAATGAATGAAGTTCTCTTAAAATATCATTCAACATCTCAGATATTCGTAATATGCTGGGCGTTCTTATGAAACTGACTAACCACAGTGAGACCTGAAGTTGGTTAGACATGTCGTATGACTTTTGATTGATTCGAATAAAATCGCAAAATTATATGACTGATTGTTACCGACGCTGGAAGTGAAACGTTTGAAAACGACAGACTGAGTTTCAACGTAGAACTTTGCACAAAATACTAAAACAAGAGGTTTGTGACGATAGCTTACAATTCAATGCACACTACTACCGCGTGAAGTTGACACTAAGTGAGAATGATGAAATCCATAAAACTTTCGAGGTTGTGAATAAAGCAGGTGCCCATAGTAATCATAGTAGCCAATACTCTATGTGCTCCATGATCACTGGACTTGAACACTGGAGGGACTAGACACATTCCTTGTCCTTTGATCTCAAAGTCACCTATCATGTACACCACCAAAGCGACCAAACGAACACTGTTATTAACTCTAAATCCCATCCCTTTATTAGCAATATGATTCACCATCACATTCACAAAGAAAGCGAATGGTTCCCCTCGAATATATGGCGGTGCTGAATGGGTTATAACAATCATCACTAAATTTCCAACTTCAGGCTCTTCATTCGGAATATCGCAAGAGAATTATTTCGAGAGTGTAATTGGTATTTGAATAATTTGAAAGTCAAAATCAAGTTGTTTACATTTCAAATCCTCTGCTCAGTCTGCGGTCGTAAACTTGTCACAAACTAGCTTCTATCTTCCTCCTATCATATACAATAATTGGAAACAGCTCAGTAAATATCATGGGTACAGGTAAAATCTACATCGAAAATCTCAGGTAATCGCAAAGTATAACGATACTCCTTGATTTATATATATCTATATATATATATATATATATAAACCACTCACTGACTGGATTTTCAACATCGAAATCTGCACAAGCGTGCTGCAGTTCGAGTTAACACACTTCATGAAAGCACACGTATGCAGAGAATAAAACGCTAAGGAAGTGTGTGTGAGAGAAAGGAGAATTACATGGAGAATAATGACAATTTAGTGGGTCCGGAAGACCAGAAAATCTGCATACATCTGAGCCATCGAGTACAATTTTCAGTCTTGTCAACAACAATCTCTGTCCATTGAGTCTAAACGCGACGAGGACTCCAGCCAGGCAGTCTAAACTGATCTACGTGACTGGCTCAAGCCAACAATCGAAGACGTCATAGTTTGACACCGTGTTTTGATTCGATCACTCCCTAACTGTCTTCCAAACTACCTAGTCCTCTGTCAGCTAAGATTACTCAACTAGGAAGACGATCACTCGGGATGTGTAGCAGGTTTCCTAGCCATCACAATCGACACAGTTTCACAACTCCGTCAATTGACTTCTCCTCTTTCTCTGACGCCCCACGTGGAACCTCAACATTACTCACCACAGCACTGACCACGAGAGACAGAACACAGAAACCTGTGGTCAAAGGTAGTTAGCCCCCGCATATCCTGCAATATCAAGTATGAAGAAGCACAGGATGAACTGTTGCACAGTGAACACCTCCTTTGATCGATAGCCAGATATCATGTGCTATGCCAGAGATGGTGCAGGTCAGTAAACACCAGACTATCTATTCACAGTTGTGCTGAGATTCCGTCAACACTCAGTCGATTTGGGCTTATGCAACTTCCAGAATAAGTGAAGTGGTCGACACACTCAACCACTTTACTCACTGTCCTTGAACTATGGGTCGGTACAGATCACTCCACCCCCAACGTGATCTTACATTTCACGGGGGCGAATCGCGCGTCCAACACACCAAGATTTCCTCTAGCTGTGATCAGAAGACCCTGCATTTCAGAAGTTTTCACTTGAAAAGACAAAATCAATTGAAGACCGAAAATCCACGAGGCTGATTATTATTATTTCCTTTAATTCCTAGAGGAACATAGGGCTTTAGCCGCGAGTCTCCATTGCGTTCGGTTCTCTGATAGAGTTTTCACCTGGCTCCAAGTCTGCCCACATGCTTTCATCTCCTCCTCGCATGACCTCCTCCAAGTCACCCTTGCACCGACGACCAACTCGCCGCCTCCCTTTCGGGTTCCACTCGAGGGCTTGTCTAGTGATGTCACTTGATGGTTTCCTCAGAGTATGACCAATTCATCTCCATTTCTTCCTGTCTATTTGTTGCACAATCGGCTCCTGGTTGGTTCGCCCCCAGAGATCGCTGTTGCTGAACTTTTCTGGCCAGCCATCTGATCTTGAGTATTGAGCGAAGACAACTGTTAATGTAAGTCTGTAATTTATTTGAGGTGCTCTTTATGACGCGCTGGCCAAGTCTCTGATCCGTATAGAAGCACTGACTTCACATTTGAGTTGAAAATCCGGATGTTATTTTTGATGATGAGTGCTGTTGACCTCCACACAGACTTGAGAGTAATGAAAGCTTGTCTTGCTTTTCGGATTCTTGCTTTGATATCCTCTTCAGTTCCGCCTGTAGTTGAAACGATGCTTCCCAGGTAGGTAGGTTGGTGAAGGAGGTTGTTTCTTTGAGCTTCCTCCCATTTATGCTGGCTGATTGTTATCTGTTGTTGTTGCTGTTAGTGTTGGCCAGGAATCTTCATCACCTCTGGTTTCTCTATGTTCACCGGAATTCCCTCCTATCTTTGATGCTTCTTCAGCCAACTTGTTGCTTTTCAATTGCATATCTTCCAGTTTGTTCATGGGAAATCAGACATATATCATCGGCGAAGTCCAGATCCTCCAAGTACCTTTTGGTGTGAGTCCATTTTATGCCTGTTTCCTCATTGCCCCGCCCGATGTTTGTCGCATTATCCAATCTACTGCAATCAGGAAAATCATTGGCGAAAGTAGGCAGCTTTGCCTTACTCCCTTCCTCAATTCGAAGGATTCCGTAAGTTTCCCGTTGTGGATTATTTGGGATGCAGCATTGTCGTACAACTGTTGGATGAGATGTATAATTGTCGGTGGCACCCCGTAGAAGCGAAGTAGTTGCCAAATGACCTCTCGATCGACACTGTAGAGTGCCTTTTCAAAGTCGATGAAGTTGAGATAGAGAGGTGAATGGATGGAATTCCAAGCTTTGTTCAATGATGATCCGTAGTGTGGCGATTTGATCAATGCATGATTTGTTTCTCCTGAATCCAGCCTGTAACGGTCGAAGATTTTCATCCAGGGCTTGTTCGATTCTCTCCAGGATGATGTGACTTAGTATTTTGCTTGGGAATCCATTAAGCCGGATAAACAGGTACCCATCCGAGAAGAGATCAACACAGATTAAAGCAACGAAGGATAGTGAAGGGGACCTAATTGCCAAGAAGAGAGAGAGAGAGAAACAAAGAAAACAAACATTTCTGGCATAGTAGAAGCTTAAGAACATTGTTTACAGCCTGTGTGGCTAGTTAGGTGATTGCGATATGCGAACTCGACTACTGGCTCAATGTGGGTGGGTTTCTTTTAACTTAGACCAGTTGTTGTTTTACACAACGTTGTGAAGAAATGTCTACAACCTGTTTAGCATAACTGCAAAGATATCTTGAAGAATTCTGTAGGACATCGGTGTGAATTCTGTCAGTCAAGTCATTCAGGAATTCAGTCAGTCAGTCAATTAGTCATTCAAGTAGGAAATCATGCATGTGTTTTTCGTTTTGTGAATGTGTATAAACAGATATACCCCGATAACTTATCTTGCATTCTTCTTTCTTTCTTGCACCATTTAAGGTTCAGCAACCATGATGACAAATTAACTTCGATTATCGGTGTATCTGTGCTGTCTTTTTCATAGTTAAAGAAGTAACAGTCAAAACGAAGTCATCTCTTTTGTTTCATCATTCGTACACTGTGATCACTAACAGTAATACAAGTGTTAATATCAATAATAAAAGTAATAATAATAATAACGATAACAATAATTTATCAGAACCAATAAATCGATGCAATAAACATGGATGTGTAATATCCAGTTCTCTAGAAATCTAAAATGTCTTATTTATTGCATACTCAACCTACACATTTTCATTTGAATTGCACACAGCTTCTAACGCTTCACAAGACATACAATAAGAAGTAGTCAGTCATAGACACTTTTCAAGAGAGCATGCATTAAGATTAGTCAGTGAAGATAATAACTGAACGTCCAATAAAGATACGCATCAATGACTTGTTTGTGAAACAAGCATCCAGGTCATCAAGATTGACACACGGTGTAACCACTGTGTCAGACATCTTAGCTCGTACACAGTATTATAATAAACACTGAGTGCAGTGAAGCAGCTGAAGACAGATATCTGCACTATTGCATTCTACGTGAAAAATGTAACTTCACTTATCGTGTGTAAGAAATACCGCTGTTGTTGAATAAGGATAGGTGATTATCAACTCTTCAATGCAACTTGTCATACTGAGACTAACTCACAATATATGGGAAGGAAAGTGATTAAGTTGGCTGACTATTTCGACTGTCACATTATGCGTATTCTGGAGTTGCGAAGCGAAATACATTTGACCTCTGGTCAATACCCCTGCATTCAGGTCTGAATGTAGACTGGTTCTCTTGAGTTTGCTGTTTTCAGGTTGAATTAAGCATCACAGTGGGCACAAATTCTAAAACCCTTGGCAATTATAATAATCACATCGACCCTGTATGTTTGTAGCAGGAAAACTTGTTTCATAACAACTCGAATGATTAACGTTTCAGTATGACGAAGTTCACATCTTCCCTGTAGTCAGTGACATAGTTGAGGATTTCCGAATACAACCTCGAATACACTTGCAAGACTGAACTCCAGGTTACCTTGCATCGATTCGAATTTCCAACAAACTTCACACAAACCAAATTTGGTGAACAAGAATACTTGTCTTAGGATGTCTGGGGACTAAATGAATGAAGTTCTCTTAAAATATCATTCAACATCTCAGATATTCGTAATATGCTGGGCGTTCTTATGAAACTGACTAACCACAGTGAGACCTGAAGTTGGTTAGACATGTCGTATGACTTTTGATTGATTCGAATAAAATCGCAAAATTATATGACTGATTGTTACCGACGCTGGAAGTGAAACGTTTGAAAACGACAGACTGAGTTTCAACGTAGAACTTTGCACAAAATACTAAAACAAGAGGTTTGTGACGATAGCTTACAATTCAATGCACACTACTACCGCGTGAAGTTGACACTAAGTGAGAATGATGAAATCCATAAAACTTTCGAGGTTGTGAATAAAGCAGGTGCCCATAGTAATCATAGTAGCCAATACTCTATGTGCTCCATGATCACTGGACTTGAACACTGGAGGGACTAGACACATTCCTTGTCCTTTGATCTCAAAGTCACCTATCATGTACACCACCAAAGCGACCAAACGAACACTGTTATTAACTCTAAATCCCATCCCTTTATTAGCAATATGATTCACCATCACATTCACAAAGAAAGCGAATGGTTCCCCTCGAATATATGGCGGTGCTGAATGGGTTATAACAATCATCACTAAATTTCCAACTTCAGGCTCTTCATTCGGAATATCGCAAGAGAATTATTTCGAGAGTGTAATTGGTATTTGAATAATTTGAAAGTCAAAATCAAGTTGTTTACATTTCAAATCCTCTGCTCAGTCTGCGGTCGTAAACTTGTCACAAACTAGCTTCTATCTTCCTCCTATCATATACAATAATTGGAAACAGCTCAGTAAATATCATGGGTACAGGTAAAATCTACATCGAAAATCTCAGGTAATCGCAAAGTATAACGATACTCCTTGATTTATATATATCTATATATATATATATATATATAAACCACTCACTGACTGGATTTTCAACATCGAAATCTGCACAAGCGTGCTGCAGTTCGAGTTAACACACTTCATGAAAGCACACGTATGCAGAGAATAAAACGCTAAGGAAGTGTGTGTGAGAGAAAGGAGAATTACATGGAGAATAATGACAATTTAGTGGGTCCGGAAGACCAGAAAATCTGCATACATCTGAGCCATCGAGTACAATTTTCAGTCTTGTCAACAACAATCTCTGTCCATTGAGTCTAAACGCGACGAGGACTCCAGCCAGGCAGTCTAAACTGATCTACGTGACTGGCTCAAGCCAACAATCGAAGACGTCATAGTTTGACACCGTGTTTTGATTCGATCACTCCCTAACTGTCTTCCAAACTACCTAGTCCTCTGTCAGCTAAGATTACTCAACTAGGAAGACGATCACTCGGGATGTGTAGCAGGTTTCCTAGCCATCACAATCGACACAGTTTCACAACTCCGTCAATTGACTTCTCCTCTTTCTCTGACGCCCCACGTGGAACCTCAACATTACTCACCACAGCACTGACCACGAGAGACAGAACACAGAAACCTGTGGTCAAAGGTAGTTAGCCCCCGCATATCCTGCAATATCAAGTATGAAGAAGCACAGGATGAACTGTTGCACAGTGAACACCTCCTTTGATCGATAGCCAGATATCATGTGCTATGCCAGAGATGGTGCAGGTCAGTAAACACCAGACTATCTATTCACAGTTGTGCTGAGATTCCGTCAACACTCAGTCGATTTGGGCTTATGCAACTTCCAGAATAAGTGAAGTGGTCGACACACTCAACCACTTTACTCACTGTCCTTGAACTATGGGTCGGTACAGATCACTCCACCCCCAACGTGATCTTACATTTCACGGGGGCGAATCGCGCGTCCAACACACCAAGATTTCCTCTAGCTGTGATCAGAAGACCCTGCATTTCAGAAGTTTTCACTTGAAAAGACAAAATCAATTGAAGACCGAAAATCCACGAGGCTGATTATTATTATTTCCTTTAATTCCTAGAGGAACATAGGGCTTTAGCCGCGAGTCTCCATTGCGTTCGGTTCTCTGATAGAGTTTTCACCTGGCTCCAAGTCTGCCCACATGCTTTCATCTCCTCCTCGCATGACCTCCTCCAAGTCACCCTTGCACCGACGACCAACTCGCCGCCTCCCTTTCGGGTTCCACTCGAGGGCTTGTCTAGTGATGTCACTTGATGGTTTCCTCAGAGTATGACCAATTCATCTCCATTTCTTCCTGTCTATTTGTTGCACAATCGGCTCCTGGTTGGTTCGCCCCCAGAGATCGCTGTTGCTGAACTTTTCTGGCCAGCCATCTGATCTTGAGTATTGAGCGAAGACAACTGTTAATGTAAGTCTGTAATTTATTTGAGGTGCTCTTTATGACGCGCTGGCCAAGTCTCTGATCCGTATAGAAGCACTGACTTCACATTTGAGTTGAAAATCCGGATGTTATTTTTGATGATGAGTGCTGTTGACCTCCACACAGACTTGAGAGTAATGAAAGCTTGTCTTGCTTTTCGGATTCTTGCTTTGATATCCTCTTCAGTTCCGCCTGTAGTTGAAACGATGCTTCCCAGGTAGGTAGGTTGGTGAAGGAGGTTGTTTCTTTGAGCTTCCTCCCATTTATGCTGGCTGATTGTTATCTGTTGTTGTTGCTGTTAGTGTTGGCCAGGAATCTTCATCACCTCTGGTTTCTCTATGTTCACCGGAATTCCCTCCTATCTTTGATGCTTCTTCAGCCAACTTGTTGCTTTTCAATTGCATATCTTCCAGTTTGTTCATGGGAAATCAGACATATATCATCGGCGAAGTCCAGATCCTCCAAGTACCTTTTGGTGTGAGTCCATTTTATGCCTGTTTCCTCATTGCCCCGCCCGATGTTTGTCGCATTATCCAATCTACTGCAATCAGGAAAATCATTGGCGAAAGTAGGCAGCTTTGCCTTACTCCCTTCCTCAATTCGAAGGATTCCGTAAGTTTCCCGTTGTGGATTATTTGGGATGCAGCATTGTCGTACAACTGTTGGATGAGATGTATAATTGTCGGTGGCACCCCGTAGAAGCGAAGTAGTTGCCAAATGACCTCTCGATCGACACTGTAGAGTGCCTTTTCAAAGTCGATGAAGTTGAGATAGAGAGGTGAATGGATGGAATTCCAAGCTTTGTTCAATGATGATCCGTAGTGTGGCGATTTGATCAATGCATGATTTGTTTCTCCTGAATCCAGCCTGTAACGGTCGAAGATTTTCATCCAGGGCTTGTTCGATTCTCTCCAGGATGATGTGACTTAGTATTTTGCTTGGGAATCCATTAAGCCGGATAAACAGGTACCCATCCGAGAAGAGATCAACACAGATTAAAGCAACGAAGGATAGTGAAGGGGACCTAATTGCCAAAGAGAGAGAGAGAGAGAAACAAAGAAAACAAACATTTCTGGCATAGTAGAAGCTTAAGAACATTGTTTACAGCCTGTGTGGCTAGTTAGGTGATTGCGATATGCGAACTCGACTACTGGCTCAATGTGGGTGGGTTTCTTTTAACTTAGACCAGTTGTTGTTTTACACAACGTTGTGAAGAAATGTCTACAACCTGTTTAGCATAACTGCAAAGATATCTTGAAGAATTCTGTAGGACATCGGTGTGAATTCTGTCAGTCAAGTCATTCAGGAATTCAGTCAGTCAGTCAATTAGTCATTCAAGTAGGAAATCATGCATGTGTTTTTCGTTTTGTGAATGTGTATAAACAGATATACCCCGATAACTTATCTTGCATTCTTCTTTCTTTCTTGCACCATTTAAGGTTCAGCAACCATGATGACAAATTAACTTCGATTATCGGTGTATCTGTGCTGTCTTTTTCATAGTTAAAGAAGTAACAGTCAAAACGAAGTCATCTCTTTTGTTTCATCATTCGTACACTGTGATCACTAACAGTAATACAAGTGTTAATATCAATAATAAAAGTAATAATAATAATAACGATAACAATAATTTATCAGAACCAATAAATCGATGCAATAAACATGGATGTGTAATATCCAGTTCTCTAGAAATCTAAAATGTCTTATTTATTGCATACTCAACCTACACATTTTCATTTGAATTGCACACAGCTTCTAACGCTTCACAAGACATACAATAAGAAGTAGTCAGTCATAGACACTTTTCAAGAGAGCATGCATTAAGATTAGTCAGTGAAGATAATAACTGAACGTCCAATAAAGATACGCATCAATGACTTGTTTGTGAAACAAGCATCCAGGTCATCAAGATTGACACACGGTGTAACCACTGTGTCAGACATCTTAGCTCGTACACAGTATTATAATAAACACTGAGTGCAGTGAAGCAGCTGAAGACAGATATCTGCACTATTGCATTCTACGTGAAAAATGTAACTTCACTTATCGTGTGTAAGAAATACCGCTGTTGTTGAATAAGGATAGGTGATTATCAACTCTTCAATGCAACTTGTCATACTGAGACTAACTCACAATATATGGGAAGGAAAGTGATTAAGTTGGCTGACTATTTCGACTGTCACATTATGCGTATTCTGGAGTTGCGAAGCGAAATACATTTGACCTCTGGTCAATACCCCTGCATTCAGGTCTGAATGTAGACTGGTTCTCTTGAGTTTGCTGTTTTCAGGTTGAATTAAGCATCACAGTGGGCACAAATTCTAAAACCCTTGGCAATTATAATAATCACATCGACCCTGTATGTTTGTAGCAGGAAAACTTGTTTCATAACAACTCGAATGATTAACGTTTCAGTATGACGAAGTTCACATCTTCCCTGTAGTCAGTGACATAGTTGAGGATTTCCGAATACAACCTCGAATACACTTGCAAGACTGAACTCCAGGTTACCTTGCATCGATTCGAATTTCCAACAAACTTCACACAAACCAAATTTGGTGAACAAGAATACTTGTCTTAGGATGTCTGGGGACTAAATGAATGAAGTTCTCTTAAAATATCATTCAACATCTCAGATATTCGTAATATGCTGGGCGTTCTTATGAAACTGACTAACCACAGTGAGACCTGAAGTTGGTTAGACATGTCGTATGACTTTTGATTGATTCGAATAAAATCGCAAAATTATATGACTGATTGTTACCGACGCTGGAAGTGAAACGTTTGAAAACGACAGACTGAGTTTCAACGTAGAACTTTGCACAAAATACTAAAACAAGAGGTTTGTGACGATAGCTTACAATTCAATGCACACTACTACCGCGTGAAGTTGACACTAAGTGAGAATGATGAAATCCATAAAACTTTCGAGGTTGTGAATAAAGCAGGTGCCCATAGTAATCATAGTAGCCAATACTCTATGTGCTCCATGATCACTGGACTTGAACACTGGAGGGACTAGACACATTCCTTGTCCTTTGATCTCAAAGTCACCTATCATGTACACCACCAAAGCGACCAAACGAACACTGTTATTAACTCTAAATCCCATCCCTTTATTAGCAATATGATTCACCATCACATTCACAAAGAAAGCGAATGGTTCCCCTCGAATATATGGCGGTGCTGAATGGGTTATAACAATCATCACTAAATTTCCAACTTCAGGCTCTTCATTCGGAATATCGCAAGAGAATTATTTCGAGAGTGTAATTGGTATTTGAATAATTTGAAAGTCAAAATCAAGTTGTTTACATTTCAAATCCTCTGCTCAGTCTGCGGTCGTAAACTTGTCACAAACTAGCTTCTATCTTCCTCCTATCATATACAATAATTGGAAACAGCTCAGTAAATATCATGGGTACAGGTAAAATCTACATCGAAAATCTCAGGTAATCGCAAAGTATAACGATACTCCTTGATTTATATATATATATATATATATATAAACCACTCACTGACTGGATTTTCAACATCGAAATCTGCACAAGCGTGCTGCAGTTCGAGTTAACACACTTCATGAAAGCACACGTATGCAGAGAATAAAACGCTAAGGAAGTGTGTGTGAGAGAAAGGAGAATTACATGGAGAATAATGACAATTTAGTGGGTCCGGAAGACCAGAAAATCTGCATACATCTGAGCCATCGAGTACAATTTTCAGTCTTGTCAACAACAATCTCTGTCCATTGAGTCTAAACGCGACGAGGACTCCAGCCAGGCAGTCTAAACTGATCTACGTGACTGGCTCAAGCCAACAATCGAAGACGTCATAGTTTGACACCGTGTTTTGATTCGATCACTCCCTAACTGTCTTCCAAACTACCTAGTCCTCTGTCAGCTAAGATTACTCAACTAGGAAGACGATCACTCGGGATGTGTAGCAGGTTTCCTAGCCATCACAATCGACACAGTTTCACAACTCCGTCAATTGACTTCTCCTCTTTCTCTGACGCCCCACGTGGAACCTCAACATTACTCACCACAGCACTGACCACGAGAGACAGAACACAGAAACCTGTGGTCAAAGGTAGTTAGCCCCCGCATATCCTGCAATATCAAGTATGAAGAAGCACAGGATGAACTGTTGCACAGTGAACACCTCCTTTGATCGATAGCCAGATATCATGTGCTATGCCAGAGATGGTGCAGGTCAGTAAACACCAGACTATCTATTCACAGTTGTGCTGAGATTCCGTCAACACTCAGTCGATTTGGGCTTATGCAACTTCCAGAATAAGTGAAGTGGTCGACACACTCAACCACTTTACTCACTGTCCTTGAACTATGGGTCGGTACAGATCACTCCACCCCCAACGTGATCTTACATTTCACGGGGGCGAATCGCGCGTCCAACACACCAAGATTTCCTCTAGCTGTGATCAGAAGACCCTGCATTTCAGAAGTTTTCACTTGAAAAGACAAAATCAATTGAAGACCGAAAATCCACGAGGCTGATTATTATTATTTCCTTTAATTCCTAGAGGAACATAGGGCTTTAGCCGCGAGTCTCCATTGCGTTCGGTTCTCTGATAGAGTTTTCACCTGGCTCCAAGTCTGCCCACATGCTTTCATCTCCTCCTCGCATGACCTCCTCCAAGTCACCCTTGCACCGACGACCAACTCGCCGCCTCCCTTTCGGGTTCCACTCGAGGGCTTGTCTAGTGATGTCACTTGATGGTTTCCTCAGAGTATGACCAATTCATCTCCATTTCTTCCTGTCTATTTGTTGCACAATCGGCTCCTGGTTGGTTCGCCCCCAGAGATCGCTGTTGCTGAACTTTTCTGGCCAGCCATCTGATCTTGAGTATTGAGCGAAGACAACTGTTAATGTAAGTCTGTAATTTATTTGAGGTGCTCTTTATGACGCGCTGGCCAAGTCTCTGATCCGTATAGAAGCACTGACTTCACATTTGAGTTGAAAATCCGGATGTTATTTTTGATGATGAGTGCTGTTGACCTCCACACAGACTTGAGAGTAATGAAAGCTTGTCTTGCTTTTCGGATTCTTGCTTTGATATCCTCTTCAGTTCCGCCTGTAGTTGAAACGATGCTTCCCAGGTAGGTAGGTTGGTGAAGGAGGTTGTTTCTTTGAGCTTCCTCCCATTTATGCTGGCTGATTGTTATCTGTTGTTGTTGCTGTTAGTGTTGGCCAGGAATCTTCATCACCTCTGGTTTCTCTATGTTCACCGGAATTCCCTCCTATCTTTGATGCTTCTTCAGCCAACTTGTTGCTTTTCAATTGCATATCTTCCAGTTTGTTCATGGGAAATCAGACATATATCATCGGCGAAGTCCAGATCCTCCAAGTACCTTTTGGTGTGAGTCCATTTTATGCCTGTTTCCTCATTGCCCCGCCCGATGTTTGTCGCATTATCCAATCTACTGCAATCAGGAAAATCATTGGCGAAAGTAGGCAGCTTTGCCTTACTCCCTTCCTCAATTCGAAGGATTCCGTAAGTTTCCCGTTGTGGATTATTTGGGATGCAGCATTGTCGTACAACTGTTGGATGAGATGTATAATTGTCGGTGGCACCCCGTAGAAGCGAAGTAGTTGCCAAATGACCTCTCGATCGACACTGTAGAGTGCCTTTTCAAAGTCGATGAAGTTGAGATAGAGAGGTGAATGGATGGAATTCCAAGCTTTGTTCAATGATGATCCGTAGTGTGGCGATTTGATCAATGCATGATTTGTTTCTCCTGAATCCAGCCTGTAACGGTCGAAGATTTTCATCCAGGGCTTGTTCGATTCTCTCCAGGATGATGTGACTTAGTATTTTGCTTGGGAATCCATTAAGCCGGATAAACAGGTACCCATCCGAGAAGAGATCAACACAGATTAAAGCAACGAAGGATAGTGAAGGGGACCTAATTGCCAAGAGAGAGAGAGAGAGAGAGAGAAACAAAGAAAACAAACATTTCTGGCATAGTAGAAGCTTAAGAACATTGTTTACAGCCTGTGTGGCTAGTTAGGTGATTGCGATATGCGAACTCGACTACTGGCTCAATGTGGGTGGGTTTTGTTTTAACTTAGACCAGTTGTTGTTTTACACAACGTTGTGAAGAAATGTCTACAACCTGTTTAGCATAACTGCAAAGATATCTTGAAGAATTCTGTAGGACATCGGTGTGAATTCTGTCAGTCAAGTCATTCAGGAATTCAGTCAGTCAGTCAATTAGTCATTCAAGTAGGAAATCATGCATGTGTTTTTCGTTTTGTGAATGTGTATAAACAGATATACCCCGATAACTTATCTTGCATTCTTCTTTCTTTCTTGCACCATTTAAGGTTCAGCAACCATGATGACAAATTAACTTCGATTATCGGTGTATCTGTGCTGTCTTTTTCATAGTTAAAGAAGTAACAGTCAAAACGAAGTCATCTCTTTTGTTTCATCATTCGTACACTGTGATCACTAACAGTAATACAAGTGTTAATATCAATAATAAAAGTAATAATAATAATAACGATAACAATAATTTATCAGAACCAATAAATCGATGCAATAAACATGGATGTGTAATATCCAGTTCTCTAGAAATCTAAAATGTCTTATTTATTGCATACTCAACCTACACATTTTCATTTGAATTGCACACAGCTTCTAACGCTTCACAAGACATACGATAAGAAGTAGTCAGTCATAGACACTTTTCAAGAGAGCATGCATTAAGATTAGTCAGTGAAGATAATAACTGAACGTCCAATAAAGATACGCATCAATGACTTGTTTGTGAAACAAGCATCCAGGTCATCAAGATTGACACACGGTGTAACCACTGTGTCAGACATCTTAGCTCGTACACAGTATTATAATAAACACTGAGTGCAGTGAAGCAGCTGAAGACAGATATCTGCACTATTGCATTCTACGTGAAAAATGTAACTTCACTTATCGTGTGTAAGAAATACCGCTGTTGTTGAATAAGGATAGGTGATTATCAACTCTTCAATGCAACTTGTCATACTGAGACTAACTCACAATATATGGGAAGGAAAGTGATTAAGTTGGCTGACTATTTCGACTGTCACATTATGCGTATTCTGGAGTTGCGAAGCGAAATACATTTGACCTCTGGTCAATACCCCTGCATTCAGGTCTGAATGTAGACTGGTTCTCTTGAGTTTGCTGTTTTCAGGTTGAATTAAGCATCACAGTGGGCACAAATTCTAAAACCCTTGGCAATTATAATAATCACATCGACCCTGTATGTTTGTAGCAGGAAAACTTGTTTCATAACAACTCGAATGATTAACGTTTCAGTATGACGAAGTTCACATCTTCCCTGTAGTCAGTGACATAGTTGAGGATTTCCGAATACAACCTCGAATACACTTGCAAGACTGAACTCCAGGTTACCTTGCATCGATTCGAATTTCCAACAAACTTCACACAAACCAAATTTGGTGAACAAGAATACTTGTCTTAGGATGTCTTGTGACTATTCTGTAGTGGAAGTACTTAGGAGTCACTGCCATATTGGGGAATTTTTTTTCGGATAGTCTTGCTCATTGCATCATTGCACTATGAAATTAAAGATGATATATTCGTTGAGGATCCTTTTCGTTCACCATTTTTCGTGGGTTATCAACACGTATCACGATTGTTTCCACATTTGGTTGGATACTATGCCAGTCTTTCCCAGTTTTGGTATCAGTATTAACCTCATATACATTTTTAGATATTTCTTTTCTATATATTGTGTTCTCATGAAAATTTTGGCAAGATATTGATTTGATAACTACCTCTTTTCGATGATCATACAGTTGCAGGTATATACGTTTATGGACTAGTGCGTGATAATATTTTACACAGGTTTCCTAACAGAAGCGAAAATCTTCCGCTAACCCCACCCATCAATAGCTACGTTATCCATTTGTGTACATCACCGATCGGTGCTGAGGTCGCTAGGTGACACAGTGTATCTTCGTATGTTTAATATTGATGGTGGGCATGAACAGAAGATTGTATGAGCAGAATTGCAGAAGGTAGCCAATCTTTGTTAGTTCGTACGTATGGGACTCCATAGGTGTCAGCAATATGCTCTTCTGACTGATCCGGCTTCCTTACTAGAGAATCGAGACCACCTGAGAGAAACGACTTCATTTGAGCACTTTGCTCTTAGCAGCAAGTCAGACAGATTTTGAAAGAACACATTCCCTACTTCGTTTGAACTGCAGGCAGTCTGTGTGTAGGTTGAGATTATGAGGAGACAACGATAGCTACCACAATCATTCCTTCTCATCACATGCAATTATCCAGTGGGGTCCAGCGAAGGAGCAATTTCCTATCTCCAGCACCTAATGCACTTTCTAAACGAGCTAGTGCACACGAACTCATTGAGGAATAGTCCCTTTACACCAAAAATCTGAAATTCGTGGATTCATGACATTAGCTTTATGATGTTCAGTGAATGATTACTTCTCGGACATATGTTGAAATTTTCGGTATTCGCTTGTGCAGGCATTTGTCTCCCGTTCACATGCAGAGTAGCTGTCTCTGTTCGCTCCCATGATTTCCACAGCAATTCAGGCTGAAGGCGAGAAGGAAAGCTCTCAGCTCGAGTGTGTATGTGGCATCGTCTTACTTTGCTGTGACACACATTATTAAATCCACAATTAGTCGGCCACTAGCGTCAGTGCAAAATAGAGTTGCAAGATGAGAAGTGGTCCACACCTGCGCTCATCAATGCAGTCGTATCATCAGAAGTAGTGGGTGAGTTCGCGTATCTCCTTAGGAATGAAGACTAGCGGATGTCTAATGCATAAGGCTTCCCATTCGAAATATTTCTGGTAAAGTTATGAGTTTAGTCTGGACGTCAACGCTTCGAAGCCTATGGTCTAACTCAACCCCTGCACGTCCTCACCTCGAGATAAGCAAACACTTCCAGTGTCCCGACGTCCTCATTTCCATAGAATCGCGTGCACACTGTGAAGTGAATCAAATGTCTAATATGTCCGTTCACCGTGGTCGAGAATATCTCTCATCACATCAATACTCCCTAATTAGGACACGCGAAATCGTCTGAATCACTGAGTCGAGACGTTATCACGTATGGCCGAGAATCGAAATCGACGTACTCTAATTTCTCCTAATCTAGAAAGTAATAGGAAGTAACGACTGATCCTATGGATGTACTAAAGAGGAGTACGCCTACGTGTTTTCATGATCCAGTCCCTCAATTACTCGACTTTCTCCCCTCTCACATTGGTGCTTCCTTATTTTTGTGTGTCCCATCTGTTTGTGCCAACATGTTAGAATTAATAGGCGTTTCATTTAAGTAAATAAACCTAATTGTGAGTTAACTGGTGCGAGTGTGCAAAAGTCGTCATCGTGCAGCGACCGCTTATGTTACCATTTCTCTATTCACCTGATGAATTCTGATGAACCCAACTATTCCTATTTAATCTTACAGACTAATGTCGCGGTGTGGAGTACTGAGACCTGAACCGTTAGCGCTGCGATACTTCACGACTTGCGTTCAAGTAACAGCCTATATCGACATTATGCTATGCCCAAGCAACGTGAAAAGCCCAACAACGTCAGTAGAGTAAATGTATTGATACAAAAATTACTAACGATGACAAAAAATGTTTTATCTTCATCAATGAAAATTAATAGTGCATTTCTTAGACCTTCCATGCTTCGAATTCTGTACAAAGTCTCATGTTGACGGCTGATAGAATAATCATTATGACCTAGACTCCAGGAGGGGGTGGTGGTGGCTGATTTGGTATCGGAGCTCCGTAACCGCTTGCATATCCCGCCCAGTAATCAGGTGTTTGCAGGTAATATGGAGCAGCCAGTGCTGAACCTGGAAAAGAAGATGAACACAATTTTGACGACACTTTAAACATACTCAAAAAGCAAAACATATATACATCTGTATACACAAAATCCGTATGCACATGAGCATTTGGAAATGGAAGGAAAACTTCTATATAGCCAAATGCGTGGGAACTAATAATGGACGAATTAGGGAGTATAAGATGTTAGGAAATTAATTCAAGACGACAGATTGATTCCCAAATCAATAAAGCCATCGATTAATACTTACAGTTGAGAACTTCAATTATTGATAAATATTGCTTCAGAAATACCTACCAGGAACGGGTGCAACTGGAGATACATGTGATGGGGCCTCCCCCCATGACGCTGTAGGTTGCCATGAATGCAGTGAGGATCCATTAGTAGCGGTTGTTGCCTCGTCATATGATCCCGTAGCTGAGGAGACAACTGTAGGGTATGTAGTAGTGGGGGGATATCCAGGGAGTGGTGGTGCAACGATACCAGGAGCGGACCAAGGAACAACAGGAGCTATCACTGGTGCATAATTAGCTGGAGGAGGTGGAGGTGGCGGTAGGGTGAATGCATATTGACTCGGAGAGGAAACTGTGACTGAGGCAGCTGAGGATATTACGGCAGTCGTCCCATTGGTCCCAGTGTCTCCATCGTCGTCATCATCAGGTGCTACACCAGGAGGAGGAGGCTGACGAGCTGGACGAGCAGGTTGGGGTTGTAAGGCTCCGAATCCCCTGAGACCTGTAACGAGAGGAAAGTGAATTGAAATATCACGCGACATATGAAAACATCACACGTGAGGTTTACCTCGAGAAAACTAACAGAATATTCTGAATTATTACGATAGACAGAAATTGTGCATGCAACAATGTGTTGTACAACGTCTGAGAATAGCGAATTACAAACTTAATGTTTGTCTTGTGGATTGCAAAAAGTTGGCTGTACTGTACTTATAATCAATCTTCCATGCGCCAGCCACATCACCTGACTTTTCACAGAACACTTTTACTCCGATGACCACTCAAAACTAATTCTCAATTAGGAAGTTTCACGTATTCGCCTACATTACTCATTTCGGAGAACAGAGGGATAGTTTATCACTGGGAACTTCGATGAAAATTGACAGTACTCCGTAATGCAGAGGAATTATAAGAGAAACGAACAAGCATAAGCACTCACTTAAATCCTCACATATACACTGATCAGATACTGCTGAAGTAGCAAAATAAGGGTGAACTGATAATTCCAGTTTATAGATTTCTGCAATGTTATGTATACAGTATGACAGAGCAATCAAATAAGACCAAAAGCAACAGCTGAAGCTATACGTCGAGTTCCTCGAATCTTGAATCAACAAACATGGTCGACGTTAGCCTTATCCACGAAATTGTACGTACGTATACACTATTCGCAGGAATACCGTAACTAATTATTCATCGAATTTACACACAAGCATTAGAAATCAATCGCTTCGCTTAACAATATAGATATGATAGAGAATATTTGTAGCTTAGATGGATGACTTTGATGTGGTTGTGTTCTCTGAGCTGGATGGTTGATTTGATGAAAGCTTCGCTACAAAATACAACCATATCTTTGATATCATATTTCAGTATAGTTATTAAGTCATACCTGGAGGTAATCCTTGAGAACCTGGTCCCACGCCAAGTTCCGCCATCAATGCAGTATATTCGCTATCCATTTTAGCCCTTTCAGATGGATTAGCATTCAGTTGATCGAGATATGCCTGACCGCCCAGTAGTGCCTTACAGTCAGTTGACAAATGTCCAGCACCTAGAACAAAAACAACACAACACTTATTCATGTTACATAGAAACGACTGTAAACAAAAAGTAGTGTACATATCAAAGTGTGGATTATGAGAAGCCTACATATGGAAGTATTCTATATATCTGAATTTATTTGAAGAAACATTCAACACTTTCACTGTCATAACATTTCACTGTTTTAAGTGTGATGATGATGTTTGGATTTGTTACACTCTAATCATCGTAACTTTGTGTGAGACGGTGTACCTCAAGTTGGGGGAAACAAGAAAGGCTGAGGGAATCACAGAAGTGCTTACACTTTCTTGTGAAAATACTGTGGGTAATGTTCATTGAAAGGTCAGCGGAATTCAAATCCACCACGTCACTGTATTCACACGTTGTGAAAATAAATGTTAATATGCCTGAAACCGGAAATTACAGTTGCTGTGTAGAAAATACCACATACAGACTAGTCTGTTTACGACATAGAACTTTGCACATATGTTGTCAGAGGATGTTCCCTCTACAGTTGTGCATGACATGTGATAAGACCAGACCACAAAAAATATGACAAGGAAGCATTTATATCCAGACTAGGTAAGAGCGGAGCAATTCATCTCACCACAATAACTACTTTAGTCGCCCTACTTACATAAAACTTCCGAGAAAATTCTTTGCAAACGCTTGGAATTGAATGTGCGTCACCACTCAAGAAATTATTTAGTTTTGACACATAAGTATTTATTGTATTTACAGATCATTGTAGAAATGTGCACAAGGGCACAACAGGTTTAGGTCACCAATCATTTAGAAAGCATACAATGGTACAGAAAAGGAAACTAAGAGACTTTAGACGGTAAGGGAGAGAAAACAATTAGAATAGGATTATCATTTCCATAATGTAAACTACGACAAGTAAAAGCGTATTTAGGTTGTGAGACTTAGATAACCGTTACATGCGATTCGAGCGTAATATGAATCACTAATCCTATTACCAGTCACAACTTGGATTTACTTATTCAAATATCTTGACACATCCAAAAGCCACCAAACTGATTTTCAAACCGCCTCCTTTAGGACAACAAAAGCCTCAAGTTACTTATTGGTAGATAGCATACATCAAAGACTTACCTCCACATATACCACACTGAATTTTATTGGTGGCAATTGATTGCGCCTCAGCCATTGCGCGAAGTTTCATCAATCCTTCATGCTCACGTAAAGTTCCATTAAGTAGGGCGAGCTCACGCAACTGGGCTCTGCGAAGATCATTCTGACTTTCCGGGATTTCGATCCCCTGTCTAATAATTTCATTTATCTTCTTTACTGCTTTATCCACGCATTCAGCTGTAGGAGCTGTTATGAATGCATGGAGAGGCTCGTCCTCTCCAGGCATTGGAAGTCCATCTCTCCGACCAACCTTACCTTCCTTCACAGAACCCTTGCCACGAATTATTACCTTCGCTCCTGTCTGAAATCAAAAGCAATTAGGAAGCATCATAGGAAATTTGTTCTACTTCATTTAAAGTGCAAAGTTAGTTGAGTGGTGTCATGGAGTGTGACACCTTGAATGTACAAGTCTGTCTGTTTTCGACATAGAACTTTGCACATATGTGCGGCAGTTAAAGTGTATATACAAGAGTGAAGGGTGGTAATAATATGCCTACTTTGGAGGCTATTGGCACTGTTTTGTAGTGCAATTTTCAACCTTTATAGAGATAATCGACGCCTCCACTAGTTTACATGACCATGATGGAGTATGCTAATAGGCTGCTACAGAGACTCAATTGACTGGTTTCACCAAAACTCAACTCGTGAAGTTGTTCAGAAGGGTTTACAACAAGCGCATATTTTACCTCATGGTAAAACTAACACTTCAATAATCACCCAAATTGAATGTTGTTTGGCTTGAGGTTATGCATAATATTTCCAGGGTTGATACTCCTCATGAGTAGACAAATATTCCACATCTCAACTGGAATGTGAAAACAAAGGATTTCATAATTACGCTGTCTGGAGAAGACACTATTGTTATATACCAGCCATACGATCAGTTGGGTCCAAAGTTGGGAGTAAAGTCAATAAATAGAATCACCAACATGATCCTAGAATGAATGAAAACGTAGTTCTTAGCCACCAAATGTTTGGACTTGCCTTTTATGCTGTGAGGCGAACCACATTTGAGTGCAGCATATGTCAGACGTACCGTATATGGATCCATGATCTATATTTCCTAGTCTTGTTAATATTAAAATACTCTCCAGCTTTTGAAGAAATCCTTTTAGTCTAACTTACTGGCTGGATGAGTTCACAGCTCGTGAGTTCTCCTAACCTGGTTGACCGAGAGAAATTCATAGATTGAAATGAGCCTAGTCCATTGAATCCAGCACGTCTAGCACGCGAATCAATTATTATCCAACGTACTTCGTCGTCAGATTCCTCCACACGGACGCAAAGGTCTACTATCTAGTAGTCCAATCGTAACGAATATTCAAAGCCACTTAGAACCAATAGTCATTAAGGTGCAGATTGACATCAACACAATATAATTCTACTTTCTCATGGCCTAAATTCCCACACATAACGTTGTCAGTGATAACAGGAAGCCACACGTGTGGACATTATCAACAGCTCTGAGAAATCAATACAATGTGATTACCTCTCATCAGAATTTTAGTTTCTTCGTGGTTATTGTTACTTTCTCTTACTTTTCACCCACTTAATGGTACTGAACTCAACAAACCACCCGATTGCACTACAGCTAATATAGGGAGATCCTTTAGTTGGTCATCTATCAGCTCGTCATTGTATCAGAAATAACAAAACAAATTGAAGGCGAAAAACTGTTCCGACACTTGATGATATGCCACTTTAAGTAGTAGGAAAACGTAACGATGAATTTACCAATACAGTTACTGTTTCACGTCTGTATTACAATACATGCAACAATTGCCTGAAGTATGGTATTCCGAGTCAAATTATAGTACATTACTGGTTTAGTCATTTCATTAGGAATACACGAGACACAATTGAGAAGTCCGCATTTCGGGACAAATTTTTTTGGATGGTAGGGTTCACGGATGAATCGGCGGCATGTAACTACTACTCACGGAGACCTATAAACAACAAGCTCTTAATGCACAAATACCCTGGAAGCGAAGGTTTATCAGACTAAGTGCATAGAGTCAGTAAACATGGTTGCATACCCGCCATCCGACCATATGGAAATGAAGAAATCCCTTTAATTCTTATTATTCCTAAACACGAATTATAAAATCAGGACTTATGAGTCATACTTACTTCTTTTTCCAGAGCTTTCAGGGTATTTCCACGTGGTCCAATCAATAGCCCAACGAAGTTGATATCAGGATGATTTTCTTGTGGAATAAATACCTTGTCGGTTATTCTATTTTGAGGAGGCCTACAGGGAAACAATCATTTAATAGCTTTTACTTGTAATCAGACGGTGGTTTATATTCCGGATTAATATCTATCAGCTGCTGGACAAGTGCGTGACGATCGTCTTCGAGCTTCTTACGAGTTCTATATTCCCTTGTGTTGAGACGTTTGCCATCACTACTATATATGGGTTCCGGAGATGGTGATCTGAAAGGGAGATAACTGGTTAGCGAGAGAAAACTTCCGACAGTTAACCACCAAATGACTAACATTATATATACCCTTACCCATTAGCTAATTGTCTGATCCACAGTAAATAAAACCAGCTACATGACATAAAATTCTAAACAAAAGAGTAAAGTGAACGACTTATCTATACCAACCAGTCCGTACTACCTTATGGGAAACCTTTCAAATTATCCTATAAACATTAAGCAGTACAACAAACAAATGATATCTATGCAACAGTAAAATACATCAAAAACTGCTAACCTGTCTTCAGGGTTTTTTGGAATACCCAAATCACCACTTTTCAAGCGTCTGGAAATATCTTCAATTTGGAGCTGGACTACACGGAAGAAGGTTAATAGGGTGATGTACACATACTTATATAAACTTTCTCCTGTTGAGGAGTCAGATTTGGAGGAAGCTGAGTTGGCATACCGGGTATGAAAATTCGGTCTGTCTCGGCAGCAGACCATCTACTTTTACGTTTACGTGGAGTAGGATCTGAGAGAAACCAACTTATTAGGGATTGCACCGAAACTTACCAGGTGAGCCTTGTGGTGACCTACTGCGCCTACGTGACCTCGACGTCGACCCATCTGTAATCTCAAGAATGCGTCTGCTCATAGTCTACAACTACGAAAATGGATCCTTACAGCCTTGTCGTAGTCCCGCTACTTGACGTTTACAGTACTGTTACAAACAATACACAATATTCTCTCTATTGGACATTTGATTTAATGAGTATACTGTTGTTTGAGGTTACTTAGGCAAATTTTTACGTTTCATTTTATGAATGCATATAAACAGGCTTTTCCTAGTTTACTATCCAGGATGTAAGTGGGGTTGACGATTTCCGTCCTATATAAACTTCAAACGACAGAAGAAATTAGGTCAAATTCCTCCGCAATCGGGGAGAACGAATGACAAGTTCTGAATAAAGGCAAGATTTTACTGGAAGGGGAGGCTACACTGATATATTGCAAAGCCAATGGAGAAGGACTACCTGTATTGACTACTGAGGGCAGCAGTGACAAGATTCCAGTCTGATGGAGACAAATATTCTAGTGGGTTGTTTGAATGCCAAGTAAATGTAAGAAGCGGGGAATACCTCACGGACACCTTTGACTTTAATTGTTTAGTTATCTTAAGCGCAAGGATATTTACATGGCCCTGTAGGTCACACCAAGTGAGTACATTGAAAATCAGATAGACTTCGTTTCTGTCGCAAAAATTGGATATGCACTGGAAGGACTATGTAGGTTCGGCTCACCGTTTAGAGAATGGAACCTTCAGAATCAATTGAAGGTGACGATAGGCCATAGTTCAAGCTTAACACTAAGAAACTGAAGCATGGGGAACTGTGCCGCAGCTGCTAGGAAGTCGGAGAAAAGTTCTCTGTTTAAAAGCACTAATTGTCCCTGAAAGCTACGTGGATGGAAACCGTTATGTAACTTTTGGTCGTGGAGAAGAGGTAATTCATTGAGTGTCTCTCCACGGACAAATGTTGGAGATAGAGGTATAGTGAAGCTGTTAGTCAGTATAAAAGTGGATGAGAAAAGTTTTTCTTAAATATGAGCTACAACATACTGAATAGAGGAATAAAGATGCTTTCAGGACACGTTGGGAACTGAAGCGGAACAAGATGTATGGATGGTAAAACAGGCCTCAGAATTCTACACCAAATAATTAGATTGCTTTTGAGGAAAGAGATTAATACAGATGAAACCAACGAAATTCAGACGGGGAAACGTAATTACTAAAAACCAAGAGGAGAGGTTTATCTGGCCCGATCACTTTAAACGTTCATTGGATTGCCTGTCTGCTGCACCTCCTCCAGAACTACCAGTGATCTTCAACTCCCTGACAAAGCTAAGATTCTCGAGCTCCGTAAAGCTATTAAGAGCCAGCAGGGGAAGCATCAGTACGAACGAACCCATAAACTTCAGCGAAAATGCACAAGCCAACTCTTCAAGGTGCGTTAAAAGGAAGATATTCGTGTGACTATGCTCCCGTACAACAAAGACTAAATGTTTAAGTGCATCATCTTGGAAAGATTGGAAACCTTCTCGGCTGTGAGATTTTTCTCGTAATAGGGTAAATTCATGAAAAGCAAAGCACACGCTTGTCAAACTGAATATCACGCATCTTCACCGAAAAACGTCGCGTAGAGCGTTGTCATTGTTGGTAAACACTGAATGAGGAATCTATGGTTTATTAATTTAAGTGGATTTCCAGTTTCATTGAAGGCAATAATAGTGACCCTAGTCTAGCAGCTCGCTGTTTGTCTGAAGATCGGATCAAAACTACCAAAGGTATTATCGTCAGTTAAACTGATGCTTATTTATATGCTCTGTCAGTATAGGAATAAGCGATCTTCGAATTGACAACCTGTCCTCTGATATTCCTGAGTCTGTTACCGCACATAGTCTTCCGAGTTTAAGTCATTAGTTTTCCGACAAGCCCAGCTTCAGAATTTGTGGGCTGATAGTCTTTGAAACTGTTACCTTTGCAAGCGTTTCCAACAAGCCCCCGGAGCCCATCGTGAGTGACAGTCGTCGTTAGATGCTGGGGATTACATGACTGTTCAGGGATTATTGAAGCCTCAAGGAACTCCGATATTCAGCCAAAGGAGAACCTGTCACTAAACAAGTAAGTAAAATGAAGCCGAGGTGGATAAAATGTACGCCTAGAAGACCGCTGAGCGATATGGCACGTCAGACCCTTAAGTGAAACATGGTTGGTAACTGACGGGTTGGGCGTGGCATGAATGAGATCATATGAAAGGCAAACGGAAGCTTTTAGAAAAACTTGGAGGCAGATAAAGGTGACGGTAGATAACTGAGTGCAGTGAAGATATGGTGTTGGAGCTCCATCTTCCGCTTTTAATCCAGGGGATGAACATTTGTGATAAGGTCGTTTGAAGGTATGGCCAAATTGTATTGTAGTAAAATATTGTAGTAAAATGCTGAGAATTCCATTCTGTATCACAAGTACTGATTTGGAATAAAGCTTATGTTATGTTATGTTATGTTAATTTACTGTGCTCACTGACATATGGGTGAAACTTGGACAATGTGGCAGAGTATAATGCCATTATGGAATTTCGACTGTGCTCACGTACACAAAGTGAGAATATATCATAATAAGATGTATTTCATTGTTATATGAGGGAAATGACTTCAAGCTTTACTTTTTTCCCAAGTATCTGTGATCCATCCAACACATACTTGGGTTTTCATTGTTAATCGTGGGTTGGAGCGTATTGCAATTAAAAAGATAGCTGTTCTTGGGTTGTGTACTTTGGCCATAGAATGGAATCCTGAAACTTTTCTAATTGCGATTCAACCAAATTAAAAGAGTTTACCGAAGAACATACAGCCGAGACATAATAATTTCTCGGTATACGCTTCATGTCAGTCGGAAGTATTTCACTTGGTCTACCGTTTCGTGATATTTTATTTAAAGATCCTGGATGAAGAAAAATGTCATGCAACGAGCTATGCTGAAAATTTTGTAGAACATATAAGCGCTGTACATAACAAAGTATCATTATTCCCACTGATGCGAATGCTGATAATTTTGATTTAATTTGCATGATTCGTCTAATGGTTGTAGTTTTGACTAGCAGCTTTCGTTTAAATCAGTTACAATGATGGATTGGCAGGAAAGCTGAAACTTGAGGAACAGTTGAGGCGATTGAATTCTGAACTGCTACTGAGGCCTTCAAGAAGAATGATAGTCGAAGAGATATTAGAGGGGATGATTCCGTCACGAACTTAATCACTGAGCCGTATTGTTAATAGTATGTGAATATTTAGGGTTGATATTATTGTACTTTGATGGCTGGTTGACGTACCTGACAGAAATTTTGTCTCCAGTAGACGGACTGGGTTCGTTGATGCTGTTGGTTTTGTTGAAGAAAGAGTTGCTCGAACATGTAATAATACTTAAAAGTAACACAGACACGAGAGAGAAGAGGACTGCGGGAAGACAGTATTCTGTGTCTCACTACAATTCGGTTGAACAGTCTGTTAGAAGACAGACTTAAAGCGTCTTAAATGGAGCCAAAAATTGCCTTTTGTGTAAAGGAAATTGATGGATATAAACGTTTCCTAGAGGAGACAACCTTTAAGAAGCAAGGCATGTATTTTGTTTGCCTCAAACTGGGCCATACCGCAAAGTGTCGTCCCTCGTAAAGTGGGTGTGATGCGGATATATGCAGGGTGCTTCAGCACATAGTATTACACTCAGGTAGCAATAATGCTTCGAGGCCGGCAACACTTCATGGAAATAGCAGCATTTTTGAGACGGTCTATTTCGGCTTTGTTCTACAGGAGCTGTCAATGGAGTTGAAGATTGAACGATCAATTCTTGGTTGTTTGCTCAAAACCAACTTCCCCAATTTTCGCGGAGGCATCAATACGACAGTCATCGTCTCATTGGTCGCTGTTCAGAAAGAAGTCAGCAGTAAACCATCAGAAGTAATATTGTGATTTATTATTGTAATATTTGTTCACAGACCCTAGTAAAAACATTATTTTTATATGTTGGTGTTACAATAAAGAATCCTCGATTCACCAATCGGTCTTTTGGTTTTTTCGTCCGTTATTACTAAGCGTTTCTGAAAAACTGCAAGGAACAGCGTGGGCCCGGGCGTAGCAAGAGCTGGGCATTAACGGTTTATGAGACGTGGCTGACAGGAGCTATTAGCCCAAAGAGGTGTTTTTAAACTTATGGATAGTCGGTTAGACACCTCTCTTGCTGTAAAGGTTTGCGAACAATTTGACACTAATGAACTGCGTCTTGACTTAATTTAGTTACGGTTAATGGAGTCTCGCTCCGTAGCTGTGTTGGATTCGTTTCAGAGCCGTTTTTAATGAAAGGGGTTCAATGAAGATAAGAACGGCCTGTACAGTTCCACACTCAACGATGTCTGCCGGTCAATATTCCACAGAAGAATAGCCAGAGGCCCGAAGACATCTGAGAGAAATTAAGATATCATGTATTAAGATGATACATCTGGTCTTCTCACTAGTTCCGATATTCTAGATGTACCCTGGGCTTTGGAACAGCTCTTTGGAGGGAGGAAGTGAACATTTATTATCATAACGAATTTGAGTTGAGTCATATCAGTCCCAAAACAGCATCTTGGATTTGAGCCTGAGGTTTTGTGTTGTCACACCTTGGATAGTCAAGATATAGTGAGAAATATCGAAGAGTTTTGTAGTCCTGAACATAAAGACATGGACTGTCTGAGTGAAGAGCATTCTGAAGAGGGTAGAATGGCCTCGAAGGTGTCTGCTTGTCTCTCCAGACTTGCCAACGGCCACTTTGAGGCAGGATTACCATGGAAGAATGGTTGTCCCATAGTGACAAACAGTTGTGGAGTGGTGAGTCATAGACTTACTAGTCTTTGGAGATGTCCCTCTAGAGACTGTGGCCTACTGAATACATGTTAAGAAGTTATGACCAAGTATTTGTTGAAAGGATATATTGTAGAATCAGTGGAACATGTGCTTATCAGGAAAGAACTGATTGCCATATGTCCCATCATCGGGTCACAAATCAGAGTCGTATTTGACATTGAGGTGAGGTTATGTGATGAACCTCCGAAAGATTAGTTATTAGTGTCAGTAGGTTAGTTGGGTTGCTTTTGCGCTTTCGAGTTGGTATTATAGCGCTATATCCTTATTCTGAGGGATAGAGTATACACTCTGTGAGGAGGGATTTTAGATAGACAGGATGGATTAACAGCTCCACACAAGTGTTAGAGTTTGTGCTTCTGCACATACAGGCATACCCACAACAAATTCTCACTCATCGACGATGACCTACGTCTTCCAGTTAAAGGCATCCTCTTGACATCTTGAAACACAATCGCCACTTGCCAGAGTGACTCTTGCAAACCGCAACGTGACCATAGCAACACCTCATGATACTCTTCGCACACCCTCTTACCTATTCACTATCAATTACCACTGCGATCGCTTGTCACTCATTTTATTTTATTTTTTTTTAATTTTTGGTAACAGCTTGATTCCACACTGTATTTTTGGTAGAAGTATGGAATTTTCAGCGTGGATATCGGTTCTAGTAACTGTGACGTATGCAAACATCAGTCGCCTACACTCTCGCTCCCCGGCGTGTGGGACCACAGTTAACAATTATCTCCGTATGCATATCATTCTCAGCAATAGCCTAGCCTCCCCGGCGTATACGACCCATCTGCTGTCTCTAACATCAATCAATTCATTCACGAATGTAGAAGACTCGAAACAACTTCAGAAGTAAGCACGACGAAAATTTTAACAAAATTACGCAATAACAACAAGATACGAAAACAACAAGTAAACACAATGAATCCAACAAACACCAATTTATATGACACACCACACATATATACAAACTGTACACACAAACTCGCGGATCATGTCTTGATGGAATTCCTTTGAAGAATCGCAGGACTTACACCAGTACGCCTGCAACCCTTCTCACGTTGACGATTGTAAGTTGTGGAATGTCTGGACACAAACAAGATTAACCAACAATTACATTACGTGGAACCCACTCAATTACTTAACACGAACATATGTACAATCAATACATCAAATGTTGTGCATCCTGGCTTGAGGAACTACCCTTGAAGAATTGTAGGACTTACATGAGTACGCGTACAACCCTTCTCAGGTTGACACCTTAGGTTGGAAAATCGTCAAGTGCTTTAACTTCTGACTCTCGACTGTCAGCACCTTCCAGTAGACACAGTTTCTTATATCTCGCACCAACTTACCACAACTTGTTCTCACCTCAACCGTCTTCACCAACCCATCACCGCTACGGAGTAGTTTTTCTACCACTCCTAAAAGCCATCTACCTGTGGCACACTTATCTGCTACTAAGACTGTATCACTAACCTTTAGGTTTCTGCACAACATTTTCCATTTGTCTCTGGTTTGCAGTGTTAGAACATACTCCTTTAACCAACTTTTCCAAAATATATCTTTCACGTGCCTGGCTTGTTTCCATCTTTTAATCGTAGGTATTCGTTCCCCGCTTGAGTCCTCTATGCCAGGGTTACCTCTCAATAACAATGATTTATTTGAGATTAACACATCGAAATCCTTGACGTCGTCCCTCATAGGTGATAGCGGCCGGTCATTTAGTATTCGCTCAGCTTCACATAAAAATGTCTCCAGCGTTTCGTCATTCAAACTCTGGTTTTTAATTATGGAGCTTAAAATACGCTTGATAATTCCTATAAGTCTTTCCCATAGCCCGCCTCTATGGCTGGCATCTGGTGGGTTGAAGTGCCACTCGATATTTCTTTTCAGTAACTCTTCATGAACTCTCGTTTGAGGACCTTCAAATTACTCTTTGAGCTCGGAGTGACAGCCAACAAAATTGGTCTCTCTGTCGCTGAACATCATCTTCGGTACACCCCGGCGATTTATAAATCTATGTAATGCTAGCACGAATGAATCAGCAGTTGGCGTATGAACCATCTCAGTATGCACAGCTCCCATTTTCAAACAGGTGAATAAACAGCCATACCTTTTACATAGGGTTCTGCCTCTCTTCACTACAAAAGGCCCGAACAAATCCACCCCAACGTACTCGAATGGATAATTCCCTTCAGAAGCTTGCCAGGCTGGGAGTGGTGCCATCATCTGCTGTGCTGGACGAGCATTTCGGAGTTTACATTCCATGCACTTATCAATTATTTTACGGACAGCAGTACCTCTCTTCACTATCCAGAACTTACATCGAATACTTGATAGTACTTGCGAAGTGCCCAAATGACCTTCAAGAACATGGTAGTGTCTTATAATGAGATCAGTGACTGGATGGTAGCAAGGTAATAAAGCCGGATGACGGGTCTCATATGACGATTCTAACATTTGTAGACGTCCACCAACTACATCAATCCCTTCGGAAACTATCGGAGATAATCGATCTAACCGCGCCTTGAAATCTACGAAATCATGACTACCCTCTTTGGCGATCTCACCTCGCGCTTCCCCCTGAGCAGCCCTCAAAATCGCTAACTCTGCATCTCTGATATCTTCGACTTTCAAAGGCCCAACATTCATATTTTCGTATCCTGCAAGATGCATGACCTTTAAATACGTAACATATCGTGCCAACCACGCAACAGCCTTCAGTAGTTTGTACAAAGAAGAATAATATTTAAAAAGTGGATGTAAAGCCGAATGTCGTTCTTGAGTAGATGTTAAACTGACCCTTGTGTTAAACTCAAACACACACTTGCTTATCAGTGGTTCATCTTCTCTACGAGGCCACATACTATCAGCCCGTAGCAAGAACTCTGGACCTTTCCACCACTTATTTTTAACCACATTCATATCAATAACTCCTCGTGATGCTAGGTCAGCTGGATTTTTTCCAGACGGTACGTACTTCCACTGCTCGACGGTTGTTAGTTTACGAAATTGAGATACTCTGTTAGCTTCAAAACATACATATCTTGCTGACACGTCGCGTGTATAATATATCACAGACATGGTATCAGTCCAAAACGTTACAGGATACTTGGGATAATCCAACTCTTTTAAGAGCTGTGGGACTTACATCATTACGCCTACAACCCTCCTCAGGTTGACACCCTAGATTGGAAAATCATCGCAGAGTTCATTTGCTGACCTCCTTCTATCATCTATATCCTCAACTGTGAACAGTGACACGCCTATGTCATCGTATCGCAGAATATAGATGACTTACAAACACACGACGTATCTGACCAACCAAGCGTAGAAACAGAGTGATTTACACCAAAGATAATAGCATTCAAACAGTAATTTGAAACTTGAAATGCCTTTATTCGTGCAAGTCAGTTTAACACACACACACTTGGCTTATCCTCACTAAAGTGACCCTGACAATCTTCCTTTCAAACAGACTGATTCTAGCATAGTCATAGCATAAGACACATGACTTCATGGATGTCTCTTTCACTGTGGTTGACAACTTCAACGACGACTGACTGGTACAAGTTGGTGAGCTTAGCGGTGGATCAGAAGATGTTGTTCGGCTTTTTGTAGGTTGTCTAACTGTAAGATTACTGCCACTGCTGTCTTTTACTGTTGGCTCCAGTTAAGCATTGACATCTGTTGATAGGTGGGCTACACACTGATCATTTACACTGATGGTTTCATGAGGATCCGTACCTTCTGAAACTGCATCTGCCTTTAATTCTACTTCACGCTTAATTTGCATAGAACCTTTATTCAACTTGGCAGTAGTAGGCATTCCCCTCATCTCATCACGATCAACCAAAGAAAAAAGTGCACTATCATGATCATTATCACAAATATTCACTTAACTGTCATCTATCTGGCCAACTGCATCATTTTCAAACTTTTTAATAACAGCAGATGATTTGCGTTCTTCCTCACAAATTCCTAAAAGTTGTATACCTTCACTCTGACTAGTTATACCTTGTAAACTTGAGGAGTCAGAACTGGCCTCCGAAACTGTAATCTTCTTCTTCTGAACAAACTGCGCTGTCGTCTGTGACACTCCATTCAACAGTGGCTAACCACCTGCGACTACAGGCTTCTTCACCGCACCACTACCGTCACACGGTTCGGAGTCAGACCTTGATTTCGCATTTGCCTTACCACTAAACTTGGTCACTGATTCACAGTTCGCCTTTGTGTGCACTTCTTGCAAACGTGTAAAATACAACCGTGTTTGTCTTGCAGCTTGTAACCTATCAGTTGGGGATGTACCACGAAAGCTGTTACACTCACTAAGTTTACATGGATTATTAGATACCATAAAGCTCTCCCGATATCCACTTCTCTGAGACCCTTACTTCACGACAAATTAATCTACAATGATCCTGCCACCATCTGTGAACTTTTCGGTGACTGGTTTGCAAACTTTAGTTTAGAAACACATATGCCTGGTGAAACCGCCCCCGTTACTAGCTCTTCCCTTGAAAGCATTGTGTTCACTAATCAATTAATAGTACAAGCAATTAAAAGCCTTAAACCTTCCACTAGTACGGGACCGGATGGCCTCGCTTCGATAATTTTCAAAAACAGTGGGTGTGATATATCCCTGTTACTTCTTAAATTCTTCTCAATATCTATGGACACTGGCACTTACCCTAGTGAGTGGAAAACTAGCTTCATAATTCCACATTACAAATCTGGTGATAGGGCAAACGTCCGCAATTACAGACCCATAAATATAACCCCAGTTATCTCACGAATCATGGAGAAAGTTGTAAAAGATCAATTGTCAGACTACCTAATTAGGGAAGATCTTGTTACAAGGTCTCAACACGGATTTCTCAAAAATAGATCCTGCGTTACTTGCCACTTCGACTTTTTCAACTGCATCACTAGTAGTCGCGAAGCACGTAAGCTAGTCGTTGTTCTCTACTTCGATATATCTAGGGCATTTGACATGGTATCTCACAGTATTCTCTTTGAGAAGCTGTACTCTTGTGGAATTCGCAACCCATTACTGAACTGGTTAAAATCATTTCTAAGCAACAGGGTACAAATAACCAAAGTTGGATCTGTATTGTCTCATCCTAGGCAGATCTCAAGTGGGGTCGTGCAAGGTAGTGTCCTAGGTCCACTTTTATTCACAGTCTACATTAACAGCATTTGCAAGTGCTTCACCTCAGGTAAACCATTCCTATATGCTGACGACCTCAAAGTCGTCTACTCCTGCTACACTCATGAATTAAGCGATATGGTTAATAAAATACATCTTGAACTAAGTAGTCTCGCAACATGGTGTGCTGAATCCTGTCTAAATTTTAACATTGACAAATGCGGCTGGATTTGTATCGGCAACAGTAACCTTGATCTAACTCTTGAAATAAATGGGCGAAAACTAGCTAAGCTCAACTCAGTCGTAGATCTCGGTATTAGATACTCTAGTAACCTAACGTTCGCTGAACAGACTGATTATGCCAGACGTAAAACGCGAAGGCTGATAGGATGCATAACACGCAATTTCTTTTGTTGTGAAACTAGGGTTTTATTATACAAAGTATGTGTCCGACCTATCTTAGAATACTGCCCGTTTATTCTTAGCGGACTCAGACAAAATGACAAGCTTAAATTAGAGGGAGTGCAACGGCAGTTTACCTCAAGAACTCTTGGTCTGGAATACCATGAGCGATGCGAAGACTAAGATTAGAACCCCTCTGGAAAAGACGCCTTAAGCTAAACCTTATCTTTTACTATAAGCTAACTAATCTTCTCTTGCATTCCTCCGAGCCAATAACTAAACCTACCGCTGTCATCAGTTACAATCTTAGAAATCATCACAACCTAGCTGCTATAGAGCACTGTCAGACTTACGTGCGGTACAACTTCTTCTTAAATAAGTTTTCAGTCATTTGGAATAGACTACCAGCTAATGTGCGCGATGCAAACACACTTCCAGTGTTCATCTCCTCAGTCACCAGACTGCTCAAAGATGACAATGCACTTTACGTCTGACTCTTACACCTCTTTTTCACCCTACATAGATATTTTAAGTTCTTTAAACGTGTAGTTACAACAAACTACAATTATAAATTTTAATATTATTGGAACTAGATGATTAACATTTCTACACAGGACAGTAATATTAGTTTACACATAATATAAAAGTTAGCATAACGGGACTAGTTAGTTTGTGTACCAAAATAACCACAGTTACTAAACAGAATATATATGTATATATTTATTAATCACTCCTTAAGGACTCCCGTTGCTTTCTTTTGCGTTGCTGTTGTTTGTCTTCTTTTTTCTCTCACCATTTCAGCTTCCATTTGACTTTTTGAATGAGAATGAATAATGTGGATATTTGACCATTTACAATGACAAATGATCTGCAAACATTATTGGTCCCGTATCTTTCAGTTGCCTGGTTAATAACGAATTAACTTTCTCCACGACGCAACCTGGATTACATTTGTGGAATATACTCTTATACCAATGGAAAAGTATCTATTTGTAATACAACGTCACGATTGTAGCTTATTACCCAATTTGGATATAAATCAAATCAAAAATAAGATTCGGATTTGTACACACCCAAGTTATATTGAGGAATTACTTCAAGCTTTATTTTTTCCCAAGTATTTTTAATCCATCCAAAACTTACTTGGGTTTTTTTGTTAATGCGAAGACAATATTCCTATATATCATGATGTGCTCCATTGAATGACTTGTTATATTGTGGAATAACTTCAAGCTTTATTTTTTCCCAAGTATTTTTAATCCATCCAAAACTTACTTGGGTTTTTTTGTTAATGCGAAGTTAATATTCCTATGTTTCATGACGTGCTCCATTGAATGACTGGTTATCATATTGTTCCCACAGACCTAAGATAAAAACGCCAGCAACCATGTAACTTAACCATGAACCAAATTTATGAAATTTATATAATGCTTATCCATGCCTGTATATTTGGTGTGTCCTACACAAGTAGGAAATAATGTGTATTTTATTAAAACATTATTATTAATTATGATTGCTAATCGTATATTTAATTTATCATATTGATGATGCCTGTAAACTGGCGTCTCTCATGTACAAAATGAGAATATACTATTATTATTATTATTAACTCTAACAGTGCCTCACAATCTTAGGGCTCACTCTCTTTACTCCTTCACAAATAGTCCGCACACTTCAACAATTAGTGACTCATCCACCATATCTTCCTATCTGCACCCATGTCTGTAACTCTTCTTCATGTGTTGTCGGCAGGGTCTTTTCTAAACGACAAATGTTTCCATTGGTCTACATCCGTTGTTTCAAAAAATCGAGATACTCTGCTAGCCACAAAGCACACATTACCTGCTAACTTGTTGCGTATATAGTATATCACGATCATGCCATCAGTCAGTAGGGATGTACAAAACGCAGGGTAATTCAACTCTTTCGGACCATACCTGTAACAACAGAAGACAAGGGCCGGGCAACAGATCTTTTTATTACGGAGATTAACACGTATTCACACATATTTCACATACATTATTATAGCCTATTCAAATAGACAAACGCAGGCTTCTAATTGGTTGCTTCGGGTAACCATCGAAAAGTGGAGCCATCTATCTGCGAATCATATTTGCCCACGTTAAGTTTTCTGTGATTGGTTGTTGAACCGGCCCTGCTCATACTTTCTCACGGCTATTAATGGTGACTCAGACAATGACGTAGATTAATGTCTACCAATTGGCTAGGACCACATACCTAATCCAAAAGTGTCAGAGTTAACGTCCTACTGCAAGCCTTATGTGCACTCAATCAGTAATGCGTCAACAGATAAATCTTGTACAGTGGGTGCTCTGCTTCCTGTGACTAAATCTAAGTTGTTTGAGATGCATTCACTTAAACGAAAATCAGGCTCAGCTAAGACACATTACACCTGATGTATATATAACCATAGACTCGTGGTCGCCGAAGGATGCTGTGCAGTCATCCACATAAAGGCGACAATCGATTACACACACCAAATCGTGAGAACCATGTGGATACGTCTTTGAGCAGAGCAAAATTAGCATGAAACAGAGAAGACGTGGCACCTGGTGGATGAGCCGTCACTCCGTATTCCGACATTATGCTGTTCGGATCCCCGACAAACTGGAATAACCTTAAATGATCTCACTGGTATTTCCAACCGGATCAATGTTACCTCTAATAAAGACCTTTTGAATGTTAACAATAACCTGACCAATGAATGTTTGTACTACTGTGTAAATTATGACTCACGGAATCACCCTCATGTTTTTTATAGCAACCAAACATTATACTATATTCGCCTGACTTCCTTGAGTTAAAAACAGCGTGACGTTTTTACACTAAGAATTTAAGGCACTAAGGCATAACTCAACCCATCCTCTCACAGTTTGTCAACTCGGGAATCTTAGCTTTTCTTCCTTACTGTTCACCCTTATTCTTACCTGGATTGCTTGAAAAAGATTATGTCATACTTCGTAGAACTCTAAACACTGTCAGTATGGTGACTGGTATCCCGTTGGGCAGTATCGTTGGCATCATCATTGCTAGGCACTTGATTTGGTGCAACAAATTCGCTAAAGGAATTTTGTCAGACTCTAAGCACCCACTCTTCGTGCAGCTCCAACCTTGTGCCTCTTCAGGTAAAACAAGAAGTCTTTTCAGAAGACTTCATGCACGTGCGTGTAAGTATGAAAATCCCACCATACCATATTTGGAACATATTTTACGTGATGAAAGTATTGTCAGGCATGAACTAAATAACCTTGTTTGCATTAGTGCATAAACCATTACCTTCAACCTTATAACATCAAGCTTAAATGATGTTGTACTTCTTATATTTATAATCCCCACAGTTTTTTGTTCTTATTTGTTTGTTTCCCCATAAGTGTAAACACCATTTGAGCTGTTTTATAACCAATAATTTTGTATTCCTCCTCACCATACTATACCAGCTGAATATTAGATTCGGTACTCTATGACATGCTGAGATTTCCAAACTGAATTAACAACACTGCTTGAAACAAACTCACTGATATTATTATACTTATCATTCTAATTTTGTACTTTGAATATTTTTGACCTTGTACCGTAAATGTGGACAAATTCCTCTGGTCGATTATGTTTTAATTTTTAATTTGATCTATATTTTGAGTAAATCAGATGCACTATTGTGACAAATGCTGAGAATTCCATTCTGTATTATAAGTATTGTTTTTGGAATACGGTAGATTATTAAGTTCCCTGTTACGAACCAGCTAGATGTCTTCGGACCTCTAGAGTAGGCTGATTGTGAAATGCTGATTTTCTTACTTAAAAGACCATCATATCACTGTAACTGTTTACGCGTCTTCGATGGATTGAAAGCTTTCCGCGAAACTGTTTCGCGCACATGTTGCAAATCATAGCCCCTGTACTCTTATCGGTGTTCGTAATACAGGTTGATGCTTGAACTCGCAATATATTCTATTTATTTAATTTTTAGTTTTGATTAAAGCTTGATTTCACGCCGTATTTTTCCGGTACAGGTATGGAATTTTCAGTATGTGATATCAGTAGCCCCAATTTTGCAGGCCGACCATAGATATCAGGTGTGCGTCGGCAGAGGATCGAACTTCGGACCATGTGCATGGTTGGCGAGAGTCATAACCAATGTGCCACTCATAATCATCCACCTCAGTGTCATTTTTTTGCAGTACAGGCCTCCCCTACCTCCGCGTCTCTGTTCTTATACCCTATTGGCCTCTGGCACGTTGCATGCGACGGGCAGTTTCACTTTATCACCTTTAAGTTTGGGAAGCAGTGCATCATACGATTGTGGTTTTTCCGATGACTATTTCGTGACTGGGTACCATGGCGTCATCAATCTTCATACTGGAGTTAGTATAAGTAGTTCCCTGTTGAAATGATTTCTCCAGTCATCTCGGATTCCACCCTAAATGGCAGTCATTACCAAGATAGACTGTTAGAAGATTTTGCCGTATTCAGCACCATGCTCCCTCTGGTACCATCAATACCTAACCGCTCAGCCAGGCAAGCACCTACTAACGTAACGTCTGATTCACTGTCTAATTATGCCTTTCTATCAATAAACGACTTCGGTCCTCTCAATGTCACAAGTAGCACAGGTACGCAGATATTCTGGACGTCATCGGATTTGAAACTGCTATCGCTCTTAACAGAACCTGCCTGCTCCTATGCTACCATCAATCATCAGTGCAGTCAACTAAACCACTACTTCCATTCTCCATTGTTTTACAGCCTGATTTTACAAATAGTTCTTTCGAGCAGCTAAAGCGTAATCATTTCTATCTCACACCCTGTAATCCTCTTGTCAAGAACAATATTCGGAGAAAGGTGAGACGCATATTTAGGTGACGTCTATGGACCACTCACATTCATTGCAATCAGTATATCTCAATACTGCACGAAATTTATGTAATTTTTTAACTCATGAGTTTCGTAAATAAATTCAAGAAAAGCACAGCATTTGTGATCTGGAGAAGCTTGAGTTTTACTCCTTTTTAAGGTGTCTCTGAAGACGCTTTGAAAGTTGGCTTGGTGTACAGCACTGAGTAGGCGTTCCAGAACAGAGTTTGCTCGCAAACCAACTTCACAACAATCTAAACAGCATCTGAAAATCTTACGGAATGAGTACAAACAAGGCTTCTAAAAGCCGTAGAACAATTTTCAACCCTATGAATTCAGAAAAAAACCTACCACGCTGACCAATTGCCGCTAAACTATTAGATGGTAGAGGCCACTAATTAAATTCTCATAATGCTTACGCCCGTAATTAGACACTGCGCACTGCTTTTTCCCCTACGAAGCCACCTCGTTTACGTTATTTCACTGCATTCGTCCTCTTAATATCGTTGCGCGTTTGGGAAACTACTCTGTGGACTGGCGTTCAGTAGGTAGGAATAGATCAGAATAAATTATTGCTACCGTAATTATTACTGAAGTATAATTTGATCGCATAGGCAAAAGTAAAGACAGGTTTATTATTCTTCAACCTCACCTGTAAGCCTTTTCGATTTCGCGTCAAGGGCGTAAATCTGGAAAAAATTTCGTTTGCTAGTTTTCTAGCCGGTACCAAGCTCGGGTAAAGAGGGAGGTTTGGGTGTAGAAGTAGAGACCCTACACCACAAAACCAATCAATACTCTACAGAAACTTCAGTGCATAAGAAAAATGTCAGATACAAGAAGCGTAGAACACAAACTTATTACTGGAATCGGAGAGGCGAAATGACGCGGGCTGGTGAAAGCCTCCGGGAAGCCGGTCAGCTAAATGATGTGTATTCTCTCGATGAAAGCAAGAATAGGAATGGGGACGTGGAAGGTCCATACACTGTACGAGACTGGAAAGTCCGCCTAAGTAACCAAGACAATGAGAATTTATGGCCTAGAAGTGCCGGGTATCTGCGAGAGCAGATGGAATGGACGCGGATTGTCAAAATTGTCAACTGGAGAATCACTAATCTTCTTCAGCCACTCAGATGACAACTACAAACACACGGAGGCAGCGAGTGGCTATCATGGTGTCACTAGTACCAGCCCTAAAGCAATGGGCACCAATTTCACCCAGGATCATGACAACAATATTCAAATCAGAAGGCGGGAAGGAAGGCTAAAATTATCCAATACTACGCGCCTACAAACAATGCGGAGCAAGAGAAGAGGGAAGATTTTTACAGACAACTACAAACAGTACTGCACAACGTCCCAGATGGTTACATCGACATCCTTATGGGTGACATGAATCTTGGCTGAACTGGGAGCAGACGATGCAGGAAGACAACTCATCATGGGTCGAGATAACCTCAGCAAGATGAATGACAATGGGGAACTCATCTCAGACTTCCGAAACCTCGATGACTTGGTGATCGGAAGCAGCATGTACAAACACAAGGTTATACGAAGGAGCAGCATGGATTTCGCCTGATGAACATACCATAAACCAGATAGACTTCACCCCAATGCTCCTCGCAGAAGTGGAGACGCAGTCAGCCTGTTGGATACAAAGTCAAGAAGAGGGGTAGATGTGGACTCAGATCATCATCTAGTTTTAGAAACCTTCAAGGTGAAGCTGGAATCCTACAGAACAACTGAAGACTGGCCACAATTCAAGCTGAACACTTGGAAACTGAAAGACGAAGTCACGATGAAACGCATTCACTGCAGCCGTCAGAGCAAAGCCGGATACACCACGTGGCATTACTGAGGCCACCTGCGTGGGAGGACATTGTAACTCCTTGAAGGCAATGTTCAAGGAAACGCGTGTAACAGTTCCAAGAGGAAAGGAGCGACAAGACAAGAAACGGATCGCAACGGATACCTGAAAGCTAATCGAATAGAGGAGGATGGTGAAGGAGAAAGTGACTTAATGCAGAGATACACAACAGAAGAAGAAGGTGAGTTCAATGTACACTCCACTGAATAAAGAAGTGAAGATGAGTACCAGGCAAGATGAAAGATAATTCCGCGACAAACTAACCGGCAAATGAAGCAGAACAGGCGGGGCGTGAGTAAAAGAGACCTAAGGACATTATAGTGATAACATAGAGGCTGCCACAAATGTGCTCAGGCTATTATAACAGAAGGTTTGGAAGAAAGGAAAGGTGCCTACCAGTTGGAGGAAAGACTACCTCATCAAGCTACCAGAGAAGAGAGACTTATGCTTCACTATGCAAGAACTAACGTGGAATCATGCTCCTGTCCACACCAAGTAAAATAAGTCGCATCATCTTAGAGAGAATAAAAGATGCACTAGTGCAGACTCCGCCCCACCGGAACAAACTGGCTTCAGGAAAGGCGAAACATGTGCTGATCGAAATGCAGCTTTACCCATATCATCATCGAACAAAGCATAGAATGGCAGTCAAAACTCCACCTCAAGTTCATTGAATTCAAAGAGGCTTTCGACAGCGTTGACCTAGAAACTACTTCAACACTATACTGCACCTCAAGTCTTTATCAACCTCATTCACCAGCTGGCTATATGACAGCGCCAAGTGTCAGGTGATCCACAACGAAAATTTGGTGAGATGTTCAAAGTGAATAGAAGAGCGAGAAAAGACTGCCTTTTATCAGCGACGATAATCAAAATTGTGGTGGGCTGGATTATGTGTCAGAATGTGGGGAGCGAGGAGTCAGGGATACGCTAGAACACCGGTGAGACAAATCCAGGATATCTGGATTTCACAGATGATACATGTCTAATGTCTCACACATTCGAAGATTTGCAGACAGAAACCAAGAAATTCCGGGTAAAAAAGAGTGACTTTTCACTCACTTTATTTGTATTCTTCGGTACCAATATTTTTCAGCGTTCGCAAAGTCATACAGTTGGATATTGGATATTGGAATTGGTCGTTTACTTTGTTTGCTCTACTTTAGCTCAGCCAAACCTTGAATTTCGAATAAAGACTTTAAGTTTGACTTCTTGAATAGGTATTTTTTAATGATTTTGACAGGAAACATTAAATTTATTCTGTTTCCCAATTTTTTGAAGTGCGCGGTTACCTTGAAGATTCACCAGGGCAGTATTTTAAAAATGCGACAAGGTCAGTGCTGGCTTCATTCTATTTAGTACTTTGGGTCCATTTTGGCGACAAGTATCAAAAGGCTGTATACATTTAGTATTAATTACACACATTTGTCGTGTGGTGACCATCATATCATATATATTAGGGGTTTATTACGTGTTGCACTAGAAAGAGGTTTGGAAGTCTTCCTCACTCAGCATAAAGAACAAGATTCGCATTTTCAATATCAACGTTAAGTCGGTTCTTCTATGCGTGTCAGAAACTTGCATTGCGTGTAACGAAAATGATTTTGAACAGATTGAAGACTTTCATCAACAGCTGCCCTCGCTCCATACTCAGTATCAAATGGAAAGAAAGCAGCAGTAACAGGAATCTCTGCAGTGGAACAAACCAACCAAGAGCAGATCGCTGAACAAGCATATGTAGGAGAAACTGGAGGTGTATGGATCATACACTGAGGAAAAATTCGGATGACATAGCGCGCCAGGACCTCGAGTGGCATGCCAGTGGGAAGCAACGAGTGGGTCGTCCTAAGGTGACATGAAGGAGATCGTGTGAGGGGCAGACGAGAGAGTTTGAGCGATCGCAGACCCAACTAAAGGGGATAGCGGTAAGTAGAAGAAAGTGGAGATATTTTGTTGAAGCTCTATGTTCTACTCGGAACCGATATAAACGACAATGATAATTAGGGGCAACAGTATCTATATTAATTTTTTTAATATTTTTGATTACAGTTTGATCCCACGCTGTATTTTTGGCACAAGTATGGAATTTTCGGCGTGGATATCGATAGCCAAATTTTGCGGGCCGACCATAGATATCTGGTGTGCGTCTGCAGTGGATCGAACTACGGACCATGTACATGGTCGGCGAGAGTCCTAATCACTGTGCCACCGATGCACAGGGTAACACTTATAAAAAATAGGACGATACAGTCTGCAGGGAGTCAGTGGTGAAATAGTCATCCCTTTGGCAGCTTCGAGTGAGTTTTGGACCAGTTCCTAGTATTATAGGTTCCCAGACCGTAGGTGTTACGAACTTCCTGAGATAATTTGAGCCCCGAGTCAGATTGATTCATTGTAAATTATTTAAATTAATCCCCGTATGTATGATTGTAACAATGGCATGTCATGATCCAGGAATCTTTTTGTTCCCTGTATTTAGTGGTTATAAAAGCAGAGAGTAGTGCCATTCTGTGGTCGCTACTGGAAAATTCGTTATCGGGAGAGGTGGAAACACAAAGTCTAGCATGTGGTCACCAAGGATAGGTCTCCGAACGTTTCGTTACCAATCTCTAAGGAGGTTACGTAAAACTGTTAGGACAGCCGTGCTATTGCGTATCACTCCGTAATCCAAGGTCCTCAGGAGTTGATTAATCTGGAAAACATTCCACGGCCGGGTTTTTATCTTAGCCGTAAAACAGAAAACTTTTCAAGTATCCCCCCTATTGAACTGTCTTTTTCACTACAGTGTCAGGTGGTTCTGACCAGGGCCGATATTGTACGGAACCAGTATTGATATCAGTAGAATTATCTTGCTTATCCAACTTGTTTAGATGTGCTTCTTGACCGCAATTCTGTACTGCGGGATCTCTTCTCTGTGCTTTGCCTCAGTTATTTTAGCGCTAACATAACATGGTCGTAAAGTACAGTACCAGTGAGTTGTTAATCAGCCTTGCGAGCATACATAGCTCTCCTCTTTCATTTAGGTGTCTTCTCTCTAATATACCCGTCTGCCTAACTAGCCAGATGTGAAGCAAGCAGCTCGGGTATCAAGCACGTGTTGCACATAGTTTAAGAGTGCCTACACCCAGCTTCCTTTACTACGGATTCACTCAGTGTTCTTTCCTCCCACAAGTTGTATTGTGTAGAAGATTCCCATCGGAGACTGGAAATCGTTTTCATAGCTAAACAGACACTATGAATTTCAGGGTGAATTTCAAGAGATACCAGGGATAGAAGTCACTGGCTGTACCGTAACCAATAAAGTATGACAACAGTGACTACCAGAAAACGAATAATACACGAAATTCGAACGGCAGTATACATTAACTCTATGAAATATTCAAGAAGAAAGGAAAGCCATCTAAATAGTAGTTTAACAGAAATACACAAGATATTGTTGATTACGTTTGGAAGAGATAGGAAGACGCACAAGGACCAAAGAAGGCAGTTGACTGAAGTCGAATACTGTGGCCGAAAAAATAGACCATGATAAATATGAATAGCTCACCTAATGACGAACATTAAAGCTACAGTTTTAATCGACGGGAAGAAATTCCGGGTAAAAAGGAGTGACTTTTCACTCACTTTATTTGTATTCTTCGGTACCAATATTTTTCAGCGTTCGCAAAGTCATACAGTTGGATATTGGATATTGGAATTGGTCGTTTACTTTGTTTGCTCTACTTTAGCTCAGCCAAACCTTGAATTTCGAATAAAGACTTTAAGTTTGACTTCTTGAATAGGTATTTTTTAATGATTTTGACAGGAAACATTAAATTTATTCTGTTTCCCAATTTTTTGAAGTGCGCGGTTACCTTGAAGATTCACCAGGGCAGTATTTTAAAAATGCGACAAGGTCAGTGCTGGCTTCATTCTATTTAGTACTTTGGGTCCATTTTGGCGACAAGTATCAAAAGGCTGTATACATTTAGTATTAATTACACACATTTGTCGTGTGGTGACCATCATATCATATATATTAGGGGTTTATTACGTGTTGCACTAGAAAGAGGTTTGGAAGTCTTCCTCACTCAGCATAAAGAACAAGATTCGCATTTTCAATATCAACGTTAAGTCGGTTCTTCTATGCGTGTCAGAAACTTGCATTGCGTGTAACGAAAATGATTTTGAACAGATTGAAGACTTTCATCAACAGCTGCCCTCGCTCCATACTCAGTATCAAATGGAAAGAAAGCAGCAGTAACAGGAATCTCTGCAGTGGAACAAACCAACCAAGAGCAGATCGCTGAACAAGCATATGTAGGAGAAACTGGAGGTGTATGGATCATACACTGAGGAAAAATTCGGATGACATAGCGCGCCAGGACCTCGAGTGGCATGCCAGTGGGAAGCAACGAGTGGGTCGTCCTAAGGTGACATGAAGGAGATCGTGTGAGGGGCAGACGAGAGAGTTTGAGCGATCGCAGACCCAACTAAAGGGGATAGCGGTAAGTAGAAGAAAGTGGAGATATTTTGTTGAAGCTCTATGTTCTACTCGGAACCGATATAAACGACAATGATAATTAGGGGCAACAGTATCTATATTAATTTTTTTAATATTTTTGATTACAGTTTGATCCCACGCTGTATTTTTGGCACAAGTATGGAATTTTCGGCGTGGATATCGATAGCCAAATTTTGCGGGCCGACCATAGATATCTGGTGTGCGTCTGCAGTGGATCGAACTACGGACCATGTACATGGTCGGCGAGAGTCCTAATCACTGTGCCACCGATGCACAGGGTAACACTTATAAAAAATAGGACGATACAGTCTGCAGGGAGTCAGTGGTGAAATAGTCATCCCTTTGGCAGCTTCGAGTGAGTTTTGGACCAGTTCCTAGTATTATAGGTTCCCAGACCGTAGGTGTTACGAACTTCCTGAGATAATTTGAGCCCCGAGTCAGATTGATTCATTGTAAATTATTTAAATTAATCCCCGTATGTATGATTGTAACAATGGCATGTCATGATCCAGGAATCTTTTTGTTCCCTGTATTTAGTGGTTATAAAAGCAGAGAGTAGTGCCATTCTGTGGTCGCTACTGGAAAATTCGTTATCGGGAGAGGTGGAAACACAAAGTCTAGCATGTGGTCACCAAGGATAGGTCTCCGAACGTTTCGTTACCAATCTCTAAGGAGGTTACGTAAAACTGTTAGGACAGCCGTGCTATTGCGTATCACTCCGTAATCCAAGGTCCTCAGGAGTTGATTAATCTGGAAAACATTCCACGGCCGGGTTTTTATCTTAGCCGTAAAACAGAAAACTTTTCAAGTATCCCCCCTATTGAACTGTCTTTTTCACTACAGTGTCAGGTGGTTCTGACCAGGGCCGATATTGTACGGAACCAGTATTGATATCAGTAGAATTATCTTGCTTATCCAACTTGTTTAGATGTGCTTCTTGACCGCAATTCTGTACTGCGGGATCTCTTCTCTGTGCTTTGCCTCAGTTATTTTAGCGCTAACATAACATGGTCGTAAAGTACAGTACCAGTGAGTTGTTAATCAGCCTTGCGAGCATACATAGCTCTCCTCTTTCATTTAGGTGTCTTCTCTCTAATATACCCGTCTGCCTAACTAGCCAGATGTGAAGCAAGCAGCTCGGGTATCAAGCACGTGTTGCACATAGTTTAAGAGTGCCTACACCCAGCTTCCTTTACTACGGATTCACTCAGTGTTCTTTCCTCCCACAAGTTGTATTGTGTAGAAGATTCCCATCGGAGACTGGAAATCGTTTTCATAGCTAAACAGACACTATGAATTTCAGGGTGAATTTCAAGAGATACCAGGGATAGAAGTCACTGGCTGTACCGTAACCAATAAAGTATGACAACAGTGACTACCAGAAAACGAATAATACACGAAATTCGAACGGCAGTATACATTAACTCTATGAAATATTCAAGAAGAAAGGAAAGCCATCTAAATAGTAGTTTAACAGAAATACACAAGATATTGTTGATTACGTTTGGAAGAGATAGGAAGACGCACAAGGACCAAAGAAGGCAGTTGACTGAAGTCGAATACTGTGGCCGAAAAAATAGACCATGATAAATATGAATAGCTCACCTAATGACGAACATTAAAGCTACAGTTTTAATCGACGGGAAGAAATTCCGGGTAAAAAGGAGTGACTTTTCACTCACTTTATTTGTATTCTTCGGTACCAATATTTTTCAGCGTTCGCAAAGTCATACAGTTGGATATTGGATATTGGAATTGGTCGTTTACTTTGTTTGCTCTACTTTAGCTCAGCCAAACCTTGAATTTCGAATAAAGACTTTAAGTTTGACTTCTTGAATAGGTATTTTTTAATGATTTTGACAGGAAACATTAAATTTATTCTGTTTCCCAATTTTTTGAAGTGCGCGGTTACCTTGAAGATTCACCAGGGCAGTATTTTAAAAATGCGACAAGGTCAGTGCTGGCTTCATTCTATTTAGTACTTTGGGTCCATTTTGGCGACAAGTATCAAAAGGCTGTATACATTTAGTATTAATTACACACATTTGTCGTGTGGTGACCATCATATCATATATATTAGGGGTTTATTACGTGTTGCACTAGAAAGAGGTTTGGAAGTCTTCCTCACTCAGCATAAAGAACAAGATTCGCATTTTCAATATCAACGTTAAGTCGGTTCTTCTATGCGTGTCAGAAACTTGCATTGCGTGTAACGAAAATGATTTTGAACAGATTGAAGACTTTCATCAACAGCTGCCCTCGCTCCATACTCAGTATCAAATGGAAAGAAAGCAGCAGTAACAGGAATCTCTGCAGTGGAACAAACCAACCAAGAGCAGATCGCTGAACAAGCATATGTAGGAGAAACTGGAGGTGTATGGATCATACACTGAGGAAAAATTCGGATGACATAGCGCGCCAGGACCTCGAGTGGCATGCCAGTGGGAAGCAACGAGTGGGTCGTCCTAAGGTGACATGAAGGAGATGGGCGTTGATAAAGCATATCCCCTGTTTGAAGTGGCGCCTTTGGCTTAACCTTGACGGCATTTGCGCGGTTTCGTTGATTCGAGTTGTGGCTAGTCGTCCAGCAAACGTAGTAGACGCTATTTCGCTGCTTATTTTGCTCTTGTTGGATGAATTTATATGAAAATTATTGTTCGATATTGTTCTTGAGCATTTGCTGATTGCTTGTGTGACAGGACGCTTAAATACATGGTTCATGCAGTGATTTTTGGCATACCGAGTAAGCTTCGCGTACATTTCAACGACTGTCATTCGATAAATTTCTTTGCAGATTGGCGGAAACTTGTACTCGATCTCAAATTTCCCTATCAGCTATTGTGCAGTACCTATTACTGCTGCAGGAACCAAAGAATATGGTTGATATCGAATTCCTGCATCCTCCCGCACTTCTGTGTGTTGTTTTGATAGAGGAAAGTCAATAGAATGCATAGATACAAGCGAAAATTAGTGTTCACAAATGGGCAGAAATTGCAATATGTTTTACGATCACTTATAACATTCACTGTTTTCTGCCGAAGTTTTTAAGTGAGTTAAATGCACACTGCAACATTTTAGTAATTTGGTGGATTTCAATACCATCCTCGTGATCAGGTACGTAAAGACATCTGACGTGTGCGTCACTTTTTCCTACTAGTGAGTTTGGTTTCATAAACTTCCGATTTTTGTCATTGTCCTGACGCCACATTCGCGCTTGTTCGAAGTTAATTCACCAAATTATTTTAAAACCACGTAGAAGTAGTGTCCGACATCTCTTAAAGCTATGGACGTAAGGTTTAGAAGTGGTTGCTGTATCCATTTAGGGAAGGCTCATCGATTTCTGCAAGTAAGGGCTACGCATCATATTCCTAAATGCCTCCAGAAGCAACAGAATCTTCAGAAGTTATTAATGGGGTCCCAGCTCCTCTATTTCGAAACATATTATAGGGACAGGACATAAAACTGACGTTTGCACATTTTTTAAACCTATCTGTAAAACGTGTTTGGATTGCATCCTAAAGTTTGTGGAAGCCGAAGTGTGATTAGGAAGTTTAAACCACTTTTGTGAATTCCAAGACTATTCGTCATCACACGAAACCTTCTTTGTTAAACTTCGTTTTGATACTAGTCAGGGTAGATGTACTAGTACCTCTGATATTTGGTTTAGTGATCTTCATTGTTATTTTGACCTCCAATATGTGGTTTTAATTCCACCTAAACTTATTTCCCAAACTTTAACTGTATTAATCTCATATGTATTCCTATAACAAGTCCATGCGTGACCAGATTGTCCAAAATGTGTTGCACAAATACAACACTACACGACTCAGACAAATTACGTCTTCTTATTACTTCGTCTAAATATCCACTTGTGTCAAAAATAGTGACTGATGTAATCGCACATTGATATAAACTTTCATTAATTCTTACTGTGCTATCTCGTTAATATTATATTGGTAGTTATATTCATGTATACATCCTGTGAACCCTTGTTTTCTTTTTTAGATAATCTGTAGTTCCAGTGACCTCGTGGGATTCGTTGCTGAAGAAAGTGGTTTCCAGTACCGTTGATTTTGTATTTTGTGTCGAATCACTAATAAATGTATTCTCTATACCTCAAATAGACATTCTACTTGTTAATAGTCACTACTAACTTTATAGAATGTTGTGAGCTACAGAGTTAGGGTCATGTGTTGTATTGAGTAGCGCGTTTAGAAAAAACGTCCGCCCCTGAGGAATATTGTCGTCAATATGGAGTACATTCTCGTGATAAATCTGTTAGCAGTAATTATTATCAGTACCTATATTTCGTATGGATGGTACATAACGAAACGTACTAATTCAGTAGTCAAAGGTTAGAACTATCCGTTAAAATTGAAACAGGTGCTCATGTAAGGGAAAACTGATTAATCGGAATTTGAAACATCACGTAAGTGATAAAGTTTATAGCATCGTTTACATGCGAATAGTTAAGGTTATTTTTTTAGAAATGATGGTTACTCGTTGATGGTTTAAGGGATGTTTTGTTTGATAGGAAATAGATGGGACATTGTAACTGAAAAACAGTGTAACTGGATAAGCAACATCAGCTGGCCAGTATACACATATTTTGAAGTAAAACACGATCGGGTAAAGTATTTCGAAGACAGGAGTAGAGCAGTCTTCTGGAACTATTAATTTAGTGAGCAATTAAATTTGTCTTTGAATTAAGACTGAAAGTAAGCGGCATATTGGTAGGCTAAACGATTATCATTATTCGGTTTCGTTAGAATAAGTATCCGAGTACTGTTTCACTCATCATTCTGTCTTTTGAATAACTTAGTAACATGGCGTTTACTTTCGGATCCAAATTACTAAGTAAAGGTTAATATCCCTAAGATTAAATTGTCGCCAAAGTAAGTAAATATGTTCATTTCTAGAAAATACTAAGGTTTGGAGTTGTTTTTTACTACCACAACACCAGGTGACTCACCAATTAGTCACATCGTAAAACTAGATCTGTCAAAGAGAGTCCGCTCCTGACTTCTAGGTTTTGTGAAGGTAGAACTATATCCATAGGTTAATAGGATTAGACGCATGATGTCAATTCGAAACTAGGTAAATACGTTTCGCAGCTACAGAAAACACCACGTTACAATCTATTCCTTTAATCGTGTCAATCAATGTGACATCAATTAAGACTAGAGAAGGAACACCACTGGTTTTCACAAAATCCATTTGTGTTCCCTAATATAATGTACATTCCGTAATTATAGGCAAACTAGGAAACGCACCAAGTCATCACATATACGAACAATAATTAATATAAAGGAATGCCTACTCGATATGGTCCAGAGTTCATGTGAAGTGACACATGCCTACATCTGAAAGTGCGTGTGTAAGGTATCGCATTTCGTCAGCCTTTCGTCTAAGTGACTCAATGGGTCGCCTCCATATTTAACAAATGCTCAGTCCATGAATTCTACTTGTACCTGTAAAACACAAAGAATACCCTGCTGGGATATGGTGCTGTGTTACACTAGAGTCCCTCAGTTTACAGGTAAATCACACTTAATATCAGTATTGCGGCTTTTAGTTGAAAAAGTCATTCGACTGTGTCACAGATGCTTTTGGCTGGATTCCTCAGTACCAAGTATTATTCCCTATGAGAGTGCATTGAAGAAACCCTGCAGGGTGATATTGAAGCTTCGCCGAAAATTGAATAGAAGCATTTCACTCATACAAGATGTATGCAGTAAAGAATACATTATTAACTCATTGCGCTCACTCCTACATTACCCTATAAAATTCTCTAGTTTGGAAATGAAAAATCCACATATATATTGTGTCGTTAACTTCAGATACACACTAATATCTAAATTTCATACGCCTTCTGTCTCACTACTCCATGTAATAATAGTTTGATTGTTATTTACGAATGCAGTAATAAGTATTTCATGGGCCACGAGTAGCACTTGGTATTCAGCAGAGGTATGGGCACTTAGTGATTGTAATTTAGAGAACTGATACGACAAGGTTAGCTTTTTTCTAATATATACGCAACTATCAACACAATGAAAAGATGACGAATTGTTATCACAAGCATTCTATTTACTATGGAGGGAATGTTATTACAAGCTAACTTCACAGTAACATGTACAAGTCTTGCATGTCATTGCATCAGTAATATTAGCACACTAATTGTATTACGGCCAAGTGTAAATGATTTAAAGGCATCGTAACAATAACTTTGCGGGAGGTAGATGTATTGAAAGACTGCTTGCAGACACTATGTATGACGACATCTAGTAGAATGTCTACGGAGACTGACAACCTGCAATGAGGAAGACAAAAAGGAAACAATTAGGAGACACATAAGATAAGTATTTTTGACATAAGTATAAAATTTGGGCACTGTGGTAGAGTATAACTCCATTATGGATACGATTTTATTTTGATAAATCACACAGTGTTGTACAGCAATATTACTTGGTGGCGTTTTGAGCACAAACTATTGCTCATGATCATATCAAGTCAGTCACACAACTTTTTGCCTCATTCATATACATGAGTATTTTAGTTAAGCGTACTACAGGGATAGAAGGTCACTCATCTCATTCACTTCTATTCACACCATTTCTTACGTCCGTGTTACTGACTTTTGGTTTATGTTTTCCTCTTCGGTGCACTTTATCTGGACAGTTTAAGGAATCGGGAAATGCATAGAGTACTTAGGAAACGGCATGAATAATTGTTTAAGCTAATTAACACTAGGTAGTTGTGACACTACGCATCTGCAGTGACAAAGCTGACTGACTGAGTTTTAACATGGAAATGAGCACAGAAGTGTAGCAGTTCGATTTGTGACGTTCCACACTTGAAAAATATTATATTTGGTTGGTAATAAGCAAAACATATTTCATCAGATGTGTTTCAACTTCGCATTTGGGCTACACGATAAAATTAACTAACTAATGAGATATAACGGGACAGAGTGTGAGAGTTATCTCGGGTAAGAGGAGAAATTATTGTAAGATCACTTTTTTCAGTTAGACAAGAACTAAATGAAAAAATACGATTACCATTTGTTGACATTTTGCCTATTTTTATCCACGTTTTAGCATTTCATTATACCTGGACTATAGATCATTCTGACAGACTGACTTTCAACATAGAAGCTTGCACACAAGTGCACCCGCTTAAGTTAGCACATTCCATGTAGCACACAAAGGTAGAAGAAAAAAGAAATTAAATGTAACTATAATGAGCATAAATGTGATGAAAAACAAACAGTCATATGGAAAAAATATAAGGGTTGCTCAGATATGTGAGATTACACAGAGTGAATGCATCTGTGTCATTAACAACGTTTGGAATCACATTTCTACTTAACACTAAGCTTAACCCCAATATTACTCACCATATTAGACTACTTAACACAGAAGAAAGGGTACAGACACTACGATCAAAAACCAGTAGTCTTTTCATATCTTCCAGTTTCAATGGTCACTTATCGCAGCCTAAGTGGACAATACCATCAGCATACACTAAGTTGACAAGACTGTTCCCTGGTAAGGGCCTAAAGTGAGTAACAGACAATTCGGTTAATACATTTATGATGAAAGTGAACTAAAATAAGGACGACAGTTGTAGAAATGAGCCTTGTACTACATCCTTCTTTGAAATATCAGTTCCTTCATAGTTTAGTTTCAGTAATAAGTGAATGGAATGCAGTCTACAGATTCATGAAATTCGCATACTGACGTACTACTTTCCTAGAATCCTAGTTGATGTCTCCTCAGGAAAGTGGGAAATGAGCATTCCACTTGCGTAAACTCAATAGGCTGTGAACTGCTGGCAATGAAAACGACAACAATTTTTGGTATTACTTAATTCCAAAAACGATCACATAATCTTTTATTCCGACTTCTGGTTCCATCAGATGAAATTAAAGGGAAGAGCTGAGAATAGAGGGGATGTTGAGGGTTAGACAGTATAGATTTAGACCATTTCTCGCATGAGTTTAGATGTCTTTTAACTAATGCATTAACGAGTTGACTAAATGGTACACCACTTGCCCTAATGACAACCTTAATACCTTGCACAATACGACATAGTCGTTTTTGAGTAATTCAGGAAAGAATAAGGGGGAGCAGTAAAGACCAATGCAAGAGTTAACAAGTTGTAAAAAGAGAGGTTGAATGATTCCTGACTGTCTTGACTACATAACATGGTAAGCTAGACTGAAGGTTTTCTTAGAAATCGACAAGATATAGAATGACCAAGAAAGACCAGAGGATAGATTTACTCCAAGGTATTTTATGTTAGACTTAGTTTCTGTTTCAGTGCCCTCTTTGATACAAGCATCTTGTGAACGACACAGTTCTTGCAGTTCACGCTTATGAGTGAAGGGAAAGTTAGCTGCCTGACATTTAGAGGGATTTAACGTAAGACCACGTACCTTAGACTACAGACAGGAAGCAGTTAAGTTTGCTGCAGTCACATTGTAACATGACAGGAAGTGAGACGGTCAGATCACCAGCGTATTTGACGAAGTTGCTCTCATTAGAAAGAGAAAAGTCATGTAAGACGAGAGAGAAAAAAGAAAAGGAGTGATAAAAATAGCCTGAGGAACACCAGCTTCAGCAAGCGAGGCGGAAGATTTACCCTAATATACAGTATGCTGCATTCCATTTGAGAAATGATAATGCAACCAATCAACTGCCCAGGACCCAAGTTTGCACGATCGAAACCTTATTCAACTAAAGTCATCTAGGCGCTGAGTCAACAACAACGGCGAATGCTGAATGACCGAAAGCTAAGCACAAAAGTGACAAAGCACAAATCCAGTTGCAAAGTAGGAGACGAGTCCCGGGTGGAAGAAGAGATTACTGAAAGGTATCTATTTTTCATTTGGCAAAGAACAAGATTAAGAACTACACTTATCATTTGTTGAAATTTTGGAGATCATTTATCAATGTTTCGCATTTAGTTATGCCCAGACTGTGTCATTCTGACTAGCTTTCAGTATGAGTTTGCAGAGAAGTCCACCTGTTTAATTTACCACATTTCATGTAGCACACAAAGGTAGAGACATAAAACTAAATGGAAGTTTAACGAGAGAAAATGTGAGGGAGAATAAATAATGACAAGGAAAAACATGAGTTGAATAGATACGTGAGATTACACAGAGTGAATGCACCTGTACCAGTACCAAAGATTTGCAGTCACATCTCCGGTAGTTCTTCCAGCTGACTGTCAACAATTTTATGAACCAATATCACTTTTTCATTTGACCGACCCAAACACGTTTTAAACCTTAACATGTGCTGGCTAGCATTGTCCCTGGAGAAAGGCGATGGCTTTGTATGCCAGCACGTGTTCTAGCCATCTCAACCTATTCAGCTTCCCTACCTTGAAGACTAACCCTCCCCACCTAAACATTTATGCGTAACCTCAACAGCACTCGCCATATTATACTGCTTTACTCATGAGATAGAACGCGGACACCTATAATCAAACACCGGTATTATTTTCATATTTTACAGCATCAGAGGTTACTTCTCATAGTCTAGGTGGACAATATCATCAGCAAACCGTAAGTTGATGAGAATATTCCCTGATAAGTCTCTAAAGTCAATTACAGACTATCTTATTAATATATATGTGATTGAATTGAACTGATATAAGGATGACAGTTTAAGAATTCAGCCTTGTATTACATCCCACTCGGAAATGTGTTTTCTCGGATAATTCGCAAACAGTATTCAGTGAATAGAAAACATTCTGTAGGCTTAATGAAACTCGTAAACTGACGCACTACTTTTGCAGGCACTATAGTATTTCCTCAATAAAGTGAGAATTGAATATTTCGGCTGCATAAAACGAGTAAGTAGTATCCTGGGAATACCAATGACTACAACAAGTCTAGGAGTTATGCACTACAACTTTTACTTTACTGAATACACCAGCAGACTTTACATAAACACTTGACAGATCAAATTTATACAGGAAGTCAGTAAGATTTAGTAAACTAAAAGTGCTTTCGGTTTCCACAGGAGTTCTCCGTGCCGAATTTATTCCTTCAAGGGCCTACAGAGATTAATTCTTCAATTAAATACCACTGACGTGGAAGAAATTCCATTCTTCATTACTACACTTAATGAAAAGAATCATGTTTTTTATTTTAAAAACAGGAGAATTCGTAATGTTTTACTTTATGTAAATGCAGTTGCATACAGTTGCACTAAGAACTCAACGCAACTCGATACACAATAGTATATATACAAATAAACTGAAAAATAATGTCCTCCTTACCTTCTGAACAACTTGTCCTTATTCCAGGATTATAATTTTTTCACCTATGAGCCTGAGTTATGTCTACGAAATCGCAATATTACATCAGTTAAATCTTCCCCCAAAACCAAGGCCACTTGAAACCAATAGCAACATAGCAACAAGCGTCACTGAGGGGATATGCAATAAAGTCGCTCGAAGGAGATCGTGTGAGGGGCAGACGAGAGAGTTTGAGCGATCGCAGACCCAACTAAAGGGGATAGCGGTAAGTAGAAGAAAGTGGAGATATTTTGTTGAAGCTCTATGTTCTACTCGGAACCGATATAAACGACAATGATAATTAGGGGCAACAGTATCTATATTAATTTTTTTAATATTTTTGATTACAGTTTGATCCCACGCTGTATTTTTGGCACAAGTATGGAATTTTCGGCGTGGATATCGATAGCCAATTTTGCGGGCCGACCATAGATATCTGGTGTGCGTCTGCAGTGGATCGAACTACGGACCATGTACATGGTCGGCGAGAGTCCTAATCACTGTGCCACCGATGCACAGGGTAACACTTATAAAAAATAGGACGATACAGTCTGCAGGGAGTCAGTGGTGAAATAGTCATCCCTTTGGCAGCTTCGAGTGAGTTTTGGACCAGTTCCTAGTATTATAGGTTCCCAGACCGTAGGTGTTACGAACTTCCTGAGATAATTTGAGCCCCGAGTCAGATTGATTCATTGTAAATTATTTAAATTAATCCCCGTATGTATGATTGTAACAATGGCATGTCATGATCCAGGAATCTTTTTGTTCCCTGTATTTAGTGGTTATAAAAGCAGAGAGTAGTGCCATTCTGTGGTCGCTACTGGAAAATTCGTTATCGGGAGAGGTGGAAACACAAAGTCTAGCATGTGGTCACCAAGGATAGGTCTCCGAACGTTTCGTTACCAATCTCTAAGGAGGTTACGTAAAACTGTTAGGACAGCCGTGCTATTGCGTATCACTCCGTAATCCAAGGTCCTCAGGAGTTGATTAATCTGGAAAACATTCCACGGCCGGGTTTTTATCTTAGCCGTAAAACAGAAAACTTTTCAAGTATCCCCCCTATTGAACTGTCTTTTTCACTACAGTGTCAGGTGGTTCTGACCAGGGCCGATATTGTACGGAACCAGTATTGATATCAGTAGAATTATCTTGCTTATCCAACTTGTTTAGATGTGCTTCTTGACCGCAATTCTGTACTGCGGGATCTCTTCTCTGTGCTTTGCCTCAGTTATTTTAGCGCTAACATAACATGGTCGTAAAGTACAGTACCAGTGAGTTGTTAATCAGCCTTGCGAGCATACATAGCTCTCCTCTTTCATTTAGGTGTCTTCTCTCTAATATACCCGTCTGCCTAACTAGCCAGATGTGAAGCAAGCAGCTCGGGTATCAAGCACGTGTTGCACATAGTTTAAGAGTGCCTACACCCAGCTTCCTTTACTACGGATTCACTCAGTGTTCTTTCCTCCCACAAGTTGTATTGTGTAGAAGATTCCCATCGGAGACTGGAAATCGTTTTCATAGCTAAACAGACACTATGAATTTCAGGGTGAATTTCAAGAGATACCAGGGATAGAAGTCACTGGCTGTACCGTAACCAATAAAGTATGACAACAGTGACTACCAGAAAACGAATAATACACGAAATTCGAACGGCAGTATACATTAACTCTATGAAATATTCAAGAAGAAAGGAAAGCCATCTAAATAGTAGTTTAACAGAAATACACAAGATATTGTTGATTACGTTTGGAAGAGATAGGAAGACGCACAAGGACCAAAGAAGGCAGTTGACTGAAGTCGAATACTGTGGCCGAAAAAATAGACCATGATAAATATGAATAGCTCACCTAATGACGAACATTAAAGCTACAGTTTTAATCGACGGGAAGAAATTCCGGGTAAAAAGGAGTGACTTTTCACTCACTTTATTTGTATTCTTCGGTACCAATATTTTTCAGCGTTCGCAAAGTCATACAGTTGGATATTGGATATTGGAATTGGTCGTTTACTTTGTTTGCTCTACTATAGCTCAGCCAAACCTTGAATTTCGAATAAAGACTTTAAGTTTGACTTCTTGAATAGGTATTTTTTAATGATTTTGACAGGAAACATTAAATTTATTCTGTTTCCCAATTTTTTGAAGTGCGCGGTTACCTTGAAGATTCACCAGGGCAGTATTTTAAAAATGCGACAAGGTCAGTGCTGGCTTCATTCTATTTAGTACTTTGGGTCCATTTTGGCGACAAGTATCAAAAGGCTGTATACATTTAGTATTAATTACACACATTTGTTGTGTGGTGACCATCATATCATATATATTAGGGGTTTATTACGTGTTGCACTAGAAAGAGGTTTGGAAGTCTTCCTCACTCAGCATAAAGAACAAGATTCGCATTTTCAATATCAACGTTAAGTCGGTTCTTCTATGCGTGTCAGAAACTTGCATTGCGTGTAACGAAAATGATTTTGAACAGATTGAAGACTTTCATCAACAGCTGCCCTCGCTCCATACTCAGTATCAAATGGAAAGAAAGCAGCAGTAACAGGAATCTCTGCAGTGGAACAAACCAACCAAGAGCAGATCGCTGAACAAGCATATGTAGGAGAAACTGGAGGTGTATGGATCATACACTGAGGAAAAATTCGGATGACATAGCGCGCCAGGACCTCGAGTGGCATGCCAGTGGGAAGCAACGAGTGGGTCGTCCTAAGGTGACATGAAGGAGATCGTGTGAGGGGCAGACGAGAGAGTTTGAGCGATCGCAGACCCAACTAAAGGGGATAGCGGTAAGTAGAAGAAAGTGGAGATATTTTGTTGAAGCTCTATGTTCTACTCGGAACCGATATAAACGACAATGATAATTAGGGGCAACAGTATCTATATTAATTTTTTTAATATTTTTGATTACAGTTTGATCCCACGCTGTATTTTTGGCACAAGTATGGAATTTTCGGCGTGGATATCGATAGCCAAATTTTGCGGGCCGACCATAGATATCTGGTGTGCGTCTGCAGTGGATCGAACTACGGACCATGTACATGGTCGGCGAGAGTCCTAATCACTGTGCCACCGATGCACAGGGTAACACTTATAAAAAATAGGACGATACAGTCTGCAGGGAGTCAGTGGTGAAATAGTCATCCCTTTGGCAGCTTCGAGTGAGTTTTGGACCAGTTCCTAGTATTATAGGTTCCCAGACCGTAGGTGTTACGAACTTCCTGAGATAATTTGAGCCCCGAGTCAGATTGATTCATTGTAAATTATTTAAATTAATCCCCGTATGTATGATTGTAACAATGGCATGTCATGATCCAGGAATCTTTTTGTTCCCTGTATTTAGTGGTTATAAAAGCAGAGAGTAGTGCCATTCTGTGGTCGCTACTGGAAAATTCGTTATCGGGAGAGGTGGAAACACAAAGTCTAGCATGTGGTCACCAAGGATAGGTCTCCGAACGTTTCGTTACCAATCTCTAAGGAGGTTACGTAAAACTGTTAGGACAGCCGTGCTATTGCGTATCACTCCGTAATCCAAGGTCCTCAGGAGTTGATTAATCTGGAAAACATTCCACGGCCGGGTTTTTATCTTAGCCGTAAAACAGAAAACTTTTCAAGTATCCCCCCTATTGAACTGTCTTTTTCACTACAGTGTCAGGTGGTTCTGACCAGGGCCGATATTGTACGGAACCAGTATTGATATCAGTAGAATTATCTTGCTTATCCAACTTGTTTAGATGTGCTTCTTGACCGCAATTCTGTACTGCGGGATCTCTTCTCTGTGCTTTGCCTCAGTTATTTTAGCGCTAACATAACATGGTCGTAAAGTACAGTACCAGTGAGTTGTTAATCAGCCTTGCGAGCATACATAGCTCTCCTCTTTCATTTAGGTGTCTTCTCTCTAATATACCCGTCTGCCTAACTAGCCAGATGTGAAGCAAGCAGCTTGGGTATCAAGCACGTGTTGCACATAGTTTAAGAGTGCCTACACCCAGCTTCCTTTACTACGGATTCACTCAGTGTTCTTTCCTCCCACAAGTTGTATTGTGTAGAAGATTCCCATCGGAGACTGGAAATCGTTTTCATAGCTAAACAGACACTATGAATTTCAGGGTGAATTTCAAGAGATACCAGGGATAGAAGTCACTGGCTGTACCGTAACCAATAAAGTATGACAACAGTGACTACCAGAAAACGAATAATACACGAAATTCGAACGGCAGTATACATTAACTCTATGAAATATTCAAGAAGAAAGGAAAGCCATCTAAATAGTAGTTTAACAGAAATACACAAAATATTGTTGATTACGTTTGGAAGAGATAGGAAGACGCACAAGGACCAAAGAAGGCAGTTGACTGAAGTCGAATACTGTGGCCGAAAAAATAGACCATGATAAATATGAATAGCTCACCTAATGACGAACATTAAAGCTACAGTTTTAATCGACGGGAAGAAATTCCGGGTAAAAAGGAGTGACTTTTCACTCACTTTATTTGTATTCTTCGGTACCAATATTTTTCAGCGTTCGCAAAGTCATACAGTTGGATATTGGATATTGGAATTGGTCGTTTACTTTGTTTGCTCTACTATAGCTCAGCCAAACCTTGAATTTCGAATAAAGACTTTAAGTTTGACTTCTTGAATAGGTATTTTTTAATGATTTTGACAGGAAACATTAAATTTATTCTGTTTCCCAATTTTTTGAAGTGCGCGGTTACCTTGAAGATTCACCAGGGCAGTATTTTAAAAATGCGACAAGGTCAGTGCTGGCTTCATTCTATTTAGTACTTTGGGTCCATTTTGGCGACAAGTATCAAAAGGCTGTATACATTTAGTATTAATTACACACATTTGTTGTGTGGTGACCATCATATCATATATATTAGGGGTTTATTACGTGTTGCACTAGAAAGAGGTTTGGAAGTCTTCCTCACTCAGCATAAAGAACAAGATTCGCATTTTCAATATCAACGTTAAGTCGGTTCTTCTATGCGTGTCAGAAACTTGCATTGCGTGTAACGAAAATGATTTTGAACAGATTGAAGACTTTCATCAACAGCTGCCCTCGCTCCATACTCAGTATCAAATGGAAAGAAAGCAGCAGTAACAGGAATCTCTGCAGTGGAACAAACCAACCAAGAGCAGATCGCTGAACAAGCATATGTAGGAGAAACTGGAGGTGTATGGATCATACACTGAGGAAAAATTCGGATGACATAGCGCGCCAGGACCTCGAGTGGCATGCCAGTGGGAAGCAACGAGTGGGTCGTCCTAAGGTGACATGAAGGAGATCGTGTGAGGGGCAGACGAGAGAGTTTGAGCGATCGCAGACCCAACTAAAGGGGATAGCGGTAAGTAGAAGAAAGTGGAGATATTTTGTTGAAGCTCTATGTTCTACTCGGAACCGATATAAACGACAATGATAATTAGGGGCAACAGTATCTATATTAATTTTTTTAATATTTTTGATTACAGTTTGATCCCACGCTGTATTTTTGGCACAAGTATGGAATTTTCGGCGTGGATATCGATAGCCAAATTTTGCGGGCCGACCATAGATATCTGGTGTGCGTCTGCAGTGGATCGAACTACGGACCATGTACATGGTCGGCGAGAGTCCTAATCACTGTGCCACCGATGCACAGGGTAACACTTATAAAAAATAGGACGATACAGTCTGCAGGGAGTCAGTGGTGAAATAGTCATCCCTTTGGCAGCTTCGAGTGAGTTTTGGACCAGTTCCTAGTATTATAGGTTCCCAGACCGTAGGTGTTACGAACTTCCTGAGATAATTTGAGCCCCGAGTCAGATTGATTCATTGTAAATTATTTAAATTAATCCCCGTATGTATGATTGTAACAATGGCATGTCATGATCCAGGAATCTTTTTGTTCCCTGTATTTAGTGGTTATAAAAGCAGAGAGTAGTGCCATTCTGTGGTCGCTACTGGAAAATTCGTTATCGGGAGAGGTGGAAACACAAAGTCTAGCATGTGGTCACCAAGGATAGGTCTCCGAACGTTTCGTTACCAATCTCTAAGGAGGTTACGTAAAACTGTTAGGACAGCCGTGCTATTGCGTATCACTCCGTAATCCAAGGTCCTCAGGAGTTGATTAATCTGGAAAACATTCCACGGCCGGGTTTTTATCTTAGCCGTAAAACAGAAAACTTTTCAAGTATCCCCCCTATTGAACTGTCTTTTTCACTACAGTGTCAGGTGGTTCTGACCAGGGCCGATATTGTACGGAACCAGTATTGATATCAGTAGAATTATCTTGCTTATCCAACTTGTTTAGATGTGCTTCTTGACCGCAATTCTGTACTGCGGGATCTCTTCTCTGTGCTTTGCCTCAGTTATTTTAGCGCTAACATAACATGGTCGTAAAGTACAGTACCAGTGAGTTGTTAATCAGCCTTGCGAGCATACATAGCTCTCCTCTTTCATTTAGGTGTCTTCTCTCTAATATACCCGTCTGCCTAACTAGCCAGATGTGAAGCAAGCAGCTCGGGTATCAAGCACGTGTTGCACATAGTTTAAGAGTGCCTACACCCAGCTTCCTTTACTACGGATTCACTCAGTGTTCTTTCCTCCCACAAGTTGTATTGTGTAGAAGATTCCCATCGGAGACTGGAAATCGTTTTCATAGCTAAACAGACACTATGAATTTCAGGGTGAATTTCAAGAGATACCAGGGATAGAAGTCACTGGCTGTACCGTAACCAATAAAGTATGACAACAGTGACTACCAGAAAACGAATAATACACGAAATTCGAACGGCAGTATACATTAACTCTATGAAATATTCAAGAAGAAAGGAAAGCCATCTAAATAGTAGTTTAACAGAAATACACAAGATATTGTTGATTACGTTTGGAAGAGATAGGAAGACGCACAAGGACCAAAGAAGGCAGTTGACTGAAGTCGAATACTGTGGCCGAAAAAATAGACCATGATAAATATGAATAGCTCACCTAATGACGAACATTAAAGCTACAGTTTTAATCGACGGGAAGAAATTCCGGGTAAAAAGGAGTGACTTTTCACTCACTTTATTTGTATTCTTCGGTACCAATATTTTTCAGCGTTCGCAAAGTCATACAGTTGGATATTGGATATTGGAATTGGTCGTTTACTTTGTTTGCTCTACTATAGCTCAGCCAAACCTTGAATTTCGAATAAAGACTTTAAGTTTGACTTCTTGAATAGGTATTTTTTAATGATTTTGACAGGAAACATTAAATTTATTCTGTTTCCCAATTTTTTGAAGTGCGCGGTTACCTTGAAGATTCACCAGGGCAGTATTTTAAAAATGCGACAAGGTCAGTGCTGGCTTCATTCTATTTAGTACTTTGGGTCCATTTTGGCGACAAGTATCAAAAGGCTGTATACATTTAGTATTAATTACACACATTTGTTGTGTGGTGACCATCATATCATATATATTAGGGGTTTATTACGTGTTGCACTAGAAAGAGGTTTGGAAGTCTTCCTCACTCAGCATAAAGAACAAGATTCGCATTTTCAATATCAACGTTAAGTCGGTTCTTCTATGCGTGTCAGAAACTTGCATTGCGTGTAACGAAAATGATTTTGAACAGATTGAAGACTTTCATCAACAGCTGCCCTCGCTCCATACTCAGTATCAAATGGAAAGAAAGCAGCAGTAACAGGAATCTCTGCAGTGGAACAAACCAACCAAGAGCAGATCGCTGAACAAGCATATGTAGGAGAAACTGGAGGTGTATGGATCATACACTGAGGAAAAATTCGGATGACATAGCGCGCCAGGACCTCGAGTGGCATGCCAGTGGGAAGCAACGAGTGGGTCGTCCTAAGGTGACATGAAGGAGATCGTGTGAGGGGCAGACGAGAGAGTTTGAGCGATCGCAGACCCAACTAAAGGGGATAGCGGTAAGTAGAAGAAAGTGGAGATATTTTGTTGAAGCTCTATGTTCTACTCGGAACCGATATAAACGACAATGATAATTAGGGGCAACAGTATCTACATTAATTTTTTTAATATTTTTGATTACAGTTTGATCCCACGCTGTATTTTTGGCACAAGTATGGAATTTTCGGCGTGGATATCGATAGCCAAATTTTGCGGGCCGACCATAGATATCTGGTGTGCGTCTGCAGTGGATCGAACTACGGACCATGTACATGGTCGGCGAGAGTCCTAATCACTGTGCCACCGATGCACAGGGTAACACTTATAAAAAATAGGACGATACAGTCTGCAGGGAGTCAGTGGTGAAATAGTCATCCCTTTGGCAGCTTCGAGTGAGTTTTGGACCAGTTCCTAGTATTATAGGTTCCCAGACCGTAGGTGTTACGAACTTCCTGAGATAATTTGAGCCCCGAGTCAGATTGATTCATTGTAAATTATTTAAATTAATCCCCGTATGTATGATTGTAACAATGGCATGTCATGATCCAGGAATCTTTTTGTTCCCTGTATTTAGTGGTTATAAAAGCAGAGAGTAGTGCCATTCTGTGGTCGCTACTGGAAAATTCGTTATCGGGAGAGGTGGAAACACAAAGTCTAGCATGTGGTCACCAAGGATAGGTCTCCGAACGTTTCGTTACCAATCTCTAAGGAGGTTACGTAAAACTGTTAGGACAGCCGTGCTATTGCGTATCACTCCGTAATCCAAGGTCCTCAGGAGTTGATTAATCTGGAAAACATTCCACGGCCGGGTTTTTATCTTAGCCGTAAAACAGAAAACTTTTCAAGTATCCCCCCTATTGAACTGTCTTTTTCACTACAGTGTCAGGCGGTTCTGACCAGGGCCGATATTGTACGGAACCAGTATTGATATCAGTAGAATTATCTTGCTTATCCAACTTGTTTAGATGTGCTTCTTGACCGCAATTCTGTACTGCGGGATCTCTTCTCTGTGCTTTGCCTCAGTTATTTTAGCGCTAACATAACATGGTCGTAAAGTACAGTACCAGTGAGTTGTTAATCAGCCTTGCGAGCATACATAGCTCTCCTCTTTCATTTAGGTGTCTTCTCTCTAATATACCCGTCTGCCTAACTAGCCAGATGTGAAGCAAGCAGCTCGGGTATCAAGCACGTGTTGCACATAGTTTAAGAGTGCCTACACCCAGCTTCCTTTACTACGGATTCACTCAGTGTTCTTTCCTCCCACAAGTTGTATTGTGTAGAAGATTCCCATCGGAGACTGGAAATCGTTTTCATAGCTAAACAGACACTATGAATTTCAGGGTGAATTTCAAGAGATACCAGGGATAGAAGTCACTGGCTGTACCGTAACCAATAAAGTATGACAACAGTGACTACCAGAAAACGAATAATACACGAAATTCGAACGGCAGTATACATTAACTCTATGAAATATTCAAGAAGAAAGGAAAGCCATCTAAATAGTAGTTTAACAGAAATACACAAGATATTGTTGATTACGTTTGGAAGAGATAGGAAGACGCACAAGGACCAAAGAAGGCAGTTGACTGAAGTCGAATACTGTGGCCGAAAAAATAGACCATGATAAATATGAATAGCTCACCTAATGACGAACATTAAAGCTACAGTTTTAATCGACGGGAAGAAATTCCGGGTAAAAAGGAGTGACTTTTCACTCACTTTATTTGTATTCTTCGGTACCAATATTTTTCAGCGTTCGCAAAGTCATACAGTTGGATATTGGATATTGGAATTGGTCGTTTACTTTGTTTGCTCTACTATAGCTCAGCCAAACCTTGAATTTCGAATAAAGACTTTAAGTTTGACTTCTTGAATAGGTATTTTTTAATGATTTTGACAGGAAACATTAAATTTATTCTGTTTCCCAATTTTTTGAAGTGCGCGGTTACCTTGAAGATTCACCAGGGCAGTATTTTAAAAATGCGACAAGGTCAGTGCTGGCTTCATTCTATTTAGTACTTTGGGTCCATTTTGGCGACAAGTATCAAAAGGCTGTATACATTTAGTATTAATTACACACATTTGTTGTGTGGTGACCATCATATCATATATATTAGGGGTTTATTACGTGTTGCACTAGAAAGAGGTTTGGAAGTCTTCCTCACTCAGCATAAAGAACAAGATTCGCATTTTCAATATCAACGTTAAGTCGGTTCTTCTATGCGTGTCAGAAACTTGCATTGCGTGTAACGAAAATGATTTTGAACAGATTGAAGACTTTCATCAACAGCTGCCCTCGCTCCATACTCAGTATCAAATGGAAAGAAAGCAGCAGTAACAGGAATCTCTGCAGTGGAACAAACCAACCAAGAGCAGATCGCTGAACAAGCATATGTAGGAGAAACTGGAGGTGTATGGATCATACACTGAGGAAAAATTCGGATGACATAGCGCGCCAGGACCTCGAGTGGCATGCCAGTGGGAAGCAACGAGTGGGTCGTCCTAAGGTGACATGAAGGAGATCGTGTGAGGGGCAGACGAGAGAGTTTGAGCGATCGCAGACCCAACTAAAGGGGATAGCGGTAAGTAGAAGAAAGTGGAGATATTTTGTTGAAGCTCTATGTTCTACTCGGAACCGATATAAACGACAATGATAATTAGGGGCAACAGTATCTATATTAATTTTTTTAATATTTTTGATTACAGTTTGATCCCACGCTGTATTTTTGGCACAAGTATGGAATTTTCGGCGTGGATATCGATAGCCAAATTTTGCGGGCCGACCATAGATATCTGGTGTGCGTCTGCAGTGGATCGAACTACGGACCATGTACATGGTCGGCGAGAGTCCTAATCACTGTGCCACCGATGCACAGGGTAACACTTATAAAAAATAGGACGATACAGTCTGCAGGGAGTCAGTGGTGAAATAGTCATCCCTTTGGCAGCTTCGAGTGAGTTTTGGACCAGTTCCTAGTATTATAGGTTCCCAGACCGTAGGTGTTACGAACTTCCTGAGATAATTTGAGCCCCGAGTCAGATTGATTCATTGTAAATTATTTAAATTAATCCCCGTATGTATGATTGTAACAATGGCATGTCATGATCCAGGAATCTTTTTGTTCCCTGTATTTAGTGGTTATAAAAGCAGAGAGTAGTGCCATTCTGTGGTCGCTACTGGAAAATTCGTTATCGGGAGAGGTGGAAACACAAAGTCTAGCATGTGGTCACCAAGGATAGGTCTCCGAACGTTTCGTTACCAATCTCTAAGGAGGTTACGTAAAACTGTTAGGACAGCCGTGCTATTGCGTATCACTCCGTAATCCAAGGTCCTCAGGAGTTGATTAATCTGGAAAACATTCCACGGCCGGGTTTTTATCTTAGCCGTAAAACAGAAAACTTTTCAAGTATCCCCCCTATTGAACTGTCTTTTTCACTACAGTGTCAGGCGGTTCTGACCAGGGCCGATATTGTACGGAACCAGTATTGATATCAGTAGAATTATCTTGCTTATCCAACTTGTTTAGATGTGCTTCTTGACCGCAATTCTGTACTGCGGGATCTCTTCTCTGTGCTTTGCCTCAGTTATTTTAGCGCTAACATAACATGGTCGTAAAGTACAGTACCAGTGAGTTGTTAATCAGCCTTGCGAGCATACATAGCTCTCCTCTTTCATTTAGGTGTCTTCTCTCTAATATACCCGTCTGCCTAACTAGCCAGATGTGAAGCAAGCAGCTCGGGTATCAAGCACGTGTTGCACATAGTTTAAGAGTGCCTACACCCAGCTTCCTTTACTACGGATTCACTCAGTGTTCTTTCCTCCCACAAGTTGTATTGTGTAGAAGATTCCCATCGGAGACTGGAAATCGTTTTCATAGCTAAACAGACACTATGAATTTCAGGGTGAATTTCAAGAGATACCAGGGATAGAAGTCACTGGCTGTACCGTAACCAATAAAGTATGACAACAGTGACTACCAGAAAACGAATAATACACGAAATTCGAACGGCAGTATACATTAACTCTATGAAATATTCAAGAAGAAAGGAAAGCCATCTAAATAGTAGTTTAACAGAAATACACAAGATATTGTTGATTACGTTTGGAAGAGATAGGAAGACGCACAAGGACCAAAGAAGGCAGTTGACTGAAGTCGAATACTGTGGCCGAAAAAATAGACCATGATAAATATGAATAGCTCACCTAATGACGAACATTAAAGCTACAGTTTTAATCGACGGGAAGAAATTCCGGGTAAAAAGGAGTGACTTTTCACTCACTTTATTTGTATTCTTCGGTACCAATATTTTTCAGCGTTCGCAAAGTCATACAGTTGGATATTGGATATTGGAATTGGTCGTTTACTTTGTTTGCTCTACTATAGCTCAGCCAAACCTTGAATTTCGAATAAAGACTTTAAGTTTGACTTCTTGAATAGGTATTTTTTAATGATTTTGACAGGAAACATTAAATTTATTCTGTTTCCCAATTTTTTGAAGTGCGCGGTTACCTTGAAGATTCACCAGGGCAGTATTTTAAAAATGCGACAAGGTCAGTGCTGGCTTCATTCTATTTAGTACTTTGGGTCCATTTTGGCGACAAGTATCAAAAGGCTGTATACATTTAGTATTAATTACACACATTTGTCGTGTGGTGACCATCATATCATATATATTAGGGGTTTATTACGTGTTGCACTAGATACGTATGTCAAACATGTTCTGATGAGGCACTTTTATGTCACCCACGAATTGTACCTTCTCAGTCTGCAGCCTTGTCTGATTTTATCAATCACAAACGTATTGCTGAGTCGTGGTCAACTCCCATTTCATTGGCTGAAATAAGGCGCTCGCCTCATAACCGTATATGGACACGTAGTACACGTGTTTGCACCTGCCTATATGGGTATCAACCATTTTTTTCATTTCAGTAGTCTTTGAAACTGCTGGAAATGTATTAGCGTTACCTTTCTCTAGTCCTGTCCAGGTTTTCGAAGCTGCTTGCGACTATCTGGAGCTTTTGAGACTAAGAAGTTCATTTATGTATGGTGTTCTTTGATCCGAATTAGTAGGCCATCAGTAATAATGAGACTTACGTTTCGTGAGAATCTTATTGTCAGGCATCTTGTTGGATACCTAACTAAGACCCGTAAAGACTGCATCAAAAGGTTTTGTTAATTTTTTTTTACTTTGTTTCAAAATAGGAATTTTTATATATGTGTACACTTATATATTCTTGGTTTACTTTTCGATTATGACTTTTTCGACTGAAACAAGCGTCCTAGAGCAGATGGAAGCCAGCCGAACTAGTGATTAAATTTATTGTCGTCCTGATGCTTATTATACACGGCCGTGCATCTCTAACAACCAGTGTTTAGCAGCTCTATCGAAAAAGATTATAGTTCACCAGTCAGTTTTACGGTTTCTTCACTACCAATCGATGCACGAAAGCTAATCCCAACGAGGTATTGTCTTCATAGATCAGAACTGGCAGGCATTATAGGGTTTTTGTTAGAACCTGCTGATAAAGAGGGTAGATGTGTTGAGGGAAACCATGATTATCGCGACTAGTCGGCAACATTAAAGAAGAGCAAATGTGTTTAACAATTATCAGTAATTAATGTCAATAAAAAGTCTGAGGATTATGGATTAGATCAAATAAAGTATAATTATATTTCAATAGTTCACTGTTGGAATAAAACAATTCCAACAGTGGTTTGAACACGGGCAGTAATTTTGCTCGAAATATTACCAATAACAAAACTTATCATTGTGTTTATTTATCAGTAAAGTGCTTAAAAGGATCAGGTTTTTGCGTTGTGTCGTATTTTGTGTAACAATCGCTTGAAGTCTGTACACAGTCATATTTTCTTCGAAAAAGTATCATCAGAAAAAAACCCATGGTGAATGGTGCAGTTTTCAAGTATACATAAGTGCGGATGGATCCGGAGTGGTACTAAGTTAATTTTTAAGTAGTTCAGCTGATGGTTAAAATACTGCCTAATGAGACTTCGAAAATCAAATAGTATCTGCAGTTATTGAAAATTCGGTGTAGTCCAATGTATATTACACAGTAATGCTCGTGATTTATAGATCTCACTGTTGCGTTCATTTTGTCTATTTATATGGTCCTTATTTGGTTAACTAATCAATGATTTATAGCAGTTAATTGCTAACAATAGGGTTGTAGTCAGTGCCAGTTTACTTATTCTACATGCCTGCTATCTTTCTAAAAATCTGTTTAACTTATTTCCGGCTTTTTTCCATTATTTCAAACAGTTTTCTGAGGCATGTGATTAAAAATGAATCAAGGAAACGTCATCTCTTCAAGGTGTACAAGGCGTTCTGCTCGAATTTCCCGTCTCGCTTGTGACGTTCCAAAAGTGACTGGATGCAAAACGTCTTTTAAGTCATCTAAGAAACAAAATAGGCCGAGTCTAGATGTACAAACTGACTGTGTTAGTCAACAAGCTCCTTCTCATCTACAGAAACAGTCACGAAAGTATAGTAGGCGATCCAATTGCAGAACGACAGCGAGAGAGTCAAGTCCTCTTAAGGGTAGGTCGCACATTGCAGAGGATGTCATTTCTGAAAATAGTGACAGTCCGTTGACAGATAACCATTTAGAAGTGAAAAGTAACTTTGGTAGTTCGGATGATTTTGAATCTGATTTTGTAAGTGATGATAAGTTGCCCAAAAAGAAGAAAACAGCTAACTTGCTCTTGTTTTCGGAGTTCAAACCTAAAGCTAGACAGAAAATAACAACAAAATCACGGAATAAAGCTACTGTACCTGAAGATCCTCATCGCAACTTAGAAAATGATTCAGATGATGAAATCGACTGGGTTGAAGTGAATGATGAAGTGACCAACGAGGTAGAGTTCATGAATAAATTGCTAAGTTGCAATAAAAATACTGGTTCTAAAGAACTTGAAGAGACAAATTCTACACCACTAACTATAGCTGTTCCTCTTGCAAGTGCTTCCAAAAAGCATTCTAAACAAGATCCAAAACTTCTTGAAGCACTTGCGTTAAGACGCAAAATAAAAGAACACTACGCACTGAAGCATTTGGTTCATTTACTATGTTTCCTTGCCCATAGTCGTGTAGTGAATCAGACTTGTGACAGCTGTTTATGTCAGGCGTTAGGTCTTTCACTTTTGGCTAAGACTAATTCAGTGTACAATCAAAAGACGAAAAAATTCATTCAGTTATCTTTGTGGTCAGTGGAGCATTTAGAAGATTGTGTTGTTACACTTTTTTCTCATCAGGGACTGCCACTACTTATTGAAGGAAGCTCACTTGGTAGTTATGAGTATCAGCTTGTTCATCGTCTGTCAGAGTCTAGGGCAACTGAAGGGGATTGTATCATACTTCTTGTTGCAGCTCTTCGTTTACTTGGACTCGATGTACGGGTAATTCTTGGTCTGTCTCCACTGCCTTTATTACCCAATGAAGCCACTACCAATAATCCTACTACTGCAACTAAAGAAGTTAAACCTATTAAACAAAAGAAGTCCAATCGCAAAATCATCTCTTCGGATGAAGATGACATATTTGACGATATGAATAGTAACTCACGTACTGATAACTTGAAGCCTGGTATTTCTTTATTTGCTGAAGTATTTCTACCGAAGCTAGATCGTTGGGTGTGTATTGATCCTTCGTTTCCTACAGGTGTTGTGGATAAAATAAATTTTAAACATGGCTTTTTGTATGTTATTGGTGCTTGCTCTGTAAAGTCAGCAGATCCCAATTTGGTATCTTACGTCGGTAGGAATCCTGTTGATTTGTCTCCACGTTATGTTGAAGATTGGTGTGTTTCTGCTCGCAGTCATCGTATATCTGCAGAGAAATGGAATAGTTTGCTGAATATGCAAAGCCGATTTTTCGACCATGATGCTGTTGAACACGATGCATTAGTAGTGAGGTCAGATACAGTCTCCACTGTTCGACGAGATAGAATGGATAAAGATTCAATAAACGCTAAACTTTTATCCCAACCTCTGCCAAAGCGTATGCAAGACTTTAAAAATCACCCACTATATGTTCTCCAACGTCATTTACTCAAATTTCAAGTTATTTATCCGACTGATGCAATTCCTTTGGGATTCTTTAACAATGAACCGGTTTATTCCCGTGATTGTGTTCACCTCTGTCATACTAGAGAGTCATGGTTAAAAGAAGCGATGGTACGTTCATATTTCTAATCGTTTCTCTTCTATGGAAATCTAACATACAGATTATTAAGTTGAAATTAGTTAAGGCACAGGGCCTTCAATGACGTTTTAGTTATCTATGTATGACTTGCAATGGAAGTGAAAATTTTAACATCCTTAGAAGTTCTGACCTAAACAATCCAATTTTGGAAAGATTTACTGTTTATACCATGGGTCATGGATATTCCCTGTCATTTCAATTGTGAGAGAACTATTGAAATTGACCGTTTGTTGATTATTCGAAGAGTAGATTCGTGCATCCTTAAAAAATTGCCTTACACTACTGAAAAAAACTGACATCATTTGGTATATGTGAAGAGAAACAAACAAAAGAGGAAAACAAAATATTAATAATAGTGAAGTGGTGGATACTCGTACAACAGAATAACTATAGGGTTCCCTTTAGCTTGCAGCAGTATTCAAGTCGCACCGAAAAATATCTCAAGATAATCGAGCGTGTTTCATCTTTAGTGAAAATACCTTGCTGTCGCTAAAGAGCACAACTTGAAAAGTATCCTCGATTCATCCTCATTAAGAGTTACTAGTGCGTTTCGAGATATTCTTTATCCAGAGTTAGGGCTACAACATATTTAGGTGGTGGTTTGTAGGAATTTGACTACAGAATTTTATTACGAGCTGACATCGGTCAGAGAACCAGTGGAAAACCTTGGAGTACTGGACAGCTGTTTCTCTCAAGTTCGGCACTCTTCAATGGCACGCAAACACCGGGGTTCGAACCTAGTTTGTTTGTAGTTTATTTTTTCCTCAATATCTGGAACCTCTTCTCTTTTAGTATTATAGTTTATAATTGTTATTCAGGTAATCATAATGGATAGCTTGTTTTAATCTATATAGCTGTAGTGAATAGCAGCTTTATGCCCCATATCATATCTTTTAAAAACAGAATCCAAGTACAGGGTCATGTAGTAGTAGTAGATATATCACATAATTTGAGGTAGCCAATGATAAATAATAATAATAAGCACAATGAAAGACATTTAGCACGGGTTTTCTACGTCACAGACGTTCATCTGTTTGATAAATCCGTGTTTGTGATACTACCAGGCTTTTCAGGATGAAGTCTGAGAAATATAGGTGGAGTCTGCAACCAGTTAGTCATGTTAATGTAGCCACGTTTTCATCTTGTCACTGACAGTATGCAATCAAAATCTCAGATTCTGGCTCATTTATCTGTGGCTGCTTAAATCAGTAATCTACTACTCATGGATGGATAAATTTTATTGTAAAGTATACTAAACTGCTACCTGCAAAAATGAACTATAATAAAGCATGTTCATTCTCTCAATTTTTCATTCTTAGGTAGTTCGTGTTCATGAAAAGCCAGCAAAAATTGTTAAAGCTCGATTATCAATGAAACGTAAATTATTACAGGGTTCTGATTCTACACCACCAACGGTTGAAGTTTTTGGTCCATGGCAAGTTGAACCATATGTACCACCGGTAGCTGAAAATGGTATTGTTCCACGTAATGCCCACGGAAATGTAGAATTATTCAAACAATGTATGTTGCCAGTAGGCTGTGTACATTTATGCTTATCGGGTAAGTGTGATAATGTCTAATTCTAAACTCGAGTTAATATGTTTAGTTGTGTATTAGATACATCTATTGGTCGTGTAAAGCATTTTTGAAAATTTTAACTAAGAAATTCACTATTATGAAAACACTAACCTGGTACATAATGGTCATCAAGAGATGTTCCACACAAAATCACATAGTCTCTGCGAGAGTGGAGATGCTTCCCGGAGGCCCGAATCAATGTAGATAGTCTTAAGGAGCCACTCCACAAGCCTTTGACATGAAGTTTGATCGGCAAGGTAGTGAAGCAGCTTCAGCAGCTCTAGATTCCTATAGATTTCGGTGATCAAAACAGGTTCATACGCCATTCTATCCTTTTGGATTCTGGAGCGCATGTACACCATAGGTTTGTAATGGGAGTTTTCCAGCCGCCCACAGTAGGCCAGAATGTCAAACCAGTCCGGTTGTAAGCACCAGACGTTGGAATTCGCCCTTTCACTTTTGTGAGGAAGACCCCACCGGGTGAATTCAGTGAATAGGACTTACCTGACCTAACTGAGGGAGGCTATGAACGCGTGGCCACATGAGAGGATTTCGAGAGAAAGACCGAAGTCTACCCACCGTCGGCCGTACCAGATCATTTATAGGGTAGGTAAAAAGATTCATTTGCAAGATATCAGAGGGGAAATTAAATTGGATTGTTTCAAAGTACGTAAACAGTAGGTTAGATGCGCATGATGTGAGACTGATGAAAATATAATCTGAAGATATTTGAGTGATTTGTATTTCTCTCAAGAGAAAAAAACCTGTTCAGTCTATCATTTGTACCAAATTTCAATACTTTGGAAACAACTAGTCCATCTAATAAATACGTGTATAAGAAAAGTTCTTGTGTTTTGAAAAAGTGACGTTTATAAAGTATGTCTCGAACCGCCTATTCACTTGTCAAGCAGTATTCCTGTATACATGTAATTGTAGTGATGTTTTCGGCTCTGAACAACAATGAAATTTAGGATGCGGATCGAATAAAACAGTTTTTCTAATAGAAAATGTGTAGACAAAGAAGATAAATGAAAAGAGAACAATACATTTCAACGTACTTTGGGTATATTTTATTAGTGTAGAGATTGCTAAGATAATGCATTAAACAAAAGAAAAGTCTTTTTGTGGACATGTCGATTTTGTAATCTATTAGTGTCATTTATTTGACTTCATATAACGACTGTCATCTGAAACCAGTTATTATTATTATTGAAGGTCGAACTAAGTAGTGTCTCTTGGTATCTATCGCTTAATGCACGCACCATAGAAGTCAGATGCTAATACTAAAGATATTGAATAAACATATAGTAAAACCGCTGATGTGGTTCATTGTCTTGGACTATCGGGTGGTGACCTGGGTCACTAGCTTAGGCGTCCAGTTTCCACTCAGTGGGCCTCGGGTTCAAATCCCATTCCACCTACCCCAGCCTGGGCAACTGAGCAGTATCACCAACCCTCACACGATAAAAAGTGTGACTTATTGCCTGAAACATGAAATGCCTGTTATGAGAACTGAGTTTAAAAATCAGGTTTCAGTTTCGAATCCTGCCCCACCCACTTCAGTCTGCTCAAATGGATGGTATCATCAGCTGTCACATAGTAGCTTTATAGCCTGGTACATGAAAAACCTGTTGAGTGAAGCTGAGTTCGAACAAGGCTATGACACTACTGGTCAAGAAAGTTAACTTTCAACCTACATCAAAGTTCACACGCTGCTTCACCTATTTGCGCTTAAATAGACAGTCTCATTATAATGAATGATGAAAAATTATTCTAAATAATCTACTGGAATGTAGCATTCCAATCGCTTACAGTTAGCACACATCAATGTTATGGTTTTTTAGAGTCGGAGGCAAAACTGCCTACTTTCTATGCATCAGGGACTGAAGATCACAGTGCAAGCATTTAATTCCTATGATATCAAACTGAATGATTATAAGTCTCGTTAGTTGTTAGATTAGATAGGTACTTTAAAGTCTTCACTTCATAACAAATGAGTTTCCTAGACACTATCTTAATGCCGAAGTTAAAATTGTTATTTCTCTTGGAGCCTCATACTCGGAGTTCATTTGATTAAGAGGCTGAACAATATCAGGAGCCGCATTCTTATTACCGGTGCTCAAGGTTCATACGTTGTTTCTCTAAAACTAGTAACCAGGTGAATCGCAATTGGAGCGAGATTGGCAAATTCCATGGATTAACTAAACTGAATGGTCACCTTAAAACTTAGCACAAAAATACTTCGTTAAGGCACACATGAAAATGAAAACTAGTCATAAGTTCTTACATGACTGTGTGAGCTTGTGTAGGCATTGCCACAATTCCTGTGAATCAAAGGAATCAAACACCTCTCTAAAGTCATGAGATATGGCAAGTGTTGGGCGTAGGTATATATGCCTATGATCCAGAACCTTCTGAAGAGTGGAGTCATGAACCCACACTTGTCATGGAGCTCCGCTGGTTTTATCAGGTTTAAAGCAATTAGTTCCCTTTATGAATTTCGACAACACAATAGGTAGACGTCAAGCTGGCCTCACTGTGATTATCACTGAGAAGTTTCTCTCATGTTTCTTTAAAATCGGAGTAGTCAGCAACCTACATCAGCCCAGTAGGAATATTTCGGCATTCCATATCCCTGAGTTAATCTAATCTACTAATAGGGAGCATTGTCTCAACTACAGGAGGAACGGACGAGGATGTCAAATCGAGAATCGGGAAGGCGAGAAACACATTCATCAACCTGAAATCAATCTGGAAATCTTCGTCACTCAGCGTCAGCAACAAAATTCGGATTTTCAATACAAACGTCGAGTCAGTCAGTTCTTCTATACGGATCAGAAACTTGGAGGGTCACAAAGAATATTTCCAAAAGGTTGCAGACCTTTATTAACAACTGTCTTCGCTCTATACTGAAGATCAGATGGCCGGAAAGAATCACCAACAAGGAACTATGGGAACAAACAAAACAAGAACCAATCGCCCAACAAATATGCAGGAGAAAGTGGAGATGGATCGGTCACTCGCCAAGGAGACCGCTGGGTGACATCGCGCATCAAGCCCTCGAGTGGAACCCGAAAGGGAAGCGGCGTGTGGGACGTCCAAGGGTGATATGGAGGAGATCGTGTGAAGAGGAGTTGAAAGAGTATGGACTAACATGGATGCAGGTGAAAAGTACAGCAGAAGACAGAAGCAAGTGGAGACGTGCAGTTGAAGCCCTATGTTCCACTAGGAACCCAAGGGTGGCACAGTGGTTAGGACTCTCGCCGACCATGCACATGGTCTGAGGTTCGAGCCTCTGCCGACGCACACCTGATATCTATGGTCGGCCTGCAAAATTTGGGCTACCGATATCCATGCTGAAAATTCCATACTTGTACCAAAAATACAGTGTGGAATCAAGCTGTAGATCAAAAAAAAATAATCTAGTCAATAATCCGTCACATCCCATCAGGTCCTGTGTTTCGCTGCCTAATGGGTTAATAGACAGCGCCCACCACCACAGCTTCAGTTGGCAGATAAATTGCAACATTTTGTTTGGGTAGGGTTTGGATGGTGAGTAGCTGAAGTGTTTCTGTCGGCCACTTGGACTGATCATCAAATGTTCTATCCGAAGTTTTAATCTTCTCTCCTGATAATTCATTAGAGTTCTGTTCTTCTAGGAAATCATTCCTGGTTTGGTTGTGTTATCAGTACTGGTGGATTTAATTGCTAGGCTTTGATTGTCCTTTTAGACAACGCCTTCAGTGCAACTCATTCTAATGAGACAAAGTAGTTGATGGGTAATATCAGTGATATTGTTTCTAACACTTTTCGCTTCACAATCTTTGCAAAAACGTTTAGTCAGTCAGCGTGTATGAGTTGAGAATTCCTTAGAATAAAAACATGAACACAAAACAATGATAATTAGAAATTAGTGTGCAATAGAAGATAGATGCAGTTCACTTCATTTTAATGCCTTTCGACGGGTATCACTCTAGGTCACCGAAATGACTAACGATTAATATGTTTTTGTTTCAATAGAATCATGGAGAATGTAATACGGGATAATAAATGAACTGTGGCAGGTTCGTGTATGAGTCCAAGTTCGGTCATGTATATCTGCCATCAAGTAACAGTTTTATGTCACTTTTCAATTACTACTTAATCCATTTCATAGTAACTTTACTAATTAATTTGGCTTCATGTAGATTTGGACTTATATCTTGTTATTATCTAATTCTGTGTCTTAACTTGATTGGGTTCCATTTTCCCTCGGAGTCAATCAGTTACTAATAGAAATAATACAAAACTCAGAAATACAATTTTTTTTAATTTAATTTTTAATTTTTGATTTGCAGCTTGATTTCACACTGTATTTTTGGTACAAGTGTGGAATTTTCAGCATGGATATCGGTAGCCCAAATTTTGCAGACCGACCATAGATATCAGGTGTGCGCCGGCGTGGGCTCGAACCCCGGACCATGTGCATGGTCGGCGAGAGTCCTAACCACTGTGCCACTGACGCTTGATCGGTTCAGTTTAATTTTGATTGACACTTAAGTCGAGCAATTTGAACTTAATATCGGGTTGTTTATCTAATGGAAAATTAATGTATGTATCTATTAGCACATTCCTTTCAAAATATTTTCTCTTTCTATGTGGAAATTTGTTTCTTTTTATATTTTTACATGAAGGCATTCAGCATGTCGCTAAAAAACTTGGCATTGATTGTGCAGAAGCCATTGTCGGTTGGTCATTTCATGCAGGCGGTTGGGCTCATCCAAAAACGGAAGGTTATGTTGTTTGTAAAGAATCTGTGCCAGTTTTAATTGATGCATGGCGTGCAGAGCAAATGAATGCAGCCAAAGCAGCGAACGAAGAACGTACAGAACGTGCACTAGAAAATTGGAAACGTTTAGTTCGTGGAATTTTCATATGGCATCGAGTTAAAGCGCAATTCGCCTTGGCTCCCTTGCATAGTGAACGAGCCACTGTTGAAAAATTTGAAAAAAGCAAGAAAAACAAGGCTGCAACCATACGCACTAATGATATCAGTACTAGTTCATATAAAAAAGAGGAATTAACTCAGTCGTCTGATGATTTTGATATATCGCAAAAAGCATATGCAAGTGAAGGCTGGATACGTTTAGGTGCTGCTGATAAAGCACATTTGTTACCTAAAATACCGGTAGATGTTAAAAAGTGCGTTCCTATACGGCGTAATCCAACTAGAGCAAAACGCAAAGCGCATAAGTACGAGGAATCTTCGAGTGAAGAGTCTGATGCACAAATACCGAGTACTAAAAGTGATGATTCAGCCAGTGAATTTGTAGAAGAAGACGATTTCAGTCAATAGGTATGTTCACAACTTTTTATGCTTTATATTTGCTTTTTTTACGAAGCTAGGTGTCTGTTTCTGCATTACTGTTTTTAACCTCGTATATAAAACTTTTTGTTTCTGTATTGAGATTGTATTCTCACTGATATATTCAACGTCGACGTGATCACACCCGCGTAGCGTAGGGGACCAACGATCCGTATTGGATAGTAAAATTATTCTCTGAAGTCTTACTGTGTCGTAAAAATCAGTTAGGCAACAACAGGACTCAGCAGTTGCGACTATAATTTAGTTACTCAAATCGTAGGAGAAACCGTAAAATAAAATTACTTTGCTAGTGGATCGTGATGGGACAACAGTAAAAGTGTTACATTCAGACTACTAACCAGCCAGTTATACCACCTCGTCACTCTGCTGGATAAGAGTTGTAAAAGGTAGACGCAAAATTGTACATTTTTGACTTTCTCTGCAATTTTCCATTGTTTGTAGTAATGTACCCAGATATCTCCACTATTTATAATACCTTCTAACTTGGAGTGTGTGACAAAGCTCAATCAGACATCCCCTGTGCTTTGGGATAACATAAAATTAGTTTGATTTGTACTCTTTTGGCAGGATTCCCATGTATTCTGCAGGTAACTTTGAAGTTGTTTTGCGGGTTTGCTTGGTGTCCTGATTCAGTGAGGTGTTGTAGAATAGATCTTCGAGGAGGGACCGTTTTTCCTTTGTAAAATCATGAAAGTAATTTTTTCGATTATACGTTTGGATAGCGAACATTGGGTACGTCCAGCATACCTAGCTCCACACGAGCAGGTGAATCGGCAGATGCACATTGATGAGGCCAACAGTGGTAACTTATCTTTGACTTTCATGCAAATTATTGGTTTCGTAGAGAAAGTTAGTCGGAATTCAGCCGCGAAGAAAGTTTTCTTCAGTGAGCAGGACAGGCGATCTCTCAATATTTCTGCCGATGAGTCCCCATTGCATTGTAGATTTAGGTATAGACGTATTTTGAGAGCAGAAAGTGTGAGTGATTTTGGTGGTTTAGGTTTCATAGATTTTGTGATAAAACGTTCTGGGTAGCTATTTTCGAACAGGGTTCTTTTCAGTGTGTAGCTCCTGTTTCATAGCATCAGGACTGCAAATACTGTGGATTCTGTGGCTCAGTGAACAGGTCAGGTTTCGTTTGTATATAGGGGCACCTAGCTGTGAAAGTTAGTCAGTTGTTCGTTCTATGTCGGCTTTATGTAGATGGATCTTTTTAGTGTTCCATCTTGTTAACTGGACGTCCAGAAAATCAGTTATCTTTTTGTTTTAAGTACTTCAGGAAAAGTCAACTTCCACTGTATAGGAATTCGGTATATACCAACTATGTGCATTTGTAAACACACAAAACTAACATACTTATCTATTAGTCTCTTTATCTTCTTCCCTTTTTCAAAATTAATCACTTATTCCCACTGCTAATAGTATACCTCTGCAGTTCCTCCATTACTCAAGTTCAAGACCATTGGTAAAGACTTAAGCGTGCGAAACATCTATGTTTTCCGTTTGGATTTAACCGCAAAATTATGCAAAGTCAGAGTTAATAGGTAAAGAAATTAGTTGAAGGATGCACACAGATAAAGGTTTAAAAGAAGGTCCATATATTCCCCACCCTACACATAAGACAAGAAACTACTGATTACACTACTGCTACTAGATTACAGTTTGGTTAGGACAAAGATTAGTGGTGACTGTTCATATTCAAACCTATCGTTTCGATTTCATATCCAATGAAGACAAAACAACATAGTGTATACCAGTACAGAAACATACCGTATTCTAGAGAAAAAAAAGTGTATAAAATGAAAGGTAAAAATGTTTTGTAGTGTAATCGATTAGCTAAACTTTCAAGTTCTTACCATTTTCATTTTGAGGTTTTCAGTGTAACAATTATGTTATTGTACTTATTTTAGTATCTATGATATTCTAACTGTAGATTAATTCGTTTCTACTCTTTCTTTCAGAGAGAAGTTTAATTTACACCATTGGTTGGAAAAAAGAATAGTCTCTAACATTAACAAAGTATATTTTGTTACTATTTATTTTTCTTGTGTCCGTACTACTTCCCACACTTGTATTAGTCACTGACCAAATAACATTGCATTTATGTATACATTCAATACATTATTTGACCACTTTATCCCATATTTTCTGTGGTTATCTTAAAAAATTTGATTTTCACATAGAGTCATTTTTTCAGATTTTTCCATTTTTCCTTTCTTAAACTAAAGCTGTTCATCAAGTGACGTTTTCGTCAAAGCAAGAAGAACAAGATATGCAGGATTAAGTGTGCACCATCGTCCAAAATATACACTAGAATTAATATGAAATTAGAATGTACATGTTTTCATTCTACTGAGGAAAAGTCAGGGTTGAGAATAGTAATTCTTATTTGACTACTCCTATGCATATTTTAGGCTGTCTGCAGATGAAGAGAGGCCTCGGAATAAAACGTGCACATTTTATCGGGCAAATCTTGTCCTTGCTCTTAAGGAAACGGTCAAAGAAACGCATTTTCCGAGTTGACTATTTTTTTTCTCTCCATTAATTTAACCATTTTACTATCATTTTTATCTACCTTTCCGTTTATCACTAACACAGATATACTACTATTCAGTTGCATTTCATCCCCCTCCATCCCCCACTTATTTTATATATTTTACGGATTGGTCTTTTTCTGTGTCCAACCTTGCGCCAGTACTACTCAAGTTTATTTTTATTATATACATATATTAAAGACTTCATATTTGACTGATAACCGAGTGTATTGTTTTGTCGTATTACGTTTGAGGTAAAGATTGAATAATTGTATACACAGGTGAGATAATAAAATACGTGCTATACGATTTGATTTTTATTACTTCTGTTGTCATATAGTGTACCGTTGTGAATGTGTTATCTTGTATGCTTCTTTAACATTTACGTTTGCCTCGAGTTGAGTGGTGTCCATGCGGCAGATATTTTTTTTCACATATACATCATTTTACTGCCTCATTTCTTGAGGTAGCTTTTCTTACTAACATAATATTGTTCAAATTGAAAAGCGTGTTTTGCACCTTATATACCCGATGCACTCAAATTACAAGGTTATATTTTACTAGTTGTCGAGATCAAATGGTACAAACCACGTTAATGATATTATTTATTATACCTGAGGTAAACTCACTTCATATTAGATAAGTTCACTGGACACGATGGATAGTAATACAATACTAATAACTGGATGACGTCTGGAGCACAATTTATCGCTCATAGTCATATCAATTTATCATTCACACAACTTCCCGTTTTACTTTATATATTTAAAAAAAATCCTACTCCATGTTTAATAATGTAATTATTCATAAATCTGGAGTTGATGTTGCATCACTTATATTGCATTTGTTTCTTGTTGATATGATGAACAAAGATTGGATGATTAACCTCTCTCTCTCTCTCTTTCTTCATCTAGCTATATTACATTTTATTTTGTATTTGTGTGTAAAGCAATGATCGAGTTTCTCGTAGATTACTTAGTCTAGTTGGCCTATCATTCTAGATAAAGTAATGGACTCCAATCTACTAGTCTGACCTGTGTATTTGATATCATAGTCCTTATATCACATTACTCTGTCTAGTTTGTTCTGTTGGATCTTTAAATCATCAAAGTGTATTTCTGAGCGTGTTGGGTAGGTTAAATGTCACTCAGACTTCAGTCCTATTAAGGATCCTGTTCTGATGCTGCTTTATGCTACTTATTGCCTACTTTATAACTGTCATCAGCATTTATTCTTATCATTATTTGTTCCTTGCATTCCGAGTGGAACAAAAGAGCTTCAGTAGCACATCTTCATTGTACTCGGTTCTCTTCCGACACTTTCACCTGCCTCCACGGTTATCAACAATCTTTCATTCCCTCTTCACATCATCTTCTCCATATCATCCAATGGACGCCCAACTCAAGGCCTCTTCATTTGTGTTGTATTCGACGATGTGGTGTATGGTGTCACTTGAATACTTACTGAGTGTATGTTCACTGCACCTACGTTTCCTTTTGTACATTTATTGGACGATAGGTTCTTGGTTGGTTCATTTCCAGAGACCACTTGCGTTGCTACCCCAGTTTTTCTAATGAGTCCTAACGAGTATTTTTATGAATTATAGTGAATATCTACACAGCAGCAATTATTCCTTATTTTAATTTTCTTACTAAACGATCAAACTCCGGACTGGGTATCATAAACATTGAAATAAACCCTTTTTCACTGATTTTCATTGAGAAGACTCAAAATCTGAGTAATTATCAGTGTGATAGATTTTATCAGTGCTGGTGTCTGGTCTACTGTACCAGATGGAATTCCTCCAGAAGCACTGAAGATGTACCCAAAAACCTCAGAAGACATGCCTGCGCCACTACTGCAGAAAATGTGGATGAAGGAAATGGTGGGTGTTTGCCATTTGGAAGAAAGACTACATCATCAAATTGCCGAAAAAAAAGAGTGACTGAAGCCTACACACGAACGAGTGCGGAATCATGCTGCTGTCCCCCCGAAGCAAAATACTAGGTCACATCATACTAGAATGATTGAAAGATATTTTAGGTGGAAAACTTCGTTTGGAATAAGTCGAACTAAGGGAAGACAAATCATATGTGCATCAAGTTGCAACACTACGGATCGTCATCTAACAAAGTCTGAACTGGCGGTCAATGCTATACTTCAATTTAATCGCGTTCAGCGTCGACTGTGAAATAATTCGGGAACTGCTTGAAAACTATGGCGGGCATTACTTCAAAAAATTTCAAACCCTTTTAGATAGCTATACTTTTATGCCACATGCCAAGTAATTCATGACTCAAAGCTCACTGAAGACAGGAGTAAGACACGAACATCACGGACATCTCCCTAGTTGTAGTGCATTGGGCCATTCGGGAAACCGTGGAATTGGCAAGACGAATGCATGTTGGGCAGACAAAAATACTTCGTGGGTGACTTGTGTCGTAACGCAGAAACTGACAGGTATACCAGTAAAAACGAACAAGTTGGTAGAAGAGGTAGTGAAGGCAGGATTCAGGTGAACATAAAGAAATATAGGTGATGAAGATATCCAGCAGGTATCAGCAACAAATAACAATCACCTGTGAGGGAAATTTGAAGGAAACCGTCTTTCTTTTACCTCAGCAGCATCGTTCAACAACAGGCGCAGCTGGGGATATCTAGGCTATTTAGGATCAGCGTAGATCAGCAGCATTTAGCACAGGTAGCAAGATCCGAATTTTCAACACCAATGTAGTGTCATTGCTTCGATATGATTTAGCGAGTTGGCACCGGCATTCTAAAATGCCTTTTCAACAGGTATTGCAGACATTCGCCGCGGGTGCCGTTGCAGGATACCAAAGGCCGTTTACCCTGCTAGAAAGGATAAGTAACAACAGACTGACAGGTGGCGAATCTGCTAGGAACCTACTGCCCGACAAACATAGACAATGAAACGGAGATGGATTTGATATACACTGCAGAGATATTCAAGTGACATCACACGCCACATCATCGAATAGAACAAAAATGAAGAGGCCTTGAGTTGGGCGTCCATAGGATGATATGGAGAAGATGATGTGAAGAGAGAATGAAAGCTTGTTGATAATCGTGGAGGCAGGTGAAAGTGTCGGAAGAGAACCGAGTAAAATGAAGATGTGTTCCACTCGGAACGCGAGAAACGAATAATATTACAATAATTGACCTAGGAACTGGAAGAAACGTCCTAACAGGTATACATTCTCAACCACCATAAATGTGTTTCTCAATACTGGGAATTCGCTGATCCTTTTACCATCCTACTTGTCTATGCATGTAATATATTGTGAAATTCGATGATCGTGAAGGTTGAACATTAGGACTCCTGAAACTATATATACAACTGACTTCTTACCTCTAAGTGTAATTTCAGGAATCAACCCAATTCTGTATCTGCGGAAAATTGCATTCATAAACATGAGTCAGTAAAACCGTGTATTGAAGGTTAGAAGTACTTAAATATGTTTATTTAGTTGGAAACGCCATCCAGTTATTTGTGCTGTGTCTCTGTGTTGTATCACTTGAGCCTATCTGATGTATAGTTGTATTCTGCCGAATTCTCCTGTAGAGTAAATTTATATTGGCCAGGTTAATACCTGATGCTTAACTTTGAGGTCATAATCCATTAGTATAAGCGTAATGGAACTGCGAGTTTAGTTTTTTCTGAAAAGGGTAACCATGCATTTCGTTTGATGCCTCTCTTTCTACTGTTGTAGTAACTTCGAAACTGTCATAGTCCACTGATCAAATTGTATTTGGTTTCAGTCCAGTGACTATAAGACTGTTGTTTTACGAAAAATTTAATCATATTAGTGTTAATTTGCAATGCTTATTGGTTGATGAAGTGTTAAGTATATTTTAAAGCTGTGATTTCTAGCATACATTCCTGTATTAAATCATTTGGCGTGAAGATATGGGTTGATGACGAAACCTGTTGTGTACCATAATAAGCGAATTAAATTTTAGTGTTAGATCATAAACTTCGTCTTCAACTGTTTCTCATGAGGCCAGCTACCTTCCCTGTACTTATATAGTTGTGAGGTGAAGCTTGCTACTGAGTATCAACACATCTTTATTGTTTAGATATGAGTTTTGTCGTCAAATGAATTTATTCATCTTTTATTTATTTTATACAAGTAAGTACTGTACAGAAAACTGTTCTACCTTGTGGTGAAAGTTTACCTCAGATTGAAAAAAGTTCTCTCTGATAAAAAACTCACAAGCATAACAATGTGGTGTACACTGAATTTCTCTGAAACTTATAAGATTTGTATGTTTGTGGAAATATCTATTTCGATTAATTGCCGATCATGATATTAGTCATCTCTGTCATTTGCTACAGACGTATTTTGGATACATGACTTTCGATTATTTCTTTCCAGGTGTGTAATGAAACCATCGTCGGGTTTTGCGTCATCTCGTAGTCAAGTGAGTATATCACCAGGATCTGTTGTATGTTCAGAATGTGAACTATCTGGTGATATAACCATCGGTACAAATACTGTTATTCATCCAAAAGTTCGTATTATTGCTGAAGCTGGTCCAATAATTATTGGTTCGTTTAATTTAATTGAAGAACAGGTTGAAATAGTGAATAAAATTGCCGGTTCTACAATGAGGATAGGAGACTACAATGTGTTCGAGGTTAGCTAGTGTATGCTGTAATTTATTTTCCACTATTCCTTTGTGTATCAGTTTTAATTTTTAAGGATATTTTAGATAGTCATCATACATATTAGTTATTCTACATGTTTTTTGTGCACTTAGCTTTAAAGGTTTATGATACTGCCCCAAGTCAAATACATTGATGTCGCTACCTGTCAGTTCAAGTGAAGGTAATTCTTTACTATTTTGTATGCCTACTGTAATGGGCTCACATTAATACTGCTGTATTTATCAACTGTGAGCGGTTTTCTTCTGTTGGTGTTAAATGGGCAGCAATCTGTTAGAACTTTTTTATATAGCATCAAGCGAATACATTGACTTGGAATTATCTACTCGAAACTATCACGAAGTACTTGTTTCGTTTTGAATGCCTAGACAGTATCTCAGCCTTTACATTAATCATCAAACCTACTGTTCTGCAAACAAATTATTTCGCCAATCGCATATTCAGCGATTTGATCGAATATCATTATGCATTTTCTCTTATACATAAACCGTTTTGTTTTATTTCTATTTTCTGTATCATTTTTACTTTTTCTAGTATCTTTACTTTCGTCAGACGTTCATAGTTGTTTGAAATCTCAGTGTGCTTGTATTGTTTTGAGTTGCTGAAAATGTTTCTGAAATGTTTTCAGAAAGCTGGTCTCCAGTATGATACCTGACACGTGTGTTCTGAGATCATGTGTCGCAGTCAAATTTTCCGTATACAACTTTCGCACATTGATGCAAATCAGAGGACAGACTTGTCTGACCAGTACCCCTGGAAAGATTCTGTTGATGTATGCTACCTTTTTGATGGCCGCACATAAAATTTCAGTGAAGTGCTGGTATCTCAAGGCTGAATGGCGTGTTAGAGTTGCCTTTATTCAGGTCCCTTTGTTGTCCAGCTTATCTGGTCTTGGTGTTGCATGAAGCGCTAGAGGCAAAGCTGTATTTCCCGACTGGATTCCAGCTAATAGTTAGGCCTGTGGAAATGACTGATTAGGAAAGCGTTGGCATCTTTGCCTGCTCATCGACGGATAACAGCTCAAATTCAATTAAAGATAGGTTCTATCACCCACTGAGTGATCTCAACCAAGCTCACTGAACAGGTTTCGTAGTGATAACCGGGTACTTAAATGTACATATTGGGCGTCCAGGTCAAAAGAGAGTTGTTTAAGTTGTCAATGGAGCCGAGGTAGTTGAAAGTCAGATGGTAGGGAACGTTTTCTGCAGCTCCGTGCCAGTCAAAATCTATTTCTAGCCAGTACCAACTTGTGACGCAGCCATTGCCCTAGTGCTACCTGACGTTCTCCTTCTGCCAGTCATGCATGGTCTTATATAGATCATATAACTATTAGCTAACGATGGTTTGGGTGCATAATGGATTGTCTCTCACCATAAACCTTTCGGCTGGGCTCTGGGCCTGGATTAGTGTGTGCTAGGTTTATTTTGCAACTTCATTGTAATAATAAATGTGGACCTCAACAGGCTAAGGTAGCTTAACTGATAGCACGTCCTAACTATGCGAAGTATCAACCCTAGGTAGGTTCAAGGTTATTTATCAATAATATAAACGAATACTGTTTGCACTTAAAAGAAACCATAAAAATATCGAGTGAAGTCACTTGCAGCTTAGAAGTATTGCCCACTAAAACTATTGGGTATCTGTTAGTTACTGGTAAATACTTGATTTTCCTCGTTCCATTTCGGCGGATAGTTATTACAATAACCTGCGTAAAACTCTTATAGTTAATATTAAACAGGATTGCAAAGCCTCGTAATCAGAATGTAAGTGTGAAATGGAATCAACATTGGAATCTTGCTCATTCGAGTCACCGACGGGAGCAATCGTGGTGTCGGCGAGGGTGTTTCTGAGGCAAATGGTAAGCTGATTAACAACCTAAAAGATGCTTGAAGTTCTGGGCAGCGCGCTTTGGCAAGAAGTTAAGATAGCTCACAGCATCGGTTTCCGATACTGTTAATCACAATGTCACATCATCTGCTAATACAGGTCCGTTTAGTCGAAATGGAAACCCTAAAGGAATTCCAAGTACTCAAACGTCGTAAGGCATTTAAAAACGGAGGTGAGAATTTATTTAAATAACTGACTAAATCGTTTAGGGAAATGTCGGGGATCGAGTTTACAATCAGTGTGGAATTAAGCCATTACTGAGCCCACTTTATTATTGGCCCACTTGTTGATAGAGCAGTCACCAGGGGTTTGGTTCTTTAACAGCTACATTTAAAATACTTGTTGACGTCCTGCTCTGCAGGCTTTATAAACTGTGAAGAATTGATTCTAGGTTTCGTTCAGGATATGAGTGTAACGATCACATTTCCATCATTCGTCAGTTATTTGAACACCATCATTCATAGTGCAGGGCAGAAATGGTGGTCTTCCCTGATATTGTGACTGCCATGGATTAGTTGAACAGAACTTTTATCTGAAATTGTCTATTAGAAACAGGTGTTCATGAGATGGTTGTCAACATCTTGAAAGCCTTATACAAAAACACTAGGTGGAGTGAGGGCTTACAACCAGTTACAAAATAGTGGTGGTAGTTGGTATCTAGGATGTTCAAATGCATTATAGTAATCAAAACAAGATTTTGAGCGAACAATTGTTTTCGATAACTTCTTCAAGCTCTACAGTTATAAATCCATGAATAATAGAGTACATATAGCCAATAAAGACAAATGAAAATAATATCAGAAACTATATTGGTGTGCATGTGTAAGTTGAGATGATAGTCCATTAGTTAACATAGTCAATTAAATGTGTATAGGGTCTATAGTCAGAAAAATGTGATGAAGTGTGAATGAACAATTTGGTGATATAGTGTGTTGTTATATAGTCAACAGAATACAAATGTCATTGGGGTGAGAGAAATGCGATAACCACAAAATACATACAAACACACATTAACAAAAGGGGTTGACTGATAATGTCTAATGATAAAATAAAGAGACTAAATTGTAAATTGTAATAAGATGTTACAGAATTGGTAGGCTTAGTATAGAATCATGAAGGTTGACAAAAATTAAGGGTGAAATAAACTGGGTGGTGAAATGGATAATAAAGACGTGATATCACCAAATGATAACAATAGTATGAAAAATTATGATCTTGGTGACCTTATAGTGGGCCAGGGTAGACAAAGAGAGTGAATAAGTTTTTTCTGTACACATAGGTCTCGTCTCTCTCTCTCTTAATCTCTAAAGCCTCAGTTATGGCTAGGAGGCGTAATTGTGTGCCTTCGGGGAGATTGTTCAGTACTCGATACACAACTGTAAATGACTCATCTACTTTGATGCTGTGTTCGCTATCCACTAGATGAGACAGAATTGCACTATTTAGTGATTTGGTTGCTCTTTTCCCAAGCCAAACACGAATATGTTCACGAGCACGTATGGATAAATTCCTTTGGGTACGACTTATATAGCTAGCTCCACAGGAGCAGTTGAATTTGTATACACACATTGATGTCGCCATTTTGGGCAATCCATCTTTAGTGCACAGTGTCAGTATCGGTTTGGTTGAGAAACTGACATGCAGTTTTGTGGCATTAAAAGTTCTTTCAGTTGATCTTGTTAATCTACGGTTTAATATATCGCTGGCTATATCGCCTTTGAATTGTACATTTAAGTAAAGTTTTTTCTTACTTACTGTGTCTCGCTTGGTTTTATGTGTAGTTTCGTAGATATACTTCTTTACAAAGTTGGTAGGGTAGTCATTTCGTAGCAAGGCGTTTGTAAGATTTCTTATTTCATCTTTAATACAATCCTCGGTACATATGCTTCTAATTCTATGACTAAGACAACGAATTAGGTTGCGTTTATATTGTATAGGTATGAAGTTATGGAAGTAGGTGAATTATCCGTTCCACGTCTCTTTCCTATAGATCTTCCTCTTTAAGGTACCGTCTGTTCTTTTTGTAAATGTGTCCTCTCGTGAGCCTGTCTTTTGAACGACCTAAAAATATCCCGTTTACCGTCAGTCATTACTGTGTAGTTAGACAGGGTTAATCTGCTTCCCTACTTTTCCTTATCAATGCCATGAATGATATTGTGGAGAAAACTTTTGAGGATATGTGTAGTGGTGCTATAGATCTGCTACTGAGGGACATTTTGACTAGTAGCATGCAGGCGACATCAACCTACTGTTGGATAACATAAGAGCTACCCGAACATCACATAATCATTTGGTGACCAGTGTCAGTAAGTATGATATGTACTTCCCTCCGTCCAAGTGGAAAACATTACTGCAAGATTAGGAGGAGCTTATACCTGCACCCACCCTTGCATATAAAATGTTATAAGTCGAGACGTTTGTGTATCTAGATAGCTGTGTGAGCGCTTGCGGAAGTTTGACGAATGTGATCACTAACTGTGTAGTGAAAGCCAGAGTGGCATACGCCACTGTGGGCCACCTCTGTCACCGTCGCGAGGTTAACCCGTCCGTGAAAGTTTGGGTGTACAATGCTCGGTGTGAACAGTCTCTCTTTACACCTTTCTAACCTGGCCTCCCAACCTGTCAATGTAGAATTGCTTGCAGATGGTTGTATCATCGTATAAGTAATTCTGAATTCCGGTAGAATGCATTTAAACATAGTGGCGGTCTTCTCCCAATAAGTGATGCAATTTTTTGACACCGGTTTCTGTGGTTTGGACAAGTGCTACGAAATGTTATCGTAGTGGCTGCCATATGCTTGACTTCTTGCTGGCCATGGTGGAAAATAGAGGGTTAATCAGTCCGTGGTGTTTTGGGGTGAAATCTGTAAGCTAAATTATGCATTTGACCCGCTTAGACATCTACGAAGTGAAGAATAGTCGGCCACAAAAAAGACCAATCTAAAGAAAAACTAAGCTATTGCATTGCATATACTAACACACAATCAAAAAATAAGGCCGGACATAGTTATAGTTCTCAAAGGTAACATAGTTAGGTGGAGAGAGACACTGATAGTCGGATTTTTTGCTTAGTCCTTTGTAGGACAATGGTCAAAACAAGATTACTCAATGACGAAATGAATTTTACTTAAGGTAACAGGTTACATAACTGAGGCGTTAAGAGTATTTGGGATCTAATTCTATTTTGGAGAAAATTTATATTAGACAGTGTTATACAGTGATATTCACTGGTAATATTATCGTAAATATTACTGTATAACACTTAGATTTTATCAATATAAATTTTCTCTCTAGTGGAATTGTACTCTACCACAGTGCCCAAGTCCTATTCTTATATTTGGAGTCTATTTCTGCTAATCTCTAGTAACACAGTTGGATGTCAGTCGTGCTATGGTAAATGCCCCCAGTGTTTGTAAAATGAATACACGGTGTCATTACTACTAATGACTTTTTTAATCGATCCAATAGCTTGTGTGTTATTTCTTTTCTCCTTACAGGTGGGGACTCGTTGCTATGCCCTAGAAATTGGTGATAATAATGTTTTTGAGGCGAAATGTCATATTGGACCAAATGTTAAAATTACTCACGGTTGTGTAATTGGTGCAATGTTTTCATTGGATGCTGGAGAAACAATAGCGGAGTGTACTGTTGCCTACAGCGATGAAGTTCGTACTGTTATTGTCATAGTGGTTATTGTTTGTGATTATTAGACCAACCATGCTTTTTTCGTGTTCTTCTTAAAATCCTTGAAATTAATTCTTTTAGTAATAAACTTAAGTTGAAGGTCTTCCTTCATGTGTATGTTACTTGCATATATAGAGATTACTTAGATGACTGTATTCGCTATGTATACACTATGTGTAACTGTAACTGTTAGATGATATCTATCTTTATATTAGTTGATGGGGATACGTTATCAAGAAGTCCTTGTGATTAGGTGTAGTGCAGCAGTTACGGCTATTCAAACAATCTTCCAACAACAGTCCTTGAGGTGTATTTCGCATGTGACATATGACTGTTTGGCACGACGATGAATACTGGTGTCAGGTTCGTTTATTCGCATGTTTGTGTAGGCTATAATAATAAAGTTGACAAGTCAAATCATTTGGGCAACAGTATTGATAGTTATGCAGACGTAGTTTGTCACTAGACTCGGACGGAGCTCAGTTTCTTGGCGGAGATTAAGATCTCTCTCTCTCTCTCTCTCTCTCTCTCTATATATATATATATATATATATATGAATATTTTGTACACTATTTTTTAATCACTTCAATCCATCCAGTTAAATCAACCACCTTAACATTCATCAGTGCCATCTACATATGTCTGTCTCTTTTCTTCCGTAGGGTAATCGTCGTATCGCGACTGAACGTCCGCCTGCACAAACACTGCAGCTTGATTTCTTGACGAAACTTTTGCCGAATTATCATCACTTATTGAAATTCTCTCGAGGTACTGCACCGAAAATAACCGAGAAGTCTTGACCCTTCTTCATTTGCTCTGCTTATCCACGGATTTCATGTCATTTTGCACAAGTATTTTTTATCTTTATCTATAATATATTTCTCATCTTGTTAGTTTGGTTGGGAATATGGGGAATACAATTTTAAAACATCTAAACACACAATGGTTTTAATATAAAAGAAGATACCTCTTTGTTATTCTAACTATATTTTTTGTGCAAGTGTGGTTGTTTGTATAAAAATAAATACCGTTTAATTTTCGTTGTTCACTTCTAACTTCATATCACCGTCTGTGTGTTGCATGGAATGGTTCTGATTGGTATTTAATGTCCAGTTATATTTTTGGTATTCACTGGTGAATATAACATTAACGAAATGGTAAACTTAGTTAAAACTAAAATGCGAGGCTGTTGTGGCCCGTTGGTCTATATGCCTGTCTTTCAACCATTGGTATACGGGTTCGGACACAGTACTCCACCTACTGATGTTTAGCCTGCCATGTAGCATCGCTAACCCTCATACAATGATTTATGCATCGATTAGGCGTTTAAACGATTCCACTCAACTTTTTTTGATTCTTTAAGTGTGTTTTCACAAGAATCGATTGATACACTTCGTGATATTTCTACAAGGATTGTCAGGTTTTCGGGGTTGAATGTTTATCTTGTTTTTATGTGATGATGGAAAGTACAGTCTTCTCATCTTTGTTTCTGCTTTTTAAAAATAATGGTATAACAACAGAAGACAAGGGCCAGGCAACAGATCGTTTATTAAGAGAATCAACACATTTATAGATTTTCATGTACATATTATAGATTATTGTTAGCAGAAAAACACAGTCTTCTGACTGGTTGTTTCTCATAGAAACTTAACCTTGCATCTCTTTGTGGCTGTTTCTTAAATGTCAGATCATCTATATGTTAACTGTATCCGCCTACGCAAAGCCTTTCTTCTCATTTCTCTCACGACCAATATTGGGGATACAAACATTGACATAAATTACTGTCCACTAATTTCGGCTAACAGCCAGCTCTCACCACAACGGTATCACTTTTAAAAATTTACATGGGTACATCTAGCTGAGATGTGCTGTTGATTAGAAGACAGCGATGCATTCTCTTCTGTTATGTGTCAACAATCAACCGGTATAAAACTATCAGTATGTAAGCTGTTAATTCCAAGGTTTGGTTTCTACTTATTTTTATATAATTTTATGCATAAGGTGGTGGTAGTAAGGATCTTTTTATCGTTATCAATTTCATTATTGATCTCAAACACTGTTCTGTATGTTTTCATTCGAATCTTAATAAATCATACACCTGGTTATCTAGTTCAAATCCAATTGTGTTTCACTAAAACACTGTTGTTACTATATACATTTTGCAATAGTTGCTTGCTGCCTTCCAATGGGTGAGTAATAAGTTCAATATCTCCTTCGTATCAGGATTTCATCATCAGCTGATATCGGTCAGAGAACCATAGGAAAACCTGGGAGCACCTGCGTTGGTGCGTACCGGTGATGAGTCCCAAACTGAGACGAAACGGCTGTCCACTATTCCCAGGTTTTTCAATGATTCTCTAACTGAAATCAGCTCAGTTTCTGTAATCTTTCATATTCCCTTCTACCATTACCCATTCTGTTTCACTCGTATACTTGTCAAACTCTATTGATTCTCTTCACTCATCTTCTTGTTTACTTTTGTGTGCTATTTGGAACGTGGCAACTCGAACTGATGCACTTCGGTGCCAAGTTCTATGTTGAATTCAGACAGACATGATAAAGTCCTGAAACCAACACGTGACCATCTCTTATTTATGTCTTTTAGAGTGCCTCGTGTATATATTTTCTCTCCACTGATGTTTGGTCTTACTATCTTTTTATTTATGATAGCCAAAATTATGATGCTTCAGAGGAACCAAATGAGCAGTTTAATGTAATCTGTTTTCACCAGAGACATTTATTGCATTAATCTTTAACTCATTTTTCGATGTTTATTTTTCAGTAAATATTTGTAATATAGGATGAGCATTAGACTTTTATCAGATGAAGCATTATCAGCCTTACCGGGAGAAAGTGGAAGTATAGCTGAAGCAGTGGGTCCTGTCGAAGGCTTGGCACAAGGGTCATCAGGTGAACCGATAGATCCGAGTAATACCAGTGCTTTAGCGGCTGCTTATAACTTCACCGGCAGTAGTGCTTCAGCCCATGGCGCGACTATGCAAGAATATTTTGTACAGGTTAGTACATTTTAATTTTGTATTCTTTTCCAAATTTTTGATTTATGTTTAGGTTACCAGTCGAATAAATTACACGTGTATATATATATGAACCCCATTATAAGGCGTCTGGTAAACATCATATGAAGTGTTTATAATGTTTATGGTTGATTGCCATCACGGGAGATTTTTAAATATGGTAATGAGCTTTATGCTTCTGTGTATTTGGTATTTTTACTTCCTTTGATCGTCAATAGGCTGTGATCTCATCTCCTATTCAGCACGAATTATTATTGAATCGACTTCATGGATTGTGTCGTGAATGGACAGATTTCTGTGACCAGGAAATTATTTTTGAAATAGGGAGTGATTCCCGAGCAGATGCAAGTAGTCTTGTAGGTAACAGGTCATCTGCAAATACATCAGCTGCCATCGGTGCCTTAGCCATCTCTGGATCGGGAAGTGCTAATGTTACTGTACGTGTGCGTCGAAGTCTTCTAGATAAAGTAAACAGAATTGGTCGTGAACTTTCCGTCCTACGTTATTTGGGTGCGGTGGAAACTGATAAAATAGTAAGTTATTCAGCTCCTAAGGTTTATATTTCCATATTTTGGATTGGAATTAATCCTTTCTAACTTTGCAAAGTTTAAACTTTTCGTAGCAATAAGTTAATGTCCGGCCGATAATTGCTACCCTGATATGGTGGTTGCGCTTGTGACCCAACAAGCTATACTGACTGGGACTTATGTTCCTTCAGGTCCTACCATGCTAGGAGGGTTATTTGGATAGCGGTTAAACGAAAAGAAGTTACTATGGTGTACATGGGCTACAGAATCTAAACGGATTGAATGGCTAATGAACCTGTATTAGTCACCGGTAGGCATGGAAACGTAGTTCCTGACGCTGTTCTGCTGCCCTTTGGATGAGACTTCAAGTCAAAGGATAGTGAAGAGGTCCGTTAAGACAAACACCTGCTTCAGTGTGGGCTCGCACGCAGTATCCAGCCCTCGCACTAATAATGAAACAACAAATCATAAAGAAATTTAATCTCACGATCACGAACAATAGTGATGTTTCTAGCAATGCATTTCTTCTTATCCTTATTTTTATACGTATACTTTTGTGTTTTATTTTTGTTATCCTCAATGTCTTCACTTTCGTCAATGTCTCTCCTTCGTTTGAATTCTCTGCCTATCTGCACCGTTTTCAGGTGTCTATGAGTGGTCTTCTAAATGCTGGCCCCCAGTACGATATGTAAGATGGATATCCTCCAACCGCGTGTCACGTTCAAGTTAGCCACTTACAATGTTCGGACACTGATGCAAACCAGACAACACGCAAGTTTGGTAAGAACATTGGAACGCCTCATTATCGATATCTGCCACATTTCGAAGACCAACAGTCAAGATCCTAGTGAAGTGCTCCGCATGTCTTCTCCATCTGAGATTTCGAATACCACCTGAGCTTATCCAGTGACCTTGTGGCGTTGGCATCCGACGTAACTGTTGTTGGTGTCATACTAGGCGCTAGAAACAATGCTGCATAACTCGACTAGATCCCCACTAACAGTCGTTTATGTGCTGTGGGGCTGGAAGGTTATACGAAAGTGAGAAGTGGTAAACCATTTGTTGTCTCTGCCTATGCACCGACGGATTGCAGTCCGGATACAGTTAAGGATGAGTTTTACTACCGACTGGGTGATCTCCTGAGATGGGCGCGTCAGAGAGATATCGTAGTACTGGCTGGGACTTGGATGCATAGGTGTTGGGAGTCTAGGCTCAGAGGAGAGTTGTGTAAGTTGGTCAGTGTGGTCGCAGATCAGACAATCTGGGCCATCTTCTGCAGCTTCACTTAGATTATAACCTGTTTCTAGATGAGCACTAGGTCCTTCTGGTAGACAGCTTGCGCAGGGCGCTTACGCGCAAGATCAAACTGTTTATTTAAGGATCATGAAGCCTGGTGGTTAGAACGTGCGTGTGAAATGGAATTAGCAGCTGCATCTGGCAACAACTGGAAGCCTTTCCAGCTTATCCGAGACACCTACAGCAAGAAGCATGGTGTCGGCGGTCGGTCTGTGAGGCAGATGTTACACCAGCTACAAACCCAAAAGGACGCTTGGGAGGCTGGTCAGAGCACTTTGAGGAGCAGTTTAGCTGGTTATCAGCGCCATCATCCAATGTCATCAGCTACAGTGCTCCTTTGTCGCTCAATACTGACCCATCCTCTGTCTGTCTGTCTGTCTGGATTCAACATAGAACTTGGCACCGAAGTGCATCAGTTCGAGTTGCCACGTTCCAAATAGCACACAAAAGTAGACAAGAAGATGAGTGAAGAGAATCAATAGAGTTTGACAAGTATACGAGTGAAACAGAATGGGTAATGGTAGAAGGGAATATGAAAGATTACAGAGACTAAATACATCTGCGCCGTTGACAACGATTTTGAGCCATTTCACCTATTTTCTCCAACCATTGATTCCTAGAGTCCCGAGGGCCCCAACCCGGAAGTCTGCATCTCCCTACCTGACTCACTTTAACTGTCAAGGATTTCATGGACTGATGCCATGTTTTTGTTTGGCCCCCATTTACCCTTTTCCAACCTGCACCTATATCAGCTAGTAATGCCCGTCGGGGGAGGCGATGGTTAGGCATGCGCAGCACGTGACCTAGCCATCTTAGTCTATGTAACTTTATAACCTCGTCGATTGATTTTCCCTGTTTGCCCAACACTCTACGCCTAACGTCAACACCTCGACCGAAAGCTGCTACCTTGACGTGGTGGTCGGGCCTGAACACCGCAATGACCTAATCAAGCTATACTGACTGAGACTTATGTCTCTTGAGGTTCTACCATGCCAGGCAGGTTGTTTGGATAGCGGTTAAACAAAAAGTAGCTACCCCATCCAATACCATCATTCAAACAAATTCACAAAATATCATGCCGGATCGGCCGTGGCCCGGATTAACAACGACTGCGCTTCCTGCTGCCGTGTCACTGACCCATCAATCGTAGCGGAGGTCCGAGAGGAGCTCTTATTGTTGAAGCGCCATAAGGCTACCATCCCAGACAATTTATCTCTGGCTCTTTTAAAAGATGGTGGAGAGATTATCGTGATGGCTTTGACTTGATTGTTCAGGAAAGTTTGAAAAAGAGAGGATATTCCATCAACATGGAATGAATTCATCATCGTACCCATCTTTAAAAAGGGTCGACGGGACGCATGCTGCAACCATAGGGATATCACTTTGGCACTAGTTCCATCTAAAATATTGGCTGCTGTCTTGCTTCGCTGGCTGTGCAACACGTGAGGAGTTGATTCACGAAGAGTATGCTTGGTCTCGTTCAGGCCGTGGATGCATTGTTTATGTGTTCACCCTTCGTCAGGCGTTGGGACACCGCTGCACGTGCTGCAGACCAACAATTGGTGTGTATCTTGATATTAGCGCTGTCTTCGATTCACCAGACAGAGCTGCTATCTGGAACTGTCTTTTAGAAAGGGGTGTATCTGTGAGGTTTGTTAACATCGTGAAAGCCCTATACAGAAATACCTTAGGTAGAGTAAGGGCATTCAAGCAGCTGTCATTACTGTTCCCGACCAACGGAGGGGTTGGACAGAGTCGCCCTATCTCTCCATTTCTCTTTAATTTTGCCATCGACGAAATTCCAAAATCAGCTCTGAAGGACGTAATTGTTGGTTGCATATATCTGCTTCCTGTGCGTCGGTGGCACAGTGGTTTGGACGCTTGCCGACCATGCACATGGTCCAGGGTTCGATCCCTGGCCGACGCACACCTGATATCATTGGTCGAATTGCTTAATTTGGACTACTGATATCACATGCTGAAAATTCCATAATTGTATCAAAAATATTGTGTAGAGTCAAGCTATAAGAAAAATTTAAAAATTAAACTAATTAAAATTGATATAGTCTGTGCCATAGGAACCAGGCTGCCCACATCGCACTTAATCAGTTGGCGATCAGTGTCTGTAAGTATAGCATGTGCTTTGCACCGTCTAGGTGCAAAGTACTGCTACAAGATTTATAGGAGCCTATGGTTGCACTCACCGTTGCTTGTGAACTGCCTGAAGTTTTCTATAAATTTCGTGTATCTGCGTAGTCGCGTGAGCGCTGAGCGTACATTGAAAGCCAGGGTGATATATGCTGATTTAAGCCATCTCTTGTGCTGTTGGGTTTACAGCGCTTTGGTGCTCGCACTCTTGCTCTACGCCTGTGAAATCTAGTCTCTTTGAGCTGAGGATGTGCGGAGACTCTGCATATTCGATCATCGATGTCTCCTTAGAATTACTTACGTTCAACATCATCATCGTGTGATTAACTCTGAGGTCTGATAGTGTATGTTTCGACACAATGGAGATCACTATTCATTGAGCGTCGTCATCTGGAAACACCAGCTCCGGTTGCTTGGACATGTGCTACTGTAACAGCAGAAGGCAAGAGACGGAAGCTAGACGGAAGTTATAGTTTCATTGATCAAACCGTTTTGGTTTACATTAAACGACATGAAATAGAATGTCCAAACATATATAGTATTCGGTTGCTAATATAGTATTGAACTGTGGAAACAGTATTCGGATGTCAACTCCAACAAATACAATGATTCTTACTGTGAGAATAATATTCCGATGGAACACATTGTATCACACCACCACATTACGAATGTCATCCCAAAGGCTTCCTTACAGGTCTCCTTCTGTTCGTTAGCTTCGGGACGGGATGGAGAAAGAGGAGGATGGTCAGCCGATGACGTGGTGTCTTTGGATGAAGGATATTTATGTTAGGTTAGCATCAGTAGGTACACCACGACTCCCTGGTTGGGGTTCGAGAGATAGTTCGAATCGATGAGTCAAAGCACTATCAGTTATGACCAAAAACTACAATCCGTGGCTAATGTTCTGCGATTTCCTTCTTTTTCCCTTTCTAACAGTAATACGACAAATTTTGCTTGGTTTTGTTAAATGTGGTTGCTTTCTCTATGGATGAAGTGCTCTATTCATTCTTTTCCTATTTTCTTTATATGTTGTTTTATTGTTATCATTATTGTGTGGTGCGTCATCTTGGCGCCTATATTTTACCAGGTTCTGTGTTTCAAATAAAATAATAATAGATGTGCTAATGAGTATTGAGCTATGGCGAAAATAATGTTTCAAGATTTCGCCTACTCACTAGATGCTACTTTACTGGTAAAGGTGGTTTCATTGATCTTTATTTTCTATTGGAGAATATCCCAACTGTATTTTTTTTTATTTATGTTTAGATTTTACGACGTAGCTGTCTTGAAGTGCCTGTTACGGGACCTATTGTTAGCTTTCTTTATGATTTAGGCTTCGAACATGAATTCACCTACATAGCTGAAGGTCAAGAATTTATCCGTGGACGCGTTAAAGTGTTGGTCTACACTTTAAATGAAATCACTCAATATCATAGTTTAACAGTTTCAAATACTATGGGTTTGAGTTTTGATGGACAGGTGAGTTATTAGACATAATATGCAAACAGTGACAGCATCACATATTATATATGTGTATATTCTCTGATGTTGGTACGATCACTATTTATCTCTGCTTATTTTATCAGAGTGCTCATATAAATTCCAGACTTTGTGCACTCTCATTATTTTTTATCCTCTGATGATATTGGCAATAATATTTTGCATATTTCGTCATTCCAGTTACATATATTTGTTGTAGATCGGATGAGCAAGTATATAGTTGCGCAGATCTTATACTTGTATACTTAAATATATTCCTTTTAAGAACTGTGACTATTTTCGACCTTATTGTGTGTGCACTTAAATGGGCGATTTTCTCTCTAAATAGGTCATGTTTTTAGGGTTAGTCATACCGTGTTTGTTTTATGTTTTGATATCATAATTCACCCAGCTCCACTGGATTGATACACATAGTCCACTTGACATTCATAGCATGGTATTTTGCGGACTAGATTATTTCGTGTAATCGAATATTATGCCTTAGTGAGTTTGTAGGTTTGAATGCTACCCCAATTTCCGCTCTATTAATAGTTCTACAAATGGTTTATGTGGTACAAACATAGCAACATTATTATCATTATTGATTTTCATTCCAAATTAATGCAGCTAATCCCATTAGTAAACTAGACCACAACAGGAACGACGGGATGTACCAGGATAATATGAACTCATTTTGTGGAATGAGACCGTTATTATTAATATTATTTTGAAGGATTCTTCTGAACTGGCCACAATCTGAACAATACAAAAAATATAAATTACAATGAAGATATGAACATTCTCTTTCGTGATTGATTGGAACTAAGAATAAAAATGCGGTAGGTTGTTAAATTATTAAAAGTTGAAGGGATTGACTATATATAAGATAATTAGGCCCAATACCCTTGAGAATTGACTTCAAAATTTTCAGGTAAAAACAAAGGTCAACTGGTAAGAGTATAAAAATATATTAGGTTGCGTAACTACAGGAAATATGTTTCTATAAGATAGTGAAAAAGGATTTAGGTGAGTATTTTCTAAACATGATGGACGATTGAGGAGAATACGCGACGTAATAAAGTTATATACCTTGTTATATAAGTCTAGTCACCAGGATGGTGCAAGTTTCACCACTTTCTTTTGCTGCGTAAGCAGATTTGGTTTTGATCACTTGATGGTGATTTCCTGAGCAAAATGTAGCAAGCCAGGTTTCCTTTATCTATTGATTATTTTTAACACCTTCAAATTGTCCACAATATGATCAGTGTTCAAAAGATGGCGCGCAACTGTGCACTGTTTAGTGACTGTGAACCTTTCAGTCTCAAGTTCTTTAGTATATGTGCAGATGGTGACCATTCTCTGTTTTAGCGCGTACGTGTAAATCGGTAGAGACAATCGGAGATAACATAAGGTATGAGTTTGTCCACTTCCAATTGTCTTAAACACCTAGGTATTTGAGACACACATAGAAGCATGGCGTTGGGATATGTTTTTCTCAGCCCAGCAAGCCCGGCCGACGTCTTATGCTACGACCAACTTTGAAGGCAAGCTGTACAACAATAGAATTTTCCTAAAGTGTGCTCCAAATCACTTTTCATCACTAAGTTCTCTGTGTTTGTCGATGAACTTCTGTAGGCATCCATAATCATGCATTCATCTTCCACAATGGACAAACATTCCTCGACTTTTTCTTCTGAGCGAAGCTTTCACACGCGACCAAACAATGTTCTCATCAATCCCTTTTGTAACTTATAGAACAGAAGCTTTTAAAGTTTAGATATAATGCCCACCGGGTCTATTTTGCTGTGGATGTACCTTACAATTTTACCGTTTATATCACTTTGGATACCGTGGTCCTTATTTTCATACTCCATTGTAAATTGTATATTAGGATGAGCGCCATTCAGAACGTCTAACATTCGACATGATTTTCCCAGTGACTCATTCTATAAACTACTTCTTGTCATCACAAAAATAGTATGTTCAAATCCTAATTTTGTATTGATCAAGTTGTAACCAGTTGAGAAAAATCCCCGAAACAATTAAAGATGTTATCCTGATAGATTTGTCGTTCTTGCTTGGTTCAAGTTTAATATTATTCCTTTAGGTGCCGGGTGGGATAATAAGCTTCATCAGCACATCTCTGTCTCTTCCTTTTTCATAGCAGTCGTCTTTAACTGGCTCTGGGATCGCTCATAGTCTCTCATCTCTTCCGCACGTGGTCTCCTGCATGTCACCCTCGGATCCATGCGAAGCTCGTCCTTTTCCATTTGGCTTACACCTTAGGGCTTTGCGCGTGACGTCACTCAATGGTTTCCTGAGTGTGCCGGTCCATCTCTATTATTTTTTTTTGGCATGTTGGTTGGGCAATAGGTTCTTGTGTGGTTCATTCTCAGCGTTTTTTTAGTGCTGATCCGTCCTGGCCATCTTGTCTTCTGTATGGATATTCTGAAGATGTTACAGCATTTCGAATAATACCTAATACATACTCAACACACTACTGTGTTACAAATGATGGTAGTAAACAGTTAACTATAATGTGCTAACATACTTTTGGATTTTATCCCTTTAGACAAACCATTAGATATGCTCTCGAGAGATATTCTACTCGACGATATTTTGTAAAGTTTTCTACTACTTGATGATGAAAAGTGTTGCCCCAGCACATATAATGCGTTAAATGGTTCAAAAGAAACTTTTATTTTGTTTTAATTAACACATTTGTAATGGATTCCAAATTATCACCTCATTGAATCCAGTGCTTGTTTGCTTGTTTTTGGAAAATCAACAGTTAATTTTTTTTCAGTAGTGAAAACAACTAATCGCAGGTTTTCTTTAATTTCAGGAATTAGCACCAAAAGAATGGAGACGTATTTGTTCTCGTAGTTGGATGGTAGAGATAAGCACAATTGGTAGTCCTGCAGATGACTCCTTACAAGATGAAATAACTGAGTTTACAGAACTTCTTCATCCACTCATTGTTCCAACAAAACTTGATCACAGTCCGTTCACTCGTAAATGATATCTATATTCCTACGGGGAGTATTTCACCAAATATTTTGCTAAGATGGTGGTCGTCTGTGAAGTGTACACTCTAATTTAATTAATTATAACACTTATTTGACTTGTGTAAATACAATAAAACGTTCAAAATAAAATCAATTTTTTTATTCGTTATAATATTCCGATTGATAATCGAAATTACTGTTTACGCGAAAGAATGGAACTCTGTGCAAATTCAATTATCTATTAACAATGATATGCGTGTATTTTCAGTCTAATTGTCACGGGTTCATGTTCGGCTCCACATATTTCAACATAGGCAGTTGGCTTGTATCATCATGTGATAAGTGTGGCTCATAGTCTGGTACATGTGCGTCGTGGCATAGCGGTTAGGATGCTCGCCGATCATTCACATGGTCCGGGGTTCGTTCCCCGGTCGACGAACTCCTTTTCCTCGCTAAGCCAGAAATTAGGCTGGTAAAGAGGAAAGGTTGGGCATGAGGCTACCAACCCCATCTTGTAAAATAAACACTGCTACAGAAACTTCAAGCCACTGGCTTGAAGCCCTATGTTCCACTGGAGAACGTGAAAGAAAAAAAATAGTCTGGTACATGAAAAATCTGCTTCGGTGACCGAGTTAAAAAAATTAAAGTTTAGAATTTGAAAACTGTGAGAGTTTATTTCCATTTTAGCCAAGCTCATTTTATATAATACACAGTGATACAATACTGATAACTGAATGACGTTTCGAGCAATATTTATTGCTCATGATCATATTGATGGATTCACACGACTTTACCGCTTTGCGTCGGTGGCGCAGAGGTTAGGACTCTCACCGACCACGCACATGGCACGGGGTTCGACTCCCTGCCGATGCACACTTGATATCTACGGTCGGCCTGCAAAATTTGGGCTACCGACATCACATGCTGCAAATTCCATACTTGTACCAAAAATACTGTGTGGTTTCAAGCTATAATCAATAATATATATATATATATATATATATATATATATATATATATATATATATATATATATATATATATATATATAAGCGTCACAAAATGTCGATTACGCGTGTTAGTGTTGATTCGATGAAGAAGGATTAGTTGATTAACCTCCCTCTCCACCTCAATATATTACTTACATACGAGTGAACGCATTGCAGTAGCTGGATTTCCTTTTAAACTTGTCTACTAATATATTCTAAATTGATTTGTAACCCGAGCAATCTGAAGTAAGCATTAAATGTAGCAGTATTTTCCTCTTCAGAATCCTGTACTTATCATAACTGTGTTACGAAAGATTGTACAAATAACGTAACAACTTAATTTGACAAATACAATTGCTAATTTCTTTAATGATAATAATCTTTTTACCTTGAATTAGTATAGCTTCTGGAAAAACGTGGGGAAACTGACGGAGTGTGTTTTAAAATTAGGACTTTGCACAAGAGTTTAACACTTTAAGTTGCTGCCCTTGCTAAAGGTACACTAAAAGGTAGAGAAAAAGAGGTGCAAAGAAGTTCCATTATGGGAAAATTTTGTTTTGTTAAAGTTTCACAGTGTTATACAGTAATGTTTACTGTCGAGGAACTACCCCACCCCTCGCACAAACAATCAGATTTTGTGTGGCGCACTCCTTGGTGACCATAATGTACCAGGTTTGTGACCTAACAATCATACTACTAGTACTACGACTACTAATACTACTACCAACACTAACACTAACACTACTATTACTAGTAATAATAATAAGCTGTGACACTGAAGCCCTACTTCCCATTCGGGACGGAAGCAACGAATACTAGTCATTATTAAAATAATACATCAGTGAAAGACAACCGTGAAAGATAATTTGTTCAGAATTCCATGGTGATTTCCAGCAATTTTACGAGTCTCCAACCCTTGGTTCTTATAATCCCGAAGACATCAGTAGGAATATAACTAACATTTACGCACTCAGTGTATTGCTGCTGCCTTTCGCTTCGAAGATCACAAACAATGATACAACAACTTACTTTAGACAACATTCCACATGATTAACAAACGTCCTATGCACTTCAAAAGGCGAAGATTCACAAACTCTTCTATTCACCTACTTTCCTCACCGAACACTCAACATCTAATCACAACATCCCTTACTATGTTATTTCACTGGACCCGAGCACACGAACGGAAGCACCTATCAGTAAAACCTGTGGTCATTTTATTACTTCAGCGGCCTTGTTTTACAGACGTAGAATCCTGTACATGTATTGTGCATTCATCAGTCACGGACAGGATGCCACACGTATTCACACTTCCGATCAAGTCGCACAGGAATCCCTGGATCCTATTCTGCCAGCATCTTCACACAATAGGACTGACTGTCATCTACCTAGTCTAGGTTGGATATATCTTCTCCCGAAATAAGCCAATTCCTTAGAATTCCAAGTTGAAACCACCTTCAACAGTATACTTACAATGAAAATATGCGACAAAGGTGACATCCAATATCACATGCTTACACTCTGGAAAGTTCCCCTAGAAGATCTACACTTCGTCGACGATCCATGTCTCGTCTCTCAAAAAGTCGAAGATTTACGACAGAAATACGACAAGCTGGTAGACGAGGCAGCGAACACACGACTCCGAGTGAACACAGACAAGGCACAGGTAATGAAGATACCCAAACAACCAACCACCTAACCAACAACAACAACAACAACAACAACAAGCACCAATCACCATCAACGGAAGAAACCTGGAGGAAGTTGTCTCTTTCACTCACTTACAGCAGCATCAATTCAAATACAGGCCATACGAATTACGATGTCAAAGCCAGGATCGGAAAAGCAAGACAGGTACTCATTACTCTGAAATCAGTGTGGAGATCTACTGCACTCAGCACTAGGAACAAGGCACGGATTCTCAACACCAATGTGAAGTCAGTGCTTCTATATGGTGCAGAGACTCAGCACTGGCGTCACCGAAAGCATTTCAAACAGGCTTCTGCAAACTTTCGTCAACGACTGTCTTCGCTCCATACTGAAGATTAGACGGCCGACCAGAAAGAATAAGAAACAAGCTACTCTGGCAGTTCAGCGAACCAGCAGACAACAACCTATCGCCTAAATAATGTTCAGAAGGAAATGGAGATGCACTGGTCATAAGGTGAGGAGGAATTAAGGTGACACTATACACCAGACTGTCGATTGGAACACGAGGGCTCGCACGTGGGTCTCAGGGTGACATACAGGCGATCATATGAAGACGAGATGAAGGAAATCTTGTGGGCAGTTGTGGAGCCAGTTGAGAGTGGTGACAGAAAACAGAGTGCAATGAGGTTTCACCACGCCCCTATAAACGACCTGGTACGGCCGACGGTGGGTAGACTTCGGTCTTTCTCTCGAAATCCTCTCATGTGACCACGCGTTCATAGCCTCCCTCAGTTAGGTCAGGTAAGTCCTATTCACTGAATTCACCCGGTGGGGTCTTCCTCACAAAAGTGAAAGGGCGAATTCCAACGTCTGGTGCTTACAACCGGACTGGTTTGACATTCTGGCCTACTGTGGGCGGCTGGAAAACTCCCATTACAAACCTATGGTGTACATGCGCTCCAGAATCCAAAAGGATAGAATGGCGTATGAACCTGTTTTGATCACCGGTGTGGGAGTCGAGGAACTACCCCACCCCTCGCACAAACAATCAGATTTTGTGTGGCGCACTCCTTGGTGACCATAATGTACCAGGTTTGTGACCTAACAATCATACTACTAGTACTACGACTACTAATACTACTACCAACACTAACACTAACACTACTATTACTAGTAATAATAATAAGCTGTGACACTGAAGCCCTACTTCCCATTCGGGACGGAAGCAACGAATACTAGTCATTATTAAAATAATACATCAGTGAAAGACAACCGTGAAAGATAATTTGTTCAGAATTCCATGGTGATTTCCAGCAATTTTACGAGTCTCCAACCCTTGGTTCTTATAATCCCGAAGACATCAGTAGGAATATAACTAACATTTACGCACTCGGTGTATTGCTGCTGCCTTTCGCTTCGAAGATCACAAACAATGATTCAACAACTTACTTTAGACAACATTCCACATGATTAACAAACGTCCTATGCACTTCAAAAGGCGAAGATTCACAAACTCTTCTATTCACCTACTTTCCTCACCGAACACTCAACATCTAATCACAACATCCCTTACTATGTTATTTCACTGGACCCGAGCACACGAACGGAAGCACCTATCAGTAAAACCTGTGGTCATTTTATTACTTCAGCGGCCTTGTTTTACAGACGTAGAATCCTGTACATGTATTGTGCATTCATCAGTCACGGACAGGATGCCACACGTATTCACACTTCCGATCAAGTCGCACAGGAATCCCTGGATCCTATTCTGCCAGCATCTTCACACAATAGGACTGACTGTCATCTACCTAGTCTAGGTTGGATATATCTTCTCCCGAAATAAGCCAATTCCTTAGAATTCCAAGTTGAAACCACCTTCAACAGTATACTTACAATGAAAATATGCGACAAAGGTGACATCCAATATCACATGCTTACACTCTGGAAAGTTCCCCTAGAAGATCTACACTTCGTCGACGATCCATGTCTCGTCTCTCAAAAAGTCGAAGATTTACGACAGAAATACGACAAGCTGGTAGACGAGGCAGCGAACACACGACTCCGAGTGAACACAGACAAGGCACAGGTAATGAAGATACCCAAACAACCAACCACCTAACCAACAACAACAACAACAACAACAAGCACCAATCACCATCAACGGAAGAAACCTGGAGGAAGTTGTCTCTTTCACTCACTTACAGCAGCATCAATTCAAATACAGGCCATACGAATTACGATGTCAAAGCCAGGATCGGAAAAGCAAGACAGGTACTCATTACTCTGAAATCAGTGTGGAGATCTACTGCACTCAGCACTAGGAACAAGGCACGGATTCTCAACACCAATGTGAAGTCAGTGCTTCTATATGGTGCAGAGACTCAGCACTGGCGTCACCGAAAGCATTTCAAACAGGCTTCTGCAAACTTTCGTCAACGACTGTCTTCGCTCCATACTGAAGATTAGACGGCCGACCAGAAAGAATAAGAAACAAGCTACTCTGGCAGTTCAGCGAACCAGCAGACAACAACCTATCGCCTAAATAATGTTCAGAAGGAAATGGAGATGCACTGGTCATAAGGTGAGGAGGAATTAAGGTGACACTATACACCAGACTGTCGATTGGAACACGAGGGCTCGCACGTGGGTCTCAGGGTGACATACAGGCGATCATATGAAGACGAGATGAAGGAAATCTTGTGGGCAGTTGTGGAGCCAGTTGAGAGTGGTGACAGAAAACAGAGTGCAATGAGGTTTCACCACGCCCCTATAAACGACCTGGTACGGCCGACGGTGGGTAGACTTCGGTCTTTCTCTCGAAATCCTCTCATGTGACCACGCGTTCATAGCCTCCCTCAGTTAGGTCAGGTAAGTCCTATTCACTGAATTCACCCGGTGGGGTCTTCCTCACAAAAGTGAAAGGGCGAATTCCAACGTCTGGTGCTTACAACCGGACTGGTTTGACATTCTGGCCTACTGTGGGCGGCTGGAAAACTCCCATTACAAACCTATGGTGTACATGCGCTCCAGAATCCAAAAGGATAGAATGGCGTATGAACCTGTTTTGATCACCGGTGTGGGAGTCGAGGAACTACCCCACCCCTCGCACAAACAATCAGATTTTGTGTGGCGCACTCCTTGGTGACCATAATGTACCAGGTTTGTGACCTAACAATCATACTACTAGTACTACGACTACTAATACTACTACCAACACTAACACTAACACTACTATTACTAGTAATAATAATAAGCTGTGACACTGAAGCCCTACTTCCCATTCGGGACGGAAGCAACGAATACTAGTCATTATTAAAATAATACATCAGTGAAAGACAACCGTGAAAGATAATTTGTTCAGAATTCCATGGTGATTTCCAGCAATTTTACGAGTCTCCAACCCTTGGTTCTTATAATCCCGAAGACATCAGTAGGAATATAACTAACATTTACGCACTCGGTGTATTGCTGCTGCCTTTCGCTTCGAAGATCACAAACAATGATTCAACAACTTACTTTAGACAACATTCCACATGATTAACAAACGTCCTATGCACTTCAAAAGGCGAAGATTCACAAACTCTTCTATTCACCTACTTTCCTCACCGAACACTCAACATCTAATCACAACATCCCTTACTATGTTATTTCACTGGACCCGAGCACACGAACGGAAGCACCTATCAGTAAAACCTGTGGTCATTTTATTACTTCAGCGGCCTTGTTTTACAGACGTAGAATCCTGTACATGTATTGTGCATTCATCAGTCACGGACAGGATGCCACACGTATTCACACTTCCGATCAAGTCGCACAGGAATCCCTGGATCCTATTCTGCCAGCATCTTCACACAATAGGACTGACTGTCATCTACCTAGTCTAGGTTGGATATATCTTCTCCCGAAATAAGCCAATTCCTTAGAATTCCAAGTTGAAACCACCTTCAACAGTATACTTACAATGAAAATATGCGACAAAGGTGACATCCAATATCACATGCTTACACTCTGGAAAGTTCCCCTAGAAGATCTACACTTCGTCGACGATCCATGTCTCGTCTCTCAAAAAGTCGAAGATTTACGACAGAAATACGACAAGCTGGTAGACGAGGCAGCGAACACACGACTCCGAGTGAACACAGACAAGGCACAGGTAATGAAGATACCCAAACAACCAACCACCTAACCAACAACAACAACAACAACAACAACAAGCACCAATCACCATCAACGGAAGAAACCTGGAGGAAGTTGTCTCTTTCACTCACTTACAGCAGCATCAATTCAAATACAGGCCATACGAATTACGATGTCAAAGCCAGGATCGGAAAAGCAAGACAGGTACTCATTACTCTGAAATCAGTGTGGAGATCTACTGCACTCAGCACTAGGAACAAGGCACGGATTCTCAACACCAATGTGAAGTCAGTGCTTCTATATGGTGCAGAGACTCAGCACTGGCGTCACCGAAAGCATTTCAAACAGGCTTCTGCAAACTTTCGTCAACGACTGTCTTCGCTCCATACTGAAGATTAGACGGCCGACCAGAAAGAATAAGAAACAAGCTACTCTGGCAGTTCAGCGAACCAGCAGACAACAACCTATCGCCTAAATAATGTTCAGAAGGAAATGGAGATGCACTGGTCATAAGGTGAGGAGGAATTAAGGTGACACTATACACCAGACTGTCGATTGGAACACGAGGGCTCGCACGTGGGTCTCAGGGTGACATACAGGCGATCATATGAAGACGAGATGAAGGAAATCTTGTGGGCAGTTGTGGAGCCAGTTGAGAGTGGTGACAGAAAACAGAGTGCAATGAGGTTTCACCACGCCCCTATAAACGACCTGGTACGGCCGACGGTGGGTAGACTTCGGTCTTTCTCTCGAAATCCTCTCATGTGGCCACGCGTTCATAGCCTCCCTCGGTTAGGTCAGGTAAGTCCTATTCACTGAATTCACCCGGTGGGGTCTTCCTCACAAAAGTGAAAGGGCGAATTCCAACGTCTGGTGCTTACAACCGGACTGGTTTGACATTCTGGCCTACTGTGGGCGGCTGGAAAACTCCCATTACAAACCTATGGTGTACATGCGCTCCAGAATCCAAAAGGATAGAATGGCGTATGAACCTGTTTTGATCACCGGTGTGGGAGTCGAGGAACTACCCCACCCCTCGCACAAACAATCAGATTTTGTGTGGCGCACTCCTTGGTGACCATAATGTACCAGGTTTGTGACCTAACAATCATACTACTAGTACTACGACTACTAATACTACTACCAACACTAACACTAACACTACTATTACTAGTAATAATAATAAGCTGTGACACTGAAGCCCTACTTCCCATTCGGGACGGAAGCAACGAATACTAGTCATTATTAAAATAATACATCGGTGAAAGACAACCGTGAAAGATAATTTGTTCAGAATTCCATGGTGATTTCCAGCAATTTTACGAGTCTCCAACCCTTGGTTCTTATAATCCCGAAGACATCAGTAGGAATATAACTAACATTTACGCACTCGGTGTATTGCTGCTGCCTTTCGCTTCGAAGATCACAAACAATGATGCAACAACTTACTTTAGACAACATTCCACATGATTAACAAACGTCCTATGCACTTCAAAAGGCGAAGATTCACAAACTCTTCTATTCACCTACTTTCCTCACCGAACACTCAACATCTAATCACAACATCCCTTACTATGTTATTTCACTGGACCCGAGCACACGAACGGAAGCACCTATCAGTAAAACCTGTGGTCATTTTATTACTTCAGCGGCCTTGTTTTACAGACGTAGAATCCTGTACATGTATTGTGCATTCATCAGTCACGGACAGGATGCCACACGTATTCACACTTCCGATCAAGTCGCACAGGAATCCCTGGATCCTATTCTGCCAGCATCTTCACACAATAGGACTGACTGTCATCTACCTAGTCTAGGTTGGATATATCTTCTCCCGAAATAAGCCAATTCCTTAGAATTCCAAGTTGAAACCACCTTCAACAGTATACTTACAATGAAAATATGCGACAAAGGTGACATCCAATATCACATGCTTACACTCTGGAAAGTTCCCCTAGAAGATCTACACTTCGTCGACGATCCATGTCTCGTCTCTCAAAAAGTCGAAGATTTACGACAGAAATACGACAAGCTGGTAGACGAGGCAGCGAACACACGACTCCGAGTGAACACAGACAAGGCACAGGTAATGAAGATACCCAAACAACCAACCACCTAACCAACAACAACAACAACAACAACAACAAGCACCAATCACCATCAACGGAAGAAACCTGGAGGAAGTTGTCTCTTTCACTCACTTACAGCAGCATCAATTCAAATACAGGCCATACGAATTACGATGTCAAAGCCAGGATCGGAAAAGCAAGACAGGTACTCATTACTCTGAAATCAGTGTGGAGATCTACTGCACTCAGCACTAGGAACAAGGCACGGATTCTCAACACCAATGTGAAGTCAGTGCTTCTATATGGTGCAGAGACTCAGCACTGGCGTCACCGAAAGCATTTCAAACAGGCTTCTGCAAACTTTCGTCAACGACTGTCTTCGCTCCATACTGAAGATTAGACGGCCGACCAGAAAGAATAAGAAACAAGCTACTCTGGCAGTTCAGCGAACCAGCAGACAACAACCTATCGCCTAAATAATGTTCAGAAGGAAATGGAGATGCACTGGTCATAAGGTGAGGAGGAATTAAGGTGACACTATACACCAGACTGTCGATTGGAACACGAGGGCTCGCACGTGGGTCTCAGGGTGACATACAGGCGATCATATGAAGACGAGATGAAGGAAATCTTGTGGGCAGTTGTGGAGCCAGTTGAGAGTGGTGACAGAAAACAGAGTGCAATGAGGTTTCACCACGCCCCTATAAACGACCTGGTACGGCCGACGGTGGGTAGACTTCGGTCTTTCTCTCGAAATCCTCTCATGTGGCCACGCGTTCATAGCCTCCCTCGGTTAGGTCAGGTAAGTCCTATTCACTGAATTCACCCGGTGGGGTCTTCCTCACAAAAGTGAAAGGGCGAATTCCAACGTCTGGTGCTTACAACCGGACTGGTTTGACATTCTGGCCTACTGTGGGCGGCTGGAAAACTCCCATTACAAACCTATGGTGTACATGCGCTCCAGAATCCAAAAGGATAGAATGGCGTATGAACCTGTTTTGATCACCGGTGTGGGAGTCGAGGAACTACCCCACCCCTCGCACAAACAATCAGATTTTGTGTGGCGCACTCCTTGGTGACCATAATGTACCAGGTTTGTGACCTAACAATCATACTACTAGTACTACGACTACTAATACTACTACCAACACTAACACTAACACTACTATTACTAGTAATAATAATAAGCTGTGACACTGAAGCCCTACTTCCCATTCGGGACGGAAGCAACGAATACTAGTCATTATTAAAATAATACATCGGTGAAAGACAACCGTGAAAGATAATTTGTTCAGAATTCCATGGTGATTTCCAGCAATTTTACGAGTCTCCAACCCTTGGTTCTTATAATCCCGAAGACATCAGTAGGAATATAACTAACATTTACGCACTCAGTGTATTGCTGCTGCCTTTCGCTTCGAAGATCACAAACAATGATACAACAACTTACTTTAGACAACATTCCACATGATTAACAAACGTCCTATGCACTTCAAAAGGCGAAGATTCACAAACTCTTCTATTCACCTACTTTCCTCACCGAACACTCAACATCTAATCACAACATCCCTTACTATGTTATTTCACTGGACCCGAGCACACGAACGGAAGCACCTATCAGTAAAACCTGTGGTCATTTTATTACTTCAGCGGCCTTGTTTTACAGACGTAGAATCCTGTACATGTATTGTGCATTCATCAGTCACGGACAGGATGCCACACGTATTCACACTTCCGATCAAGTCGCACAGGAATCCCTGGATCCTATTCTGCCAGCATCTTCACACAATAGGACTGACTGTCATCTACCTAGTCTAGGTTGGATATATCTTCTCCCGAAATAAGCCAATTCCTTAGAATTCCAAGTTGAAACCACCTTCAACAGTATACTTACAATGAAAATATGCGACAAAGGTGACATCCAATATCACATGCTTACACTCTGGAAAGTTCCCCTAGAAGATCTACACTTCGTCGACGATCCATGTCTCGTCTCTCAAAAAGTCGAAGATTTACGACAGAAATACGACAAGCTGGTAGACGAGGCAGCGAACACACGACTCCGAGTGAACACAGACAAGGCACAGGTAATGAAGATACCCAAACAACCAACCACCTAACCAACAACAACAACAACAACAACAACAAGCACCAATCACCATCAACGGAAGAAACCTGGAGGAAGTTGTCTCTTTCACTCACTTACAGCAGCATCAATTCAAATACAGGCCATACGAATTACGATGTCAAAGCCAGGATCGGAAAAGCAAGACAGGTACTCATTACTCTGAAATCAGTGTGGAGATCTACTGCACTCAGCACTAGGAACAAGGCACGGATTCTCAACACCAATGTGAAGTCAGTGCTTCTATATGGTGCAGAGACTCAGCACTGGCGTCACCGAAAGCATTTCAAACAGGCTTCTGCAAACTTTCGTCAACGACTGTCTTCGCTCCATACTGAAGATTAGACGGCCGACCAGAAAGAATAAGAAACAAGCTACTCTGGCAGTTCAGCGAACCAGCAGACAACAACCTATCGCCTAAATAATGTTCAGAAGGAAATGGAGATGCACTGGTCATAAGGTGAGGAGGAATTAAGGTGACACTATACACCAGACTGTCGATTGGAACACGAGGGCTCGCACGTGGGTCTCAGGGTGACATACAGGCGATCATATGAAGACGAGATGAAGGAAATCTTGTGGGCAGTTGTGGAGCCAGTTGAGAGTGGTGACAGAAAACAGAGTGCAATGAGGTTTCACCACGCCCCTATAAACGACCTGGTACGGCCGACGGTGGGTAGACTTCGGTCTTTCTCTCGAAATCCTCTCATGTGGCCACGCGTGTTCATAGCCTCCCTCGGTTAGGTCAGGTAAGTCCTATTCACTGAATTCACCCGGTGGGGTCTTCCTCACAAAAGTGAAAGGGCGAATTCCAACGTCTGGTGCTTACAACCGGACTGGTTTGACATTCTGGCCTACTGTGGGCGGCTGGAAAACTCCCATTACAAACCTATGGTGTACATGCGCTCCAGAATCCAAAAGGATAGAATGGCGTATGAACCTGTTTTGATCACCGGTGTGGGAGTCGAGGAACTACCCCACCCCTCGCACAAACAATCAGATTTTGTGTGGCGCACTCCTTGGTGACCATAATGTACCAGGTTTGTGACCTAACAATCATACTACTAGTACTACGACTACTAATACTACTACCAACACTAACACTAACACTACTATTACTAGTAATAATAATAAGCTGTGACACTGAAGCCCTATTTCCCACTCGGGACGGAAGCAACGAATACTAGTCATTATTAAAATAATACATCGGTGAAAGACAACCGTGAAAGATAATTTGTTCAGAATTCCATGGTGATTTCCAGCAATTTTACGAGTCTCCAACCCTTGGTTCTTATAATCCCGAAGACATCAGTAGGAATATAACTAACATTTACGCACTCAGTGTATTGCTGCTGCCTTTCGCTTCGAAGATCACAAACAATGATACAACAACTTACTTTAGACAACATTCCACATGATTAACAAACGTCCTATGCACTTCAAAAGGCGAAGATTCACAAACTCTTCTATTCACCTACTTTCCTCACCGAACACTCAACATCTAATCACAACATCCCTTACTATGTTATTTCACTGGACCCGAGCACACGAACGGAAGCACCTATCAGTAAAACCTGTGGTCATTTTATTACTTCAGCGGCCTTGTTTTACAGACGTAGAATCCTGTACATGTATTGTGCATTCATCAGTCACGGACAGGATGCCACACGTATTCACACTTCCGATCAAGTCGCACAGGAATCCCTGGATCCTATTCTGCCAGCATCTTCACACAATAGGACTGACTGTCATCTACCTAGTCTAGGTTGGATATATCTTCTCCCGAAATAAGCCAATTCCTTAGAATTCCAAGTTGAAACCACCTTCAACAGTATACTTACAATGAAAATATGCGACAAAGGTGACATCCAATATCACATGCTTACACTCTGGAAAGTTCCCCTAGAAGATCTACACTTCGTCGACGATCCATGTCTCGTCTCTCAAAAAGTCGAAGATTTACGACAGAAATACGACAAGCTGGTAGACGAGGCAGCGAACACACGACTCCGAGTGAACACAGACAAGGCACAGGTAATGAAGATACCCAAACAACCAACCACCTAACCAACAACAACAACAACAACAACAACAAGCACCAATCACCATCAACGGAAGAAACCTGGAGGAAGTTGTCTCTTTCACTCACTTACAGCAGCATCAATTCAAATACAGGCCATACGAATTACGATGTCAAAGCCAGGATCGGAAAAGCAAGACAGGTACTCATTACTCTGAAATCAGTGTGGAGATCTACTGCACTCAGCACTAGGAACAAGGCACGGATTCTCAACACCAATGTGAAGTCAGTGCTTCTATATGGTGCAGAGACTCATCACTGGCGTCACCGAAAGCATTTCAAACAGGCTTCTGCAAACTTTCGTCAACGACTGTCTTCGCTCCATACTGAAGATTAGACGGCCGACCAGAAAGAATAAGAAACAAGCTACTCTGGCAGTTCAGCGAACCAGCAGACAACAACCTATCGCCTAAATAATGTTCAGAAGGAAATGGAGATGCACTGGTCATAAGGTGAGGAGGAATTAAGGTGACACTATACACCAGACTGTCGATTGGAACACGAGGGCTCGCACGTGGGTCTCAGGGTGACATTGTGTATTTATTGTGTTTGGGAATTTCGACGGTTTAGGTTAGAAGGTATGGAATGATGTTATGATTAAGAGGTTGGGTTTTATTCGATGATTTTTTTAATTAATGAGGGAATGTTGAGTATTAGGTAAGTGGATGATAGTGGGAGTGTAAATATGACGTTCAGTTGGTGAAATTTTGCGGGCCTTTTGGAGAGTGGAGTGTTTTTACTTTCGTTGTTTTTGTGGTTTATATGACGGTGGGCTATTGAGTAAAACCCTTTTTCGAGGGATCGTATCGACTTCCATGTGTCGTAGTTTACGTGAAATAGGTGTTACGAGAAACGAACTCATATCGGCGGTGACTGACCCAAAAGTGTTTTCTTGCACTTCACTAGTTTGAGAAGTTTCATTCCAATCTGAGATGATTGATAAATACTGATCATCCGCAACGCTGAAAAGTAATCGTAAAACCTAAAAAGGAAAAGGTTGTTGTTTAATAAATTGTAAAAGTCCGTTTTTTATGATTCACTAACATTTACGTCGTGAAAAAAAAAACGAAACACTGTCTGTTCAGTGTACTCTACTCCGTAGTTCATGCTCCGAAGTAGATAACGATTAAGCTTCACTTTATTTCAGCAAAAAGTGAGCTGATCTTTGTGTAAAACAAGTGAAGAAGAAACCAGTGATGTTTTGATGAAATTGACTGTGAAAGTTAACAAAAACTAAAAGGTATGGTTGATTTGGCATTAAGAAGATTTCCATTTCCTTATAAGGAGGAAACTACGATAACTAGGTGAAATGAAGTGAACCAAACAAATTTATTTTATAAATTTACTGATATAGCCTAGTATGTTTAAACTACTTTCCATTTACCAAGTTTTCAGACAGTATTATCACTGTTACATACTAGGTCTTGTAGGTACATCGTCAAGTGCGTCGACACGTTTAATGTTTTGACTGACATATGAAAAGAAACGAAATTTTCTTTGATAGATTCTATGAAATAACAATCCTCTGTGATAAGTTGGTTGCAGTATAGAAAAATCCCTGTTTAAACATTTGGAAATAAGAATGATTGAGCTAAGAAATATTTACTTTTCAATTCAGTTGATAAGTTGGTTTGTTTGTTGATATAACATGGATTTACGATCTAAAGCGATTGGTATAAGAACATTTAAAGAGGCACATATTTATTTACAACTCTGTCACATTTCGTTGAACCCCATAAACATGGCTTATTGGAACAATACTTGTCTGTTGATGCTTTTTTACTGAATGATAGTTCAATGTTTATTTTAAATTCACTCAAAATGCTCGCCATCATCAGGAGGCATTATTTAAAGTGTCCCCTTTTTGCCTCACACATATGATATCATTCTTTTATCTATTTAGTTTTGACAAGATATCTGAACCCGGATTCATCGTAGAAAAGTCACAATTTTGTATAAAAGCAAAGCAATCCTCAAAGCGACCTAAATATTTTAACCTTTTTTTATGGTAAGATGAATTCAAATTCATCAGTTTTGAGTGGTCATGACCACTTTGTTTTAAGATTAAGTTAATTTTTACCTCGGACATTTAATCTTTGGAGTGTTGGAATTCGAAGAATTGTAATGATATTAATCACAACTCTCTTATCAGTTTGATGTCACACAGCACCACCTGTGGAAAACAGTTATATGATTTAACATGTTGTAGTAACAAAACGAGATTAAAAAACGTACATCTTGCTGAGGTTTTGTTTCCGTAATAGCTTGCATAATTTGAGGTGCTGGACAAGAATATCCAACCAGCGTCGGCCAAATACTTTAGACAAATTCTCTTCACTCATCTGACAAGCTGGTGTATTAGAAACGGCCTAAAAAGTGTATGGAGACAGAATAAATTTAGTAGTAATCATCTGGACTAAAGTCAAATATGTCGAAAATCAAAAAGATAGACATGAAAAATTGCATCTTTGATTACCTTTAAATGAAGCATAAGAAAGGAAAGAGTATGTCGATTAGGAGTTGGTAATTTCTTCAAAACGTTAACTGCGGACTCAGTAGCTTTGGGTACATTTGTTATGTACTCTTCACTGACAGCAATTAGATTTGATCTTTGCGAATAAGTAACTAATGGTTCTTCTAAACTCCGTAGGAATAATTTTAAACAACAGCAGATAACATGAATATCATCTATTAAAGCCAAGCTCGGTGTACTGCGACTACGTAGAAATTTCTCATATAGATCTGACGTTAGGAAAGAAATGAAAACATGACAAGTATGAGTGTAAGAGAGAGGCACTTTTCAAAATACTATGTTTTACTTTTTTTAAAGAACTGGCACATAGGTTTAGCAACTGCATACCAGTTTATACTTGAACTAAGCCTGAAGGCACAAGACAGAATAAAGTGGATAAGAATGAAATTTCTCTCGAAAGTTAAATACACCTTGTAGTAGAATTAACACATACCAGTATGTAATTATCAATAATAAGAGGCAACTAAACGGGAATTTCCATTTTATGATCAGAAGCTGACAGGAAAAAAATAACCTAAATAGACTGAAAGAGGTTTGATTTGTATTACCAACAGGGTCTCTAAACATCTGATCGCAGTTAGCAGAGTACAGAATCTCCTTTTGTTTGGTCAAGGATATAACTCCAAATGAAACGTAGGTAATTAGTATGAAACAGAATATAAACCTGTGAATTGAAGAACTAATAATTAATTGAAAAACATGCTTATTAGCTATTCTTAGAAGACCTGTTAATAGTTCACATACCTCGAACTTGTTTTTCAGAACCAGAAACACGATAAAGTCCAACAGTTTGCATACCCCGAGCCATCACTTCATTTACACAATGTATCACCAGGCCGGGTATTTGTGGAAATTGATTAGAAGGGCATAATAAAGACAAACTTAAATTACGTGACCCTTTTCTTCTGATAGCTGTAGGACTGCCAGAAACTCGTTCCATAGAACAACGGCTACGACAGTGGGTCAGCGGAGAGAGAGGAATGTAAGCTGATGGTTTGGATGGCATTGCTGCACCACGACTTGTTTTAGTGTGTGCTAGATGTGGTGCAATCGGTGTTATACAAGTTTGAATAAGCTATGAAGAGAAGAGTATTACAGCAGTTGGATTAAATACATAAAAAACAGGATTCGCGTAATAGACACCAGACATTTAGCTTCAAATTATCTGACTTACATCTCTTTTGAAAGCTTATTCGAATTTGTGTCTCAGGAAAGCCAAAAAACACAAATGAATAAAATGATAGGATTATCAGATTAGCATATCACAATAATTCAGAGGCTTATGTTCCCTAAAATCCTGTTAGGATGGAAATTTTTTTAAGGTGGTGCTACAATGAAAAGTAGCAATTAAAACAGCCCACATTGTGGGCGATTTTTTAAAGGCAAAGTCGTTCTGCTAGCTCGGTGTAGTAGTACAGCATATCTTGTATCTAATTTTCGAGAGTCGGTAAATGTTAGTATTAAAAATGTAGCTCTTCTAGAAATCTTTAGAACAGGAGGAAAGGATGAAGATGTCAAAACTACTATCAGAAAGGAAAGACAAACCTTCATCACTCTGAAATCAGTTTGGAAATTTTCTACACTCAGTATGAAGAACGAAATTCGGATTTCCAACACTAATGTAAAGTCTGTCAGTTCTTCTCTATGTGTCAGAAACTTAGCGCTGGCCTCATGAAAACCATTTCCAACAGGTTACTGACTTTTGTCAATAACTGCCTTCGGTGGCTGCATACTGAAGATCAAATAGCCAGAAAGAATTAATAACAAGAAAGTATGGGGACTAACCAACCAAGAACCGACTGCCCAACAAATATGCACAAGAAAATTGAGATGGACTGGGCACACGGTGAGGAGACCGTTAGTTAGCATTGCACGCCAAGCCCCTGAGTGCAGCCTGAATGGGAAATGACAAATGGGGTGTCTGAGGGTCAAATGGAGGTGGTCGTGCGAGAAGATGAGAGGCTATGAGCAAACGTGCGACTAGCTTAAGAGGATCGCAGAAAAAACGACAAAATGGAGTCATGCTGTTGACGTAATATTTTCCACTCGCAAGCCAAGGGAATAACAATAATTATAATAATTAGCGACAGAGGTGTCTAGTCAACACTGTAAGAGGAAGTAGCAGAGATTGTGTGCAATAACGTCAAGAAACTAAAAATACCATGAGTACAATGTTTCGGTGATTGGAGGCAGTGTGCAAGAACAAGAATATAGAAAAAGAGACAAGGATTTCACTTGACCAACAACACCAAAAATCGAATAGACCTCATCCCACTGTTGCTCGAGAAAGCGGAAACGCAGCCTCCTAGGCGCCAAATCGATAAGAACAAATGTATCATAAAACCACCATTTGTTGTAAGAAACCTCGCAAGTCAAGTTGAAAGCCCTTAAAGAAGCTACAGATACATAAATTTACGTTCAACACGTAAGTACAAAGGACACCACTACAGTCATCGGAGCAAAGTCCGGGACATTAAGCAGCAACACTGAGGACTTTTTCGTGAAAGAAAACTGGAAATCTGAAAACGACGTGTAGTATAACTTGCATAACTGCCTTAGGAAAGTGGCGAAACAAGGAATGGTTCTTTACAAACACCCAGAAGCTATTAATTAAATCAACAAAGGAATGGTAAAATTGAAGATGAACCAGTGAAAAGATGAGCAATGAAAGGACAAGCTGTGTTCAGCCTATGGTGCACTGAACGAAGGAGTGAAGAGTGCTAGGAAAAAAACAAAACGCTTTTACGATACAGTAGCAAATGAAGCAGAACAGGCTGTAGATAAGAGGCATCCCAGATAACTACATCAGTTAACCAAATCGCTATTCGGGAGATCAACACAGATGAGACTAGTCAAAGGTAGTGAAGCGAATCTAACTAATAGAAAGGAGAAGCAAAAGGAAAAATGGGCTGATCACTTCGAAGAACTCTTGCCCCATGCCTCACAAAGTCGAAGATTTACGACAGAAATACGACAAGCTGGTAGACGAGGCAGCGAACACACGACTCCGAGTGAACACAGACAAGGCACAGGTAATGAAGATACCCAAACAACCAACCACCTAACCAACAACAACAACAACAACAACAACAAGCACCAATCACCATCAACGGAAGAAACCTGGAGGAAGTTGTCTCTTTCACTCACTTACAGCAGCATCAATTCAAATACAGGCCATACGAATTACGATGTCAAAGCCAGGATCGGAAAAGCAAGACAGGTACTCATTACTCTGAAATCAGTGTGGAGATCTACTGCACTCAGCACAAGTAATCCACATATGAAAAAAATTCAAAGGACTTCAGCAACCATGTAGGTTAGCAATCATAAATTTCCGTAGATTTTTACAAGGCGTCTTTAGAGGTGACTTATCCCAAGTTTTGAAACCACGTGAGACTATGATTATTTATGAGAGTTTTGTTTTTTGGAAGCATTCAAGGCATCAAGGCATAGTCTTGATCAGTTACACCTATAATCAGACCCAACTTTGAGTTCAAATGTGAGAAGCTTTATTATTAAGTTGCAAATGTGGTTTCATGAAACCAGAAACGATGTTTGTTGACTTGAATTGTTAGTGACAATCATAAACAACAGAAAACCTGTGTGAACCCAGAGAACATCTTGTTTCGATCAATCACATATGGCCTATTCAAGAGTGGCAAATGAGCCACACTAGCAAAGTAAACTTTGTGGGTCGGTATTATGCTGCAAGAAACTCTAGTCGCAACACTTACAATGTATGCACCAAGGCGCTTCTTTGTATGCTTAATACACAGAAAAGGAGAAATTCATTACATTGTTTGTCATATGCATACGATAGGTACGTGCGCCAGATAATTAACGACATTCATTAGTTCGACAGCTACCTTGTTTCAGTTGCGAAATACACTGGAATCGAAAGCTGTTCTAACAGCCACATGGACAGAAAAAAACACTCTACACGAGCGTATTTGTGCCCGTGTGACCCTTAAGAATAGATTACTCCAATTCAATGATATAAAACTGATTTCCGGGCTTGGAAGACATACAGTAAGATTAATCGTGTTGTTATGATAACAGTTATAACGTATTCCATTGATCACAAATTTAGTTTATAGACTGGACTTCAAAGGTGAAGTACAAGCACAGGACCCCTCACAAAATTCTCTTAAAATTTCCTATGCAAAAATATTTTATCCATAATCATATTCGTCTTTACCATCTGGTTAAGTCTAGAATATATGTAACAAGGAGAGACAAACCTTCACAACCAACTCAGTCATACACATATTTTGCAAACCAACAACACAATCCCTTCACATTCAGTCAATCAAGTCTAACATATATATTAAAACACTAACATAGCTGCGGATAAACAAATTGATAATGTGTCTCTCTTACGTGTTGTCGGCAGTTAGGGTGAACAACAAGCCGACATATTAAACATTTATAGGCCATTTTGGCAAAAGTAATGCGACGAGCACACGCACTGCACGTTTCCAGTCGTAAAATTGTTCGTGATACAAAATTGTGAGGGCGATTTAGACGATTAATAGTTTCCAGATGCTATTAGATATAAAATAAAAAATTGTAAATCAAACTAAGTTTGAAATGAAGGGGAAAAAATCTTGCATTTTGATTTATATATATATATATATATATGTCGGTAGCACAGTGGGTAGGACTGTCACCGACCATGCACATGGTCCGGGGTTCGATCCCCTGCTGGCACACACCTGATATCAATGGTTGGTCTGAAAAATTTGGGCCACCGACACCACATGCTGAAAATTCAATACTTCTATCAAAAATACTGTGTGGTTTCAAGCTGTAATCAAAATAAAAAAACAAATAAATATATATTATTATTATTCCCTTGCGTTTCGAGTGGAACATAGGGCTTCAACAACACATCTCCACTCTGTCCTATCTTCTGCCGTCCTCTTCAGCTTCTATCACGACTGCCCAAACTCTCTCATCTCCCTCTCACACGATCTCCTCCATGTCACCTTAGGACGACCCACTCGTTGCTTCCCACTGGCATTCCACTCGAGGTCCTGGCGCGCGATGTCATCCAAATTTTTCCTCAATGTATGATTCATACACCTCCAGTTTCTCCTACATATACTTGTTGGGCGATCTGCTCTTGGTTGGTTTGTTCCACTGCAGAGATTCCTGTTACTGCTGCTTTCTTTCCACTTGACAGTGAGTATGGAGCGAGGGCAGCTGTTGATGAAAGTTTACAATCTGTTCAAAATCATTTTCGTTACACGCAATGCAAGTTTCTAACCCGCATAGAAGAACCAACTTAACATTGACATTGAAAATGCGAATCTTGTTCTTTATGCTGAGTGAGGAAGACTTCCAAACCGCTTTCAGGTTTGTGAAGGTGTAACTTGCCATTCCAATTCTGATTGACTTTGACATCTTCGTCCGTTCCGCCTGTAGTTGAAACGATGCTTCCCAGATAATTGAAGGAAGCAACTCCTGTTAAATCTCTCCCGTTGATGGTAATAGGTCCTGGTTGTTGTTATTGTTGCTGTTGATCGGTTATCTTCATCACCTCTGTCTTCTCTGTGTTCACCTGCAGTCCTGTTTCCGCTGCCTCTTCAGGCAGTTTGTTGGTTTCCGCTTGCAAATCTTCGAGTTTGTGTGATATTAGACATCTGCAAAATCCAGATCTTCTAGAGTCTTCTTATCGGTATATATTAAGTGATAAAATTGCCCATTGAGATTTTTCAAAGGAATGGTTACTGAACAAAGAATATTCTTCTGGATAACTTCATCATCAGATTCCACAGTTATATATACATAATATTAAATGAATTAGTGCTATTAACAATACTAGTGTTTAAATAACATCGAATAGATAATAATATCAATGGATTACAGTTCGATGGCATCAACGTAACGATACACTGAATATCAGGAAAACTAGGAAAATACAAATTCATAGTCCCCACTGAAGGCCAGGGGAGTAGTAGTAGCCGGACTTTTGAACGACCTTATCGGAAAATTCTCATTTAATTGCCGGTATATGGATCACACCTATATTTTTGTAATAATGATTCAGATAGGGACATAATAATAATAACTCAATTCAATGAAGTATATTGTGCTATGAAATTCACGTGTGAAGAGGAATCCCAAACTAGAATTGCCTTTCTAGATGTCCTCCTTACAAGAAAACCAGATGATAGTATAAAGAGAAATATGCATATGAAAAGTAAAATATATATACACATTTCCATAGCTTCGTTCCTATCCAGTACAAAAGAAATTAAGTAGGGACCCTCAGCCGCAGGGTTAAAGGCAATTAATAAAATGAACAAGGATTGTATATGATACCCTGACAAACAAATGCATCAGGGAACATATGACTAAGAAAGTTGAGAAGGACTATCCACTATCCGTAGACAAGAAGCTTTTATGCACACGACTGCAATTCAAGGACGACATACATGGCGAAATAATTACCAAGTTAAAAAATCAACTCAAAGAACTTTAAATGCTGGCAAACTACAAGTCATATAATCTACCCGACCGATGATGATTGCTCAAGTGAAAGATGAAGTACCTTGACTAGCCACTTCTAACTGTATCCAAAATCTCAACTGGGCTTGTGGAGCGAGTTAACTTGACCGTTGCTCTAGGAACTTGATTTTTCGTGCTCGAGAACATTCACCTGTGTGGTTAAATAAAGGTGTAGTGAGAAGCATCAGTAGCCGGATATCAGGACATCTGGTGCAAATCAGCCACAAAAGTAATATTGAAGAGTCCTTTTCTATTATCTATTGGGTATCAGACAAACTGTCGGAAAAATCGAGGTACCGCATACTCCAAACAGCAGAGGCTATCGCGATTCGCCTGAAACAACCAGTGGAGAAGTAGCAACTCCAGCCGCTACTACTGCCCTGGTCTTCAGTGGAGACTATGAATTCATGAATTTGTATTATTTTTCCTAGTTTTCCTGATATTCAGTGTATCGTTATGTTGATGCCATCGAACTGTAATCCATTGATATTATTATCTATTCGATGTTATTTAAACACTAGTATTGTTAATAGCACTAATTCATTTAATATTATGTATATATAACTGTGGAACCTGATGATGAAGTTATCCAGAAGAATATTCTTTGTTCAGTAACCATTCCTTTGAAAAATCTCAATGGGTAATTTTAATCAGTAGTGACTCACTTAGCCCTATACTAACGACTAATCTATCCCCAGGTGCACTTATCCAGTGTACTGCTCACTTCACTGAGTAAAATAGTGTGTGTGTGTGTGCTACTGTCATATCATACATAACTGAGATATTCTTTGCGCCTGAAACGTAACTCTACCCGTAATGAGACATGGGTCTGTTACAATTCAAATGTTTTTCTTGAGATCTAGTCAAACTAATATCAGTATCGAAATTAGCAAGTGAAACGGATGCTTGATAGGTGAAGATGAACGAGACACAAATAGGTGATTGACCACCTGTAGGATAGCATCATTAGCATCAGTTCATCACCGCTTGATTGTGATGGTGGTCAACTGGCCTTAGAGATACGCAAATCTAATTGTTTTCTGGTTTCATGAACCATAAGCCTATTACTGTCGTCAGCAGACACTTGAAGACAAGTAGGAAGTGATGATAAATCCGAAATCTCAAAGAAATCTGCTCACACATTGGAGAAATACGCTGCTCGGTGCTGCAATTTACTCTCCACTTGAAAGAAATGTTAGCAGTTGTATTACACCATAAATGATGTCCTCAAAAGAGTAACTACGTTTTACCATTGTATCAAATAGGTGTTTTCGCACTTGAAGTGATTTCAAAAGAAATACTTTTTACGAGACATACAATTACTTGTAGCAAGTTATCAAATGTTTAATGATAGAGACTTCATTACCTGTGCTGTGTATTTAGGAGATTTTGACAACCTTTCACGAGAACGCTGTAAGAAAAATTTTTGCATAGATGAACTCCGTAATTCTTGTTTTGTAGTAGAACATCTAGGGATGCCAACTTGACCAGTCGAACTTGCCCTGGGAAACTTTTTTGATCCACGACTGCTAATAAAAAAATTGCGATTTTGTTACTTATTTAAAGACGAAAACATCACAGAGATCAAGCTTACAATAGGTTTATGAGATTAATTTCGTATAGCTCTTATGATGCAAAAATATGTAAAGGAAAAGTGTATACAGAAAAAAATCCACATATTCCTTTTAATGGGTACCATGCGAGCTCTTTTACACCAAGGATCTGTGTATACGGAAAAAGACTAAGTCAGTTATTATGGTAGTGAAATCAGTCAACAGCATACAAAGGATATAGACACTAAAACTCAAAGTGGAATTTGAATTTCTGTGAACTATTAAGTAAGATTAACAACACAACTGCTCTAATTAATATAAGTAATCTGGACATAAACTAAGAAAACAACAACAGATGTCAAAGGCACCAATTAACTGCCTATGAGTTTTTGAAAATTATGACAATTACTTCACAATAAAATACAGCATTTAACATAGTCATTTAAAATACTAGTTTATGCTGCTTAATACAATAAATTATAGCAGAGATTAAAAACTATATACTGCAGGTAGAGAGGAATTTACAAATCCACAAACCTGATAGATAGCTGCTTCCTTGACTTGGTGTCCGGACTTGAACATCGCAATGACCTAACGAGCAAAATCTGATGGAACTAATGTTCCTGCAGATTCTAGCATGCCAAAAAGGTTGTTTGGATAGCGATTAGACTAAAAGCAGTTGCTGTCATAGTGTAGGTTGTCTACACTATATCTTGAGGGTTTAAAAGCGAAGTCGTACTACTAGCAAACAGGGGTGTAACGTAGGGTTTTTACCTCAGCCAGCATGCCAGCTGTGCTGCTTCTCAACTCCGGAAAGGGGGCAGTTAGAAAAGGTCAACCCGAAAAATATACATCCCGACTGACCTTCCAGTGGTCCGTAGCAGTCAATAAGATATAATACGGACGCAGGTCCAGAACTCACTTCAAACAGACCGTATGTGGCTGTTTTTCGGGCTCTGCTGTGACACAATATCAATGGTTCTTTTGTTTCAGGTACCCAAAGAAAACAACTCCCATCGTGTGGGCAGCTAAAAATTAATAGTCACCCACACACTTCCGTAAGCACACAAAGCTTTTCTGACGACCTTCCATGTTCACCTTCATCACTTTGATCGCCTTGCTTTTCTCCTACTGTTAATACTATCCAACAGATCTTCCTTTAACTCTGCGACTATTAGTAGCGCCGACATCCGGAAAAACACTACTGATGGTGTCTTAAAACCACTCTGCAAAGTTCACACTCGAGCACTTCACATCAAAATTCTTAGTCGAAGCGGACATGCTTCACCAACCAGAACTCAAGCATCCCGAGTAATGGATGCGTTGTGTTACGGAAAAATGCGTACGAGACCCAAATACGGTTATTCCTCTAACCCCACCAGATTAACATGGTGAATCTCCAGAATTCATCATACGGATGTCAAAAGATTCTTCAGCCAGTTTGCGCGGACTCCCAGGTGTAAGGATAACATTGAGTGCTAATTCACTGAATCTCAGCAGATAGTCGGAAGTATGCCGGTCAGATCTGTCGGAAAGAAAGACTGTGATACATATCTATTTCTTTACAACAGACTACAGCTTGGACGAAGTAAAAGATGAGTTTTAGCAGAAGTCATCCAGTTCGCTGCTGAAAGCAAAACGATCTGATATAGTCGTTTTGGCAGGTGATTTCAGTGCTCAAGTAGGGAAACTGTGCCAGTCAGAAAAGTATATTGGCGGCACCTATGGAGCCCCATACCAACGTACCAACAACGATTATCATCTGCTCAATTCTGTTCAAATAATCCCCTTTCTCTGGTCAGCACTAATTGCAAACATAAGGAGAACGATCTCCTAACCCGGCAAACTCCATTATCAAATCAACGATGAACCTAAGCAGACCACAAGGAAAACGGTATCGATGGAAAGGTCTAACGAAAGGCTGTCGCTCTTTCTGGAATACCTGCGTAGTCCCGAACAAGCCCTAGTCGGTATCTACGACTGAGCGGATATAGAAATCACACAGCAATGAAGCTGCAAAGGCTCAAACCTTATGGAAAGTCAAATCAATTCTGATGGACTGATGGCTGATGAAATCTCAGCACGGATGCAAAAGGATTGTGTGGCATCTGCCAACTTAAGTCGTCTTTGAAGCAGATGTGATATTCGGCTATCGGTCAAACATGTGTCATGTGCACACTTACGCTTTTTCCTCCTTGATGGCTGCGAGACATGGCCATCGATAATGGGAGATAGGTAAATACTAATCGTCTATGATCCCGTATTAGGTGTTATAATATGGTAATATCAAGGTTATGCAGTGTTAGGTAAGAAGGGTACGTCAGTCAATAAGGTTGGGAATCAACATCGATTGAGATGACAAGGGTGCATGTTGAGCATGCCAAACTACCGCGTCCCTTGACCACGAATATTAGCTGACATAGGGTTGGGCTGACAAAGGGTTATAAGTGGTCAGGTTACAACTTTGCATCAGTTCAGAAAGTCTTTGACAGTTGATTTGAACCGCTTAAGTAGGTGTAGACTTCTTGGTTGGGGTCAATGGGAGGCCAAGAAACAATGACGAGAGACCATTGGTGATATGGTTCCCAATCATTCTCAACGGCACAGATGCATTCACTCTTCGTGATCTCCCAGGTCCACTAAACCAGGTTTTTCCATGTTGCTATTCTTTACTACACACCCTTCTGGTTACTAAGGTTCCTTTGAATCTGTTTTCGCTCTTTTCCCTACTTTTTTGTTCTCTACGAGTGCTGCAACTTGAACTACTGCCCTTTTGTGCAAGGTTTTATGCTGAGACTCAGTCAGTCAACAAACCCACATAAAATAAACAAAAACATTCAACAGCTAAAATCATAAAGCAAATTAAGTCAACAAGTAAGAAAAATAGACAACAAGGAACCGGAACAGAAACTTAGTGATTTACTTTTTCACAACTGTTATTGTCAAGATAAATATTAGTACCTGTCTGTCTGTTTTCGACATAGAACTTTGCACAAATGTGCGGAAGTTCAAGTCGCCACATATTAGTACCAGCAAAAAGTGAGACACGTACAAACATAAGAATATTCAGGATTTGAAGAATGACGGGCCTACCTAAGCAGCTAACAGCGATATCATGTAAATTTTCACATTAGCGACTTCAGCAATCTAGCAAAACCCTAGTCAGAGAGATTTAACTTTGTAACATCGTATGCAACTACAGTATTCGAAGACACTAAATTTCAACGACTGCTTAGTGTCAGACAAATCTTGCCGGGTGAAAACGCATCGAATAACAAATATTACCTACCTGAATGTATGCTTTGTGTTCGTATTACTCAGTTATTACCTTACCGAGAAGTCATTTTTTGAATTTCAATTGTCAAATAATGTAAACCATTATCAGCATTGTAAAATAAATTTTTACTAGTTAATTTACCCCAAATCTCGAAAATAGGTTCTCTGTAGAAGTTAAGAAAGAATGTGTAAATTTAATTTCAGAGGACAACGGTTTCAGCTTGACTGGGCACTCTGTTTTCATGATTGTTATTCCTTCCTAGTAATTTAGTTCGATGGCTTTTGGCAGCGAAAATCCGTGTTATTTAAACTTTTGAAATCTCACTGCACTGTAATAGCCATACGACCAGTAACTCGAAGGCAAGTAAAGCCATAGACGCACAACCTAGACAAGTGTATTTGCAATTCGGCATAAAGCAGATCCGGCCAAACCTTAAGTACGAGCTGATAGCCACAAATCCCATATTACATAATAACGCGCAAATATAGAAGGGCATTTTTGTGTTTGGAATGTTTATTAAATTGAATATTTAAGTAATTGGAAATCAAGCCTTCCTCAGCAGACAAAGTGTGAGACGCCATCCTACAAGCAGCATGTATTCGTAAATTACTAGGACTACATTTCATTTTTTTAGTTCATGTGGAAATTTTTGCAGTTTTATCTTACAAGCCTGATCTAAAACCATTGTTCGAGGTACCACTTTAACTAGTCTGTTATTCAATTAAGCATATTAAATAGATACCGAAAGCTCCAGGACATTCTGTGAAGCACTTTCAAGTTATCACGTGTAATAATGAAATGCATCTATTGAGTCCATGGTTAGACAAAAATGAATGGACTAAGAGAGCATTATAAAGCAAAAAAGTGGAAATTGTCTCACATCACAATCTCAGGAAGGATGATGTATATTTGCCTACTGAATGAAAATATATGCTTTCCGTAATATTTAAAATGCAATATTTACCAAAATAATGGCATCGTTGGAAATGTCAGTCATCATATTCAAGATCACTTAAATGAAGTAATTCACAATGGGAGCAACTGTTTCTGATATGTAGCAATCTCACTTTTCTAGTTCGGTAAGACGATGCGGTATTAATAGAACAGGTAAACTTGTGCAGCATCTTACGCTGATAACCATAGCAGATAACAGTTATGTGCTGAAATCTGAGTTTATAAAAGCAATGACAGAGTATTCGACAGCGAAGATTAACACTGAAACAACAGGTATCAACTTACGTAGGATGACATCTGACCACAGGACTAGAACCAACAGAGATGCCATTCCACTCCATAGACCATTCATTTTGTCCATTATAATTGCAAGACTCATCGAGAGCACTCAATGAAAGGTCCATATTATCAAGTTGACGCTTAGCACTATCAATGTCATTAACAAGTAGTACTTGTCTTATCACACTGAGTCTGCGTTCAAGAGACCTGGCCAACTTTTCTGCACAAAGCCGTTTTTCAACCTCTGCTCTATACATAACTTCGGTGTGTTCCTAGAGGATAGCCAAGAGCATGTTAAATTACCTGTAAGCTTTTTAGCCGTTTGACTTCTGACTTCTGAATGCACACATGCGAGTGGAGATTTAAAATTGTAGATTTCCACTTTTTGTTACATGCTTCCAGAGCTCCCAAAAGGTGAGAGAGGTTACTGTCTGAAAATAATGTCCCTTTGCTATTCTGGATTTATTAATTTAAATTAATATAAATCCACAAACTTACTTTATGTGTTCGGCACACAATTTGATCATATAACGTCTGAAAACAAATCGGTCTGACTTTTCGTCTCTTAGTCCTTTTAGAAGTCATTATTTTTCGACAAAATAGATACGAATTTCTAAAAGCATTGGCATAACATTAATTAAGGCTGGTAAATAAAACAATAAAAGTAATGGAGTCAACACTAACTAGGAAAGCTAGTTTTATGCAAGCCGTATGTAAATAAATGTACAGATGTTGGTCATATACATCAACAGATATAAAGCCGGTATCTCAATTATTTCATGTGAGTTTTTATATTTGTGTCTACCTTCATCTATATGAATGCATAGGACCTCACTACAACACAAACACCAGTGTGGCATGCAAAGCGTCAGCCTGGACTACAGTGAAGTATTTTTTAGTGTGACTTACTTCATAAAACATAAAATTACTCAAGAAATAGTCGTCTGTACATCACCAGATAAGAGCTAATTTGTGAACATCCCCTTTACACAATTCACTTGCAGTCAACGCAAAGTGAAACTGCAATGTTTGACGGCTTGACACGAGGAGTAGTCACTATTATTACAGTAAAGCTTAGCATTGTCAGACAAGAGGACGACTGTTTGACTACATTCTATGCAACCTGTAATATGTAGGAGGAATGAATGTTTATTTTTCATATTACTAGGTTAAGATTAGAACTGCCGACAGCAACCTTACAAATATCAAAAAAGGAAAATGATCTTTGTTTAGGATATTCAGATAACATACATTGAGTTACATTTGAAGAATTAACAAAAATGAATATGTTTCCCTTCGATTCACCCTACCCGATCGGGTTGGGCATACCTGAAAGATTTTACGCAAATATTCCACTTCACATTCTCCACACACATGTGAACGTAAACCCACTACGGAAATTTTGAAGAGAGCAATGACAATTAATCTCATATGCAGACAAAAAGGCATGTTTGTGCTGCAAAAACAACCAAGACCAGAAAAACACACTCATATCACAAACCGCGCCAACCTCGATATAATATGCTTCTCATACGATGAATAGGAACCTTGGTAAATTCAAACAAACATCCGACATAAAAAAGTACTCCCCCATGGAAACACTTCCCAACTTTGGTTTAAAGTATGCGACTGCAACAAAAATATGTAATTACCTTGAATCTGAAATATATCTCGCGAAACATCCCAGCAACGAATCCTTACAGCCTCAGAACAGTCTGTCAATAAAAGGAAGTTTGTTATAAATTAGTTTATGCTATTTACCAGTATAGATTGATAGGACTTATTTGGGTAGCCATTTTTATGTAGCACATATGAAGGTGGTCGTATTCTCCGGATTTGTGTCGCGTAATTTAGATAAATCTGCACGTCTCTGTAATCATTATTATAATCGCACGTGCTTTTGTTTATATTAGTGTGGCAAAAAATATAGCGGGTTGTACATTCTGAACCATCTGCCTAATTAGTACCACTTATTTCAATAAGGACTTCTTTGGGTCGTAAGTTGGAGAGTATTAGGCGCCCCGTCTCTTCAACTTTGAATTTTAGTGTCTCTACATACATGAATTTTGGAAGAAAGCTGATCACTAATGCATTTGATCGGGTTCCTTGAAACAATTTCCAGCTAAAACAAGTAGAGCAGTATCTCGAGCTATTTTAATTATTCTTTCTTATGCCACATAAACCAACAGTATCAATGAATCCACTTACTTCCGTCGCTAATAAGAATAAAATTTATTTAAAAGATACCAGGGTTCTTACATCAACCAGATATAGCTCTAAAAAAGTGGGGTTCAGACATACACGAAAACTGACACTTAATAACAGAATAGCCACTGAAATTGCAATTCATGGCACCACAGCGAAACATTACTTCAATGGTGAAAGTCAACCATGGCTGACTTGAAATCCCAGAGTGAAACTAGAGTTCTGAACAGCATGGAAGCGGGTTAGACGAATAGAATATGACGAAGACATGTTCTCATTACATCATGAAAGAGTTGCGGGTTTAATTAATAAATATGTAAGGGTTGAATGGGTGAAACGCCATAAACCCTTCGGGCAGCAGTTGGCTGAACAAAATTACTAATCAAAGAAGTAAGCTATACAATTGGAAGTCTATCCATGGAAGCTTTCCATCGAACGAAGAATAATCCTCTGATTAGTGAAATTTGTAGAACGATGAAACCAACAGGGTCTTTAACACCACACCGACTAACTTACATCCTACTACATTTGGTGTGTATACGATGCTGATGCCATGCGGGAAGAATCTAATCTTCCCACAGAACTCCTAAAATAAAACACACAACCACCATAGACAAGTATACACGGTGAAAACCGATAAAATGTGATTTGAAGCCTACATGCAAGAAAAACCAAGATAACCTAAAACATCCTGATTTCGACGATGTCTACAGTCATGTTGATACAGCTGTTTCGGTGGAGCTATGTGTACCAGTCATCCGAATATCCTTTTTTTCAAAATGCTCCTTAAAGAAAATCCTGTGTGATGGCGAATAGTTGGAAGTGAAGGTAAAATAATAATAGCTATTCCCCTGGGCGCCGAGTTGAACGGAAAGCTTAAACAGAATAAGGGCACTATATCCCCTTTAACTGGCTTTGAAACTACCCATAGGCTCCCACGCACTTATCACGCCCAAATGGTCCCTACTCATTATGACTCCTCGCGAAAGACAGGCGACTTAGGCCATACAGGAATATTCTCAGTAAGCATCCGATCTATCCATGGTGACAGATTGCTGATGCATTGTTTTCAAAGCAAATTGTTGCCAATCCATTCTGGGTACCTGATTTTCAGTATGGAAATAAGATACCTATTGATAAGAGTCTGAAGACTGTTTGAAATGATTCCGGTGGCGCCTCCGCTGTGTCTGCACCATATGGAAGCACTGATTGGACAGTGGGTTTGAAAACTTGAATCTCGTCCTTCATGGTAAGTGCAGAAGGTTCTCACACCAATTTAGGATTGTGCAGTACCTGCCTTATTTTTCAGATCCTGACTTTGATATCGTAATCCGTTCCGCCTGTAGTTGAAACTAAGCTGCCTGGGCAGGTTAGTAAAAGAAGTAACTTGCTTCAAACTTCTCTCTCTGATGGTGATTTATGCTTGTTGTTACTAGTTGGGTATCTTCGGCACCTCTGTCGCTTGGAGTCGAGTCATCGCTGCCTTTTCCAACAATTTTTTTGGTTTTTCGTAAACCTTCGAGTTTGTGCGACATTAAAAACAAATCATCTGTGAAGTTCAGATCTCCTAGAATCCTTTTGTCAGTTTGACACATGTCCATCTTCTCGCTCTTCATAGTCTTACTCATGATCCAGTCCACCACAATTATGGATATAGTTGATGATAGTAGTCAGTCTTACCTTATTATCTGGCTTCAATACAAACGTTTCTCTGGGTTTTTCCATTGTGAATCATTTGATATGCGGTATCATCATACAGCTGTTGAATGAAGTTGGGAAAGTTACCCAGTCCTTAGTGTTGAAGCAATTTACAAATTACTTCGCAATCAATGCTGTGGAGGGTGTTCTAGAAGTCGATGGAGTGTTGATAGAGGTTCTACTGCCTTCTATCCTTTGTTTGGCGACGGTGAGCTGGGTTGCTATTTGATCAATAATGACTTGTTCACCTCGAATCCTCTCCGATTCTTGCAAAGGTATAGTTGCCCTTCTTTGGCAGTTTCGTAAGGTAGTCTTTTTTCCAATCAGCAGGTACTTTTCTTTCCTTCTAAGCTTTCTGCGATAACGGTGTAAACGTATCCACTGAGGTCTGTGGATCACTTTTCAGTGATTCTGGAGAGATTCCGTGTGGTCCCGCTACCTTCCAGGTTTATTATCGGTGGTATAAGTGATATTGCTAAAAATGAAAAATCTGTCCCTACTCTCTGTTCAACTTTGGCGGTACGTTCGAAATTGGTGACATTTTTGCACGTGTTTGCTCTGAAATTTATTTACTGCTTATTGTCTTATAATTCTTGAAATTATGGTCCAAATCTCTAAAAAACGTGTTCGTAGAAACACAATTGTTTTAGATAGTGGCTCAAATTCGGTTATAACTGCATTACCGCCTGGTAATACAGTATCAACTACTAGCTCTCAAAATGGTTTGAGTGCAGATCTCACTCCTGTGATACAGGTGAAAGATGTTCTGTTAGAGAACTCTGAGTTCTGTAAACTAAACCTCCTTTTGAAAGATATGCAGAGGCAAGTAAGTGAAATTCAGAAAAAATTAGATCAGTTTGATAGTATGTCACTGCCAATCTCAAATACCACGGAGAGCCGTTCTGATATTGGCCAGGTTAAGTCTTTACTGGATGTAACTCAAAATAAGCTTTCGAATTTAGACCCAATAGCCTGTCTTTTAAAACAACATCCTAAAATATCTCCAGACAACCTAAATAAAGCTGAAAATCTGATTGACTGCTTGGCTACGGAGGTGATGAAGCGTATAACCTCTTCTCACCAAGCTATAGTTTACAACGTCCCAGATTCTCTGCCCCTGAAAACTGTAAGACACAAAATCCTGATTTGTTGCGGCATGGCTAGTGTTCCATGTGAATGCAAACGACTTCGTAAAAAGTCTAACCAGGCTAATTGCCCAATCATTTTTAAATTCAGTAATTCCCTTGATGCTAGTAAGTTTACTAAATGTCAGGATCACTTAAGACTGAATAGCAGTTATAAGTCTATAACCGTAGCTCAGGATAAAACACCGTGTCAGCGCAGAATAATGCGTAGTAATAACCTGGTCACCTCCTCTAGCTTTGATTTACCAAAAAAGGATCGTGCACAGCAACAGACACCTAGTGCTGAAACTAGCATTCAGCAAACTACACAACAACCACACCTGCCAATGGAACTAGGAACTGATTTAGATACCAGTACCCCTGTAAATAAAGCCTCATCGAAAGATGTTAAAATGACTAGAACTTCTGCAAGTTGTTCTAAGAAATTTCCCCCCAAACGTAGTAACCTCACCACGATGAACAAATTTCGCAGGGTTGAGACTAATGATGGGGAAGAATACTTTGTATTCAATAAGCCTGCTGAGAGTAAGAATGCCAACAAACCATCACTTGTTACGAAAAACTCCTCTCGAAACATAAGTACATCTGGAGGTGTTCCGCATGCTCCACCTTATAGAAAGTCAGGCTCCAAGACTCCTAAAGTCTTGCAGCCAAAGCACCTTCCTTCACAATTCCCTTTAAGTTATAAAAACAACCCGAAGGTGTATACCGGTATGACGAATAGCAGTTGGATGGGTAGACCTTTGATGCTATGCCTTTTAACCGTCAACCTAGGCCCAACCTGTACTACCCTTATATCCAGGAACACATGGTAAATTTTCCAGGTGTCCCGAATCACTGGTACGACCCATGGCACCTAGGACCACCTCATTGCACACCAACCCGATGTACAGACACCCAGTCCGACCTCCTTTTCATTCATAAATTCTTGCGGTGCTGACGCACAAATAGATTTAGGTTATGGTGACATTTTAAGCCAGTTTGTAGTATCCCGTGACTTATTCACGATATTGCTAATTAATGCACGTTCCTTAATCAATAAGATATCTGAACTAAGGACATTATTATTAGTCGCCAAGCCTACTGTAGCTCTGATTACTGAGTCATGGTGCTCATCCTCTGTACTTGATGTGCATATAGGTATCGATGATTACACTGTACACCGTGCAAACAGAGATTGCAAGCGTGGTGGAGGATGTCTCATATATATACATAGCTCATTTGTAGTCAGTAAGGTGGAAGATGAAACAATGAATAATGTACCTGACTCACTCTGGGTTGTCTTACATGGAGATAAGTACAAACTTCTCATAGGCTGTGTTTATCGAGCACCAAGCGCAACAAAAGAAACTGATGCGTTATTAGCTAAATCGTTTGCACACGCATCCTCGTTTAGTGCTAATTACAAAATAATTGCAGGGGACTTCAATCTTCCAGAAGTCAATTGGCTAACTAGTTCCGGCCCCCAACGCTTCGACGAATTACTTGCCACTATAGACTGTTATGGATGGCAACAACACGTCCAGACACCTACTCGTGGTGACAACATGTTGGACCTTGTTTTTTGTCATGACACAATCCCAGTATCCACCTATGTTGGTAATCGATTTTCCAGTAGTGACCATAGAATGGTACTCTGCTCTCTGCCTTTCTCACCACTAAATACAGGAAACAAACAAGACTCAGGAAGCACAATATGTCGTAGTTACAAATATACAGACTGGGGATTAGTCCAAGAACTTATTCGACTCTGTCAATGGGATGACTATTTTACCACTGACTCCCTGGAGGCCTTAGTAACCCTGTTTTACAGGAATGTTACCCTTTGTCTAGATACAGTTGCTCCAAAGAAAATAGTGAAATTAAGTAGACACCGAACTGAATATATTCCAAGGGCACACCGTAATAAGTTAAGGAAGCTGAAGAAACAGTACTATTCCACTAAGGACATATCACTATTGCTCTCAATCCACGAGTCTCTTGAATCTATCAAGCGCCTACGCTCTCAAAAGGACCTCGACGAAGAGTTAACGGCACTTGAAAGTACCTCCAAAGTTTATAACTTAACGGCACTTCTTAAAAAACGAATGCAGTCGGCGAGGGAAATCCCCTACTTACTTCACGACAAAGTAATCTACAATGAACCTGCCACTATCTGTGAACTCTTCAGTGATTGGTTTGCAAACTTTAGTTTAGAAACACATATGCCTGGTGAAACCGCCCCCCTTACTATCTCTTCCCTTGAAAGCATTGTGTTCACTAATCAGTTAATAGTACAAGCAATTAAAAGCCTTAAACCTTCCACTAGTACGGGACCGGATGGCCTCGCTTCGATAATTTTCAAAAACAGTGGGTGTGATATACCCTGTTACTTCTTAAATTCTTCTCAATATCTATGGACACTGGCACTTACCCTAGTGAGTGGAAAACTAGCTTCATAATTCCACATTACAAATCTGGTGATAAGGCAAACGTCCGCAATTACAGACCCATAAATATAACCCCAGTTATCTCACGAATCATGGAGAAAGTTGTAAAAGATCAATTGTCAGACTACCTAATTAGGGAAGATCTTGTTACAAGGTCTCAACACGGATTTCTCAAAAATAGATCCTGCGTTACTTGCCACTTCGACTTTTTCAACTGCATCACTAGTAGTCGCGAAGCACGTAAGCTAGTCGTTGTTCTCTACTTCGATATATCTAGGGCATTTGACATGGTATCTCACAGTATTCTCTTTGAGAAGCTGTACTCTTGTGGAATTCGCAACCCATTACTGAACTGGTTAAAATCATTTCTAAGCAACAGGGTACAAATAACCAAAGTTGGATCTGTATTGTCTCATCCTAGGCAGATCTCAAGTGGGGTTGTGCAAGGTAGTGTCCTAGGTCCACTTTTATTCACAGTCTACATTAACAGCATTTGCAAGTGCTTCACCTCAGGTAAACCATTCCTATGTGCTGACGACCTCAGTCGTCTACTCCTGCTACACTCATGAATTAAGCGATATGGTTACTAAAATACATCTTGAACTAAGTAGTCTCTCAACATGGTGTGCTGAATCCTGTCTAAACTTTAACATTGAGAAATGCGGCTGGATTTGTATCGGAAAAAGTAACTGTCAGTCACGTCTCATAAACCGTTAATGCCCAGCTCTCGCTACGCTCGGGCCCACGCTGTTCTTCGAAGATTTCTCAGAAACGCTTAGTTATAACGGACGCAAAAACCAAAACACTGATCTGCCGCTTGAGATTTGTTTATTGTTACACCAACATATAAAAGGAATAAGCGAACTAAGAACTAAGGTCTGAAAACAAATATTACAATAATAAATCTCTGTATTGCTTCTGACGATGTTTCACTCTTCTTTCTGAACAGCGACCGATGAGACGATGACTGTCGTATTGATGCCTCCGCGAAAATTGGGGAAGTTGATTTTGAGCAAACAACCACGAATTGATCGTTCAATCTTCAACTACATTGACACTCCCCGGCAAAATAGGGATCCAACCCTTTTTTCCTTCACGACCAATGCACGTTGACTTGGATGCCATTGCGAGAACCTGGGTCACACGGACAGAGCTGAAATGGAAAACAAACAGAAAAGCCAACACACCACAAGCATACTCACAGCACAATCTCACACATCGCTGACGACCTGCGCCTCCAGACAGAGACCTCCTCTTGACATCTTGCAACACAATCGCCACTTGCTAGAATGACTCTTGCAGAATGCAACGTGACCATAGCACCACCTCATGATACTCTACGCACATCCTCTTATCTACTCACTACCAATTACCACTGCAATCGCTTGTCACTCATTCTGCCTCAGTTCTAGTAGCGGTGACGCATGCCAGCCTCAGTCGTTTACACTCTCGCTCCCCGGCGTGTCGGACCACAGCTAACAATTATCTCCGTGTGCATTTCATTCTCAGCAATAGCCTAGCCTCCCCGGCGTATACGACCCATCTGCTGTCTCTAACATCAATCAATTCATTCACGGATGTAGAAGACTCGAAACAACTTCAGAAGTAATCACGACGAAAATTTTAACAAAATTATGCAATAAAAACAAGGCACGAAAACAACGAGTAAACACAACTGATCCAAAATCACAAATTGCGAAGACACACCACACGTATACACAAACAGTACAAATAACCTCGCCGATCATGTCTTGGTGGAATTATTTTGAAGAATTGCAGGACTTACACCAGTACGCCTGCAACCCTTCACAGGTTGACGATTGTAAGTTGTGGAATGTCCAGACACAAACAAGATTAACCAACAATTACATCAATTGGAACTCACACAACTATTTAACACAAACATATGTACAATCAACACATCAAATGTTGTGGATTCTGACACGACAAACTACCCTTGAAGAACTGTAGGACTTACAGCAGTACGCCTACATTCCTTCTCAGGTTGATGATCCAAGTGGAAGTCGTCCGGACACAAACAGAATTACCAACAGCTAGATGACAGATGATATCAATTCAGTATATACAATATGAACATATGTACAAGATCATACACCAAGCACATTGGACTGCTCATTGATGCGCTACCCTTTGAAGAACTGTAGGACTTACAGCAGTACGCCTACAACCCTTCTCAGGTTGACGCCCTAGGTTGGAAAATCGTCGCAGAGTTCATTTGCTAACTTCCTTCTATCAGCTATATCCTCAAATCTGAACGGCAACACGCCCATGTCATTGTATCGTAGAATATAGATGACCAACAAACACACGACATATCTCATCAACCAAGTATAGAAACAGAGTAATTTACACCAAAGATAATAACATTCAAATAGTAACTTGAAACTAGAAATGCCTTTATTCGTGCAAGTCAATTTAACAATTACTCTCTCGTTTACACTTGGCTTATCCACACTAAACTGACCATTGATATTCGTCCTTTCAAACGAACTGATACTACCATAGTCATTGCACAAGATACTTGAGTTGATGGGTGTCTGTTTCATTGTGGATGACAGCACCAACGATGACTGAGTGACACAAGGTGATGAACTTAGTGGTGGATCAGAAGCTGTTCTTTTTCGGCTCTCAGATAGTTGTCCAACTGCAAGATTACCACCACTGCTGTCTTTCACTACTAGTTCGGGTTTAGCACTATCATCTGATGATAGGTGGGCTACACGCTGATCAATTACACTGACTGTCTCACAAGTATGCACACCTTTTGGAACTGCATCTGCGTTCAATTCTACTTCACGTTGTAGTTGTACAGAACCTTTATTTAACTTAGCAGTAGTAGGCATATCCCTCATCTCATAATGATCAACCAAAGACAACTGTGAAGTATCATGATCATTATCACGAATATTCACTTTACCGTCAACTTCATCATTTTCAAACTCTTTAATAACAGAAGTAGACAATTTTGGTTCCTCCTCGCAAATCATTAAAGGTTTTATATCTTCACTCTGACTAGTTATACTTTGTAAACTTTTGGAGTCAGAACTCCACTCTGAAGCAGTAACTCTATTCTGTGACACTCTATTCAACAACGGCTTACCAGTTGCAACTACAGACTTCTTCACAACAACGTTATCGTCACACAATTCGGAGTCAGACCTGGAGTTTACATTTAGCTTATCACTGAACTTGCTCACTGGTTCACAGTTCACTTCTGTATGCACCTCTTGCACACGTGTGAAACAAAACCGTGTTTGTCTTGCATCTTGTAACTTATCTGTTGAGGATGTACTACGAAACCTGTTACACTCACTAGGTCTATATGCATTACTAGACATCATGGAGCCTTCTCGATATCCACCTCTCTGAGGCTTATTCGTCATCAATGAGTGCGTTTTACCCTCAGACTGCTCTATTCTAAGGGTGAGATCTAACAGACTGGCAAACTTGCTCATAGATTGATTGACACTAGTATTTACCAGTTTCAGGATATCATCAAACTTTGGCTCGATACCCTCATCCTCCATACGGGAGCTCATCTTCACCCACTTCCTTTGCAGTCGAGTAGGTAGACGTCTTGCTATTACTTCTAGTATAAAACTCGAGTTGAGGTCACTCATGCGATTCATCGAAATCATTCCATTCTTGTAAATTAGCAAATTATCTAAAAACTCAGTGAGTGCCTGGGAGTCATCCTGTAATTGACCACCATTACCCTTAACAGCCTCGAATAATTTCCCTGCAATCATCGAAGGTCTTCCAAACCTTTGACGTAATATGCTCATAGCCTCATCGTAGCCCTCTTTTGGCTTCATAAACTTACAGCACTGTATAGCTCTTGCAGCATCTCCAGTGCAATATCTCATCAAATACATTAACTTCAATTCATCATTTAATAGAAAACCACTCAACATGATCTCAAACTCCTTTACAAATTGTAAATAATCAGCCGGGTTTCCATCAAAACACCGTGGTTCAAATTTAGGGAGTTTGATGTTCCTATTATCCCTGAACGGCGAAACAGTAACATCAACCATGTCATGCTTAACATCAGACACATCGTTACAATTAACAGACAAGTCACCATGACTTACTTTCCTGTTTGCATCCAAGACACTCTGTCCCTTCTTTGACCCAGGCATTGTTGAACTTGACCCAATTCCAAAAGAGTTCCAGATATTGCTTGTTCAAAGAGGACTTGACCGGCACCAGGAAAGATGAACGGCGACTATCCAAACTTTCACCAACTGTTTGAATCCGCCAGATCTGTTTACATCGTCAGAAACTGTCAATCACGTCTCATAAACCGTTAATGCCCAGCTCTCGCTACGCTCGGGCCCACGCTGTTCTTCGAAGATTTCTCAGAAACGCTTAGTTATAACGGACGCAAAAACCAAAACACTGATCTGCCGCTTGAGATTTGTTTATTGTTACACCAACATATAAAAGGAATAAGCGAACTAAGAACTAAGGTCTGAAAACAAATATTACAATAATAAATCTCTGTATTGCTTCTGACTATGTTTCACTCTTCTTTCTGAACAGCGACCGATGAGACGATGACTGTCGTATTGATGCTTCCGCGAAAATTGGGGAAGTTGATTCTGCGCAAACAACCACGAATTGATCGTTCAATCTTCAACTCCATTGACAGTAATTTTGATCTCACTCTTGAAATAAATGGGCGAAAACTAGCTAAGCTCAACTCAGTCGTAGATCTCGGTATTAGATACTCTAGTAACCTAACGTTCTCTGAACAAACTGATTATGCCAGTCGTAAAGCACGAAGTATGATAGGTTGCATAACACGCAATTTCTTTTGTTGTGAAACTAGGGTTTTATTATACAAAGTATGTGTCCGACCTATCTTAGAATACTGCCCGTTTATTCTTAGCGGACTCAGACAAAATGACAAGCTTAAATTAGAGGGAGTGCAACGGCAGTTTACCTCAAGAACTCTTGGTTTAGAAAGTGGTCTGGAATACCATGAGCGATGCGACAGACTAAGATTAGAACCTCTCTGGAAAAGATGTCTTAAGCTAAACCTTATCTTTTACTATAAGCTAACTAATCTTCTCTTGCATTCCTCCGAGCCAATAACTAAACCTACCACTATCATCAGTTACAATCTTAGAAATCATCACAACCTAGCTGCTATGGAGCACTGTCAGACTTACGTGCGGTACAACTTCTTCTTAAATAGGTTTTCGGTCATTCGGAATAGACTACCAGCTAATGTGCGCGATGCAAACACACTTCCAGTGTTCATCTCCTTAGTCACCAGACTGCTCAAAGATGACAATGCACTTCTACGTCTGACTCTTACACCCTCTTTTTCACCCTACATAGATATTTTAAGTTCTTTAAACGTGTAGTTACAACAAACTACAATTATAAATTTTAATATTATTGGAACCAGATGATAAACATTTCTGCACAGGACAGTAATATTAGTTCACACATAATATCAAAGTTAGCATAACGGGACTAGTTATTTAGTGAACAAAAATAACCATAGTTACTAGACAGAATATATATGCGTGTATTTATTAATCACTCCTTAAGGACTCCTCTTGCTTTCTTTTGCTTTGCTGTTGTTTGTCTTCTTTTTTGTCTCACCATTTTAGCTTCAATTTGACTTTTTGAATGAGAATGAATAATGTGGATGTTTAACCATTTACAATGACAAATGATCTGCAAACATTATTGGTCCCGTATCTTTCATTTGCCTAGTTAATAACGAATTAACTTTCTTCACGACGCAACCCGGATTACATTTGTGGAATATACTCTTATACCAATGGAAAAGTATCAATTTGTAATACAACGTCACGATTGCAACCTATAACATAACTGATCGTATCTGTAAAAATAGCTTTCTTATTACCCAATTTGGATATAAACCAAAAATGAGATTCGGATTTGTACACACCTCAGTTATATTGTGGAATTATTTCAAGCTTTATTTTTCCAAAGTATTTGTAACCCATCCAAAACATACTTCGGTTTTTTTGTTAATGCGAAGTCAATATTTCTATATTTCATGATGTGCTCCATTGAATGACTGGTTATCATATTGTTCACACAAACCAAAGATAGAAACGTCAGCAACCATGTAACTTAACTATAAACCAAATTTATGAAATTTAAATAATGCTTATCCATGCCTGTACATTTGATGTGTCCTACACAGGTAGGAAAAAATTTGTATTTTATTAAAACATTATTAATAAGTATGATTGCTAATCGTACATGTAAACCGGTAATGCCCAGCTCTCGCTACGCTCGGGCCCACGCTGTTCCTTGAAGTTTCTCAGAAACTCTTAGTAATAACGGACGAAAAAACCGAAACACCAATTGGTGACTCGACGATTCTTTATTGTTACACCAACATATAAACAATGTTACAACTAAGGTCTGTGAACAAATATTGCAATAATAAATCACAATATTACTTCTGACAGTTGTCTCCCGACTTCTTTCTTAACAGCAACCGATGAGACGATGACTGTCGTATTGATGCTTCCGCGAAAATTGGGGAAGTTGATTCTGCGCAAACAACCACGAATTGATCGTTCAATCTTCAACTCCATTGACACTCCCCGGCAAAATAGGGATCCAACCCTTTTTTCCTTCACGACCAATACACGTTGACTTGGATGCCATTGCGAGAACCTGGGTCACACGGACAGAGCTGAAATGGAAAACAAACAGAAAAGCCAACACACCACAAGCATACTCACAGCACAACCTCACACATCGCTGACGACCTGCGCCTCCAGACAGAGACCTCCTCTTGACATCTTGCAACACAATCGCCACTTGCTAGAATGACTCTTGCAGAATGCAACGTGACCATAGCACCACCTAATGATACTCTACGCACATCCTCTTATCTACTCACTACCAATTACCACTGAAATCGCTTGTCACTCATTCTGCCTCAGTTCTAGTAGCGGTGACGCATGCCAGCCTCAGTCGTTTACACTCTCGCTCCCCGGCGTGTGGGACCACAGCTAACAATTATCTCCGTGTGCATGTTATTCTCAGCAATAGCCTAGCCTCCCCGGCGTATACGACCCATCTGCTGTCTCTAACATCAATCAATTCATTCACGGATGTAGAAGACTCGAAACAACTTCAGAAGTAATCACGACGAAAATTTTAACAAAATTATGCAATAAAAACAAGGTACGAAAACAACGAGTAAACACAATGAATCCAAAATCACAAATTGAGATGACACACCACACGTATATACAAACAGTACAAATAACCTCGCGGATCATGTCTTGGTGGAATTCTTTTGAAGAATTGCAGGACTTACACCAGTACGCCTACAACCCTTCACAGGTTGACGATTGTAAGTTGTGGAATGTCCGGACACAAACAAGATTAACCAACAATTACATTAATTGGAACTCACACAATTATTTAACACAAACATATGTACAATCAACACATCAAATGTTGTGGATTCTGGCACGACAAACTACCCTTGAAGAACTGTAGGACTTACAGCAGTACGCCTACATTCCTTCTCAGGTTGATGATCCAAGTGGAAGTCGTCCGGACACAAACAGAATTACCAACAGCTAGATGACAGATGATATCAATTCAGTATATACAATATGAACATATGTACAAAATCACACACCAAGCACATTGGACTGCTCATTGATGCGCTACCCTTTGAAGAATTGTAGGACTTACAGCAGTACGCCTACAACCCTTCTCAGGTTGACGCTCTAGGTTGGAAAATCGTCTAGTGTTTCATCCTCCGACTCTCTACTCTCAGCACCTTCCAGTAGACACAGTTTTCTAATATCTCGCACCAACATGCCACAACTTGTTCTCACCTCAACCGTCCTCACCAATCCATCACCACTACAGATCAGCCTTACTACCACTCCCAAAGGCCACCTACCTGTGGCACATTTATCTGCTACTAATACTATGTCACCAACCTTTAAGTTTCGGCACAACTTTTTCCACTTGTCCCTGGTTTGCAGTGTTAGAACATACTCCTTTAACCATCTTTTCCAAAATATATCTTTCATGTGCCTGGCTTGTTTCCATCTTTTAATCGTAGGTATTCCTTCCCCGCTTGAGTCCTCTATGCCAGGGTTGCCTCTCAATAACAATAATTTGTTTGGGGTTAACACATCAAAATCCTTGACGTCGTCCCTCACAGGTGATAACGGCCGGTCATTTAATATTCGTTCAGCTTCACAAAAAAATGTCTCCAGCGTTTCGTCATTCAAACTCTGGTTTTTAATTATGGAGCTTAAAATACGCTTGATAATTCCTATAAGTCTTTCCCATAGCCCACCTCTATGGCTGGCATGTGGTGGGTTGAAGTGCCACTCGATGTTCCTTTTCAGTAACTCTTCCTGAACTCTCGTTTGGGACCTTCGAAGTACTCTTTAAGCTCGGCGTGACAGCCAACAAAATTAGTCCCTCTGTCGCTGAACATCATCTTCGGTACACCCCGGCGATTTATAAATCTATGTAATGCTAGCACGAATGAATCAGTAGTTAGCGTATGAACCATCTCAATATGCACAGCTCTCATTTTCAAACAGGTGAATAAACAGCCATATCTTTTACATAGGGTTCTGCCTCTCTTCACTACAAAAGGTCCGAACAAATCCACCCCAACGTACTCAAATGGATAATTCCCTTCAGAAGCTTGCCACGCTGGGAGTGGTGCCATCATCTGCTGTACTGGACGAGCATTTCGGAGTTTACATTCCATGCACTTATCAATTATTTTACGGACAGCAGTACCTCCCTTCACTATCCAGAACTTACATCGAATACTTGATAGTACTTGCGAAGTACCCAAATGACCTTCAAGAACATGGTAGTGTCTTATAATGAGATCAGTGACTGGATGGTAGCAAGGTAATAAAGCCGGATGACGGGTCTCATATGACGATTCTAACATTTGTAGACGTCCACCAACTCTAGCGATCCCTTCGGAAACTATCGGAGATAATCTATCTAACCGCACCTTGAAATCTGCGAAATCGGGACTATCCTCCTTGGCAATCTCACCCCACGCTTCCCACTGAGCAGCCCTCAAAATCGCTAACTCTGCATTTCTAATATCTTCGACTCTCAAAGGCCCCACATTCATATTTTCGTATCCCGCAAGATGCATGACCTTTAAATACGTAACATATCGTGTCAACCACGCAACAGCTTTCAGTAGTTTGTACCAAGAAGAATAATATTTAAAAAGTGGATGTAAACCTGAATGTCTTTCTTGAGTAGATGTTAAACTGACACTTGTCTTCAACTCCAAGGCACACTCGTTTATCGGTGGTTCATCTTCTCTACGAGGCCACATACTATCAGCCCTTAGCAAGAACTCTGGACCTTTCCACCACTTATTTTTAACCACATTCATATCAATAACTCCTCGCGAGGCTAGATCAGCTGGATTTTTTCCAGACGGTACGTACCTCCACTGCTCAACAGTTGTTAGTTCACGAATTTGAGATACTCTGTTAGCTACAAAACATGCATATCTTGCTGACTCGTTGCGTATATAATATATCACAGACATCGAATCAGTCCAAAACGTTACGGGATGCTTGGGGTAATCCAACTCTTTACACACCGTTGTGAATAACTGCGCAGCTAGTAAGGCTGCATTAAGTTCTAATCTCGGAATCGAAACCGTCTTTAGAGGTGCAACTCTAGATTTACCCATCACCAGGCTAACATCTATATCATTCCTTAAGGTGGTTCTGATGTATACGGCTGCACCAAATCCAACCTCAGAGGCATCAGAAAAAACATGGAAGTCAATTATATCATGATTTCTCGACGGCTTAAGTGGACGTGAGACGGAATGTAGATTCAGCATTCTTAAACTGTTAACCCACCCCTTCCACTCTTCTCTCTGCCTCTCACTTAATGGTTCATCCCACTGTAACCCTTTCCTGCATGTCTCTTGAAATAACCTCCTAGCCGGAAGTAGATAAGGTGCTACTAATCCAAGTGGGTCAAACACGGACGACAACACAGAGAGCACACCTCTCCGAGTAACTGGCTTATCAATATCACCAACACTAAATCCAAAGGTATCAGAGTTCACATCCCATCGCATACCTAATGTGCGTTCAACTGGTAGAGTATCAACAGGCAAATCTCGTACGGTAGGTGCTCTGTCTTCTGGATCTATATGCTTCAAAACGTCTAGGCTGTTCGAGACCCACTTAGTTAGACGAAAGCCGGCCTTAGCTAACACTTCAGTGATGCTTGTTGCAAATCTAACTGCAGACTTATCATCATCGAAGGAGGCTAAACAATCATCCACGTAGAAGCAACAATCTATGACGTCCAGCAAATCATTAGAACCAAATGTGGACACTGCCTTTCGTAGAGCAAAATTAGCACAAAACGGGGAGGACGTGGCACCAAATGGATGCACTGTCATCCTATATTCTGACACCTTACCACAAGGACCGTCATCAAACCACAAAAACCTCAAGTGATCTCTGTCACTCTCTGGCACCTTCACCTGTAGGAACATTTCCTCAATATCCGCCGCGACAGCAACTGTAAACTTTCTGAATCTTAATAGCAGTCCCACTAATGAGCTCACGCAATCTGGGCCACTATACAGATTATCATTTAAAGAGACTCCTTCATGTTTCGCAGAACAATCAAACACCACACGGAGTTTACCTGGCTTCCTCGGGTTAAAGACGGGATGATGGGGCAAATACCACTTCCCTGGCTCACTCTGATCAACTAGTCTTTCAACGTAACCCTTCATTATATGTTTATCGACGACATCCTTATATTTGGACCAGAGTTCTGCATCTGACAGAAATTTCTTCTGTAAACCCATTAGTCTCTTAAGAGCAACTTTCCTATTACAAACCAACTGTCTATCTTTGAATCTCCATGGTAGGCCAACGCTGAAACGCCCGTTTTCGTATTTACAAGACTCCTCGGCTATTTTAACTGCTTTTAAGTCTTCTACAGAACGACCCTTCCCTGGGACACCGCAGTCACAAAACTCCTTGTCATACATATTTTTAATCATAGTTTCTAGTTTGTCCCCATCGTTTGCAACTAATGATGATATGTGGACTATGGGTATAGGTCCTCTCACTGTCCATCCCAGTGGTGTTTTCGTCGCAAACAGATCATCTCTACCTCCAAATCTCTCTTCTAATACCTTGTGAGCTTCTGGCACACTACATCCAATGAGTACTCTCACTCTTCCATCTTGCAGTGTTGGAAGAGGTATGTCACACAGGTATGGCTTACCGACAACCGTTTCACGACTAGGTACTATAGCTTCGCCAAGTTTCATACTGGAGGTAGTGTAAGCAGTATCCACTTCCACGGTCTCTCCAGTAGCCAAGGATTCTAACTGAAATGACACTCGTTCATATACTACTGTTTTCGCCGAATTGAAAGTATTTGCAACCAAGGTGTCATCAAAGTCTCATAAACCGTTAATGCCCAGCTCTCGCTACGCTCGGGCCCACGCTGTTCTTAGAAGATTTCTGAGAAACGCTTAGTAACAACGGACGAAAAAACCAGAACACCAATTGTTGACTTGAGTATTATGTATTGTTACACCAGCATATAAATCAAGTATCACTGAGCAAACTAAGAAAACTAAGGTCTGTAAACAAATATTATAATAATAAATCGTTATGTTACTTCTGACGATGTTTAACTCTTCTTTCTGAACAGCGACCGATGAGACGATGACTGTCGTATTGATGCCTCCGCGAAAATCGAGGAAGTTGATTTTGAGCAAACAACCAAGAATTGATCGTTCAATCTTCAACTCCATTGACACTCCCCGGCAAAAAAGGGATCCAACCCTTTTTTCCTTCACGACTAATGCACGTTGACTTGGATGCCATTGCGAGAACCTGGGTCACACGGACAGAGCTGAAATGGAAAACAAACAGAAAAGCCAACACACCACAAGCATACCCACAGCACAATCTCACACATCAATGACGACCTGCGCCTCCAGATAGAGACCTCCTCTTGACATTTTGCAACACAGTCTCCACTTGCTAGAATGACTCTTGCAGAATGCAAAGTGACCATGGCAGCACCTCACGATACTCTACGCACATCCTCTTATCTACTCATTACCAATTACCACTGCAATCGCTGGTCACTCATTCTGCCTCAGTTCTAATAGCGGTGACGCATGCGAGCCTCAGTCGTTTACACTCTTTCTCCCCGGCGTGTCGGACCGCAGCTAACAATTATCTCCGTGTGCATTTCATTCTCAGCAATAGCCTAGCCTCCCCGGCGTATACGACCCATCTGCTGTCCTTAACATCAATCAATTCATTCATGGATGTAGAAGACTCGAAACAACTTCAGAAATAATCACGACGAAAATTTTAACAAAATTACGCAATAACAACAAGACACGAAAACAACAAGTAAACACAATGAATCCAAAAACACCAATTGCTATGACACACCACACGTATACACAAACAGTACAAACAACCTCGCCGATCATGTCTTGGTGGAATTCCTTTGAAGAATTGCAGGACTTACACCAGTACGCCTGCAACCCTTCACAGGTTGACGATTGTAAGTTGTGGAATGTCCAGACACAAACAAGATTAACCAACAATTACATCAATTGGAACTCACACAACTATTTAACACAAACATATGTACAATCAACACATCAAATGTTGTGGATTCTGACACGACAAACTACCCTTGAAGAACCGTAGGACTTACAGCAGTACGCCTACATTCCTTCTCAGGTTGATGATCCAAGTGGAAGTCGTCCGGACACAAACAGAATTACCAACAGCTAGATGACAGATGATATCAATTCAGTATATACAATATGAACATATGTACAAAATCACACACCAAGCACACTGGACTGCTCATTGATGCGCTACCCTTTGAAGAATTGTAGGACTTACAGCAGTACGCCTACAACCCTTCTCAGGTTGACGCCCTAGGTTGGAAAATCGTCGCAGAGTTCATTTGCTAACTTCCTTCTATCAGCTATATCCTCAAATCTGAACGGCAACACGCCCATGTCATTGTATCGTAGAATATAGATGACCAACAAACACCCGACATATCTCATCAACCAAGTGTAGAAACAGAGTAATTTACACCAAAGATAATAACATTCAAATAGTAACTTGAAACTAGAAATGCCTTTATTCGTGCAAGTCAATTTAACAATTACTCTCTCGTTTACACTTGGCTTATCCACACTAAACTGACCATTGATATTCGTCCTTTCAAACGAACTGATACTACCATAGTCATTGCACAAGATACTTGAGTTGATGGGTGTCTGTTTCATTGTGGATGACAGCACCAACGATGACTGAGTGACACAAGGTGATGAACTTAGTGGTGGATCAGAAGCTGTTCTTGTTCGGCTCTCAGATAGTTGTCCAACTGCAAGATTACCACCACTGCTGTCTTTCACTACTAGTTCGGGTTTAGCACTATCATCTGATGATAGGTGGGCTACATGCTGATCACTTCCACTGACGGTCTCACAAGTATGCATGCCTTCTGCAACTGAATCTGCATTTATTTCTACTTCACGTTCAAGTTGTACAGAACCTTTATTTAACTTAGCAGTAGTAGGCATATCCCTCATTTCATCATGATCAACCAAAGACAACTGTGAAGTATCATGATCATTATCACGAATATTCACTTTACCGTCAACTTCATCATTTTCAAACTCTTTAATAACAGAAGTAGACAATTTTGGTTCCTCCTCGCAAATCATTAAAGGTTTTACATCTTCACTCTGACTAGTTATACTTTGTAAACTTTTGGAGTCAGAACTCCACTCTGAAGCAGTAACTCTATTCTGTGACACTCTATTCAGCAACGGCTTACCAGTTGCAACTACAGACTTCTTCACAACAACGTTATCGTCACACAATTCGGAGTCAGACCTTGAGTTTACATTTAGCTTATCACTGAACTTGCTCACTGGTTCACAGCTCACCTTTGTATGCACCTCTTGCACACGTGTAAACAAAACCGTGTTTGTCTTGCATCTTGCAACTTATCTGTTGAGGATGTACTACGAAAGCTGTTACACTCACTAGATCTATATGCATTACTAGACATCATGGAGCCTTCTCGATATCCACCTCTCTGAGGCTTATTCGTCATCAATGAGTGCGTTTTACCCTCAGACTGCTCTATTCTATGGGTGAGATCTAACAGACTGGCGAACTTGCTCATAGATTGATTGACACTAGTATTTACCAGTTTCAGGATATCATCAAACTTTGGCTCGATACCCTCATCCTCCATACGGGAGCTCATCTTCACCCACTTCCTTTGCAGTCGAGTAGGTAGGCGTCTTGCTATTACTTCTAGTATAAAACTCGAGTTGAGGTCACTCACGCGATTCATCGAAATCATTCCATTCTTGTAAATTAGCAAATTATCTAAAAACTCAGTGAGTGCCTGGGAGTCATCCTGTAACTGACCACCATTACCCTCAACAGCCTCGAATAATTTCCCTGCAATCATCGAGGGTCTTCCAAACCTTTGGCGTAATATGCTCATAGCCTCAGCGTATCCCTCTTTGGCGGCATAAACTTACAACACTGTATAGCTCTTGAAGCATCTCCAGTGCAATATTTCATCAAATACATCAATTTCAATTCATCATTTAATAAAAAACTACTCAACATGATCTCAAACTCCTTTACAAATTGTAAATAATCAGCCGGGTTTCCATCAAAACATCGTGGTTCTAATTTAGGGAGTTTGATGTTCCTAATATCCCTGAACGGCGAAACAGTAACATCAACCATGTCATGCTTAACATCAGACACATCGTTACAATTAACAGACAAGTCACCATGACTTACTTTCCTGTTTGCATCCAAGACACTCTGTCCCTTCTTTGACCCAGGCATTGTTGAACTTGACCAAATTCCAAAAACGTTTCAGATATTGCTTGTTCAAAGAGGACTTGACCGGCACCAGGAAAGAGGAACGGCGACTATCCAAAATTTCACCAACTGTTTCAATCCGCCAGATCTGTTTCTATCGTCAGAAACTGTCATCAAAGTCTCATAAACCGTTAATGCCCAGCTCTCGCTACGCTCGGGCCCACGCTGTTCTTCGAAGATTTCTGAGAAACGCTTAGTAACAACGGACGAAAAAACCAGAACACCAATTGTTGACTTGAGTATTATGTATTGTTACACCAGCATATAAATCAAGTATCACTAAGCAAACTAAGAAAACTAAGGTCTGTAAACAAATATTATAATAATAAATCGTTATGTTACTTCTGACGATGTTTAACTCTTCTTTCTGAACAGCGACCGATGAGACGATGACTGTCGTATTGATGCCTCCGCGAAAATCGAGGAAGTTGATTTTGAGCAAACAACCAAGAATTGATCGTTCAATCTTCAACTCCATTGACACAAGGGTTGCTTTGGTCCTTTAATACCCAAGCAACCAGCCAGTTCAGCATCTATCAATGTAACGTCTGAACCATTATCCAACAATGCATAAGTCTCTACTGAAGATTTCGACCCTTTCGCCTTAACTGGTAATACCCCTAAGAAAACTTGTGGGGTGTCAAGGGGTCTAGAGATACTATTACAATTAACCGAATTCCCAGGTTCGTTCGCTGTCCTCAGAAGTGGGTGCATATCCGTTAAACCACTACTTCTTTTATTTGTCGCCTTACAATTTCATCTTGTATGCCCAATCTTTAAACAAGTGAAACACAGCCGCTTCTGCTTTGCCATTTTTAACCTTTCTACGGGTGACATAGCGATAAAGCGATTACAATCACTCAATTGATGCATGTTATGGCAAACAATACACTCATCCTTTCTCGTTGTGTCTTGAGACTTCACCACAAATGCCTTCCTTATATTCACTGGTTCCTTAGGTTCTACCTTAGAATGCAAAATGCTGGCGAATTTGCCCATCGCCTGGTCGACACTGTCCTTCACCAGTCTCAGAATATCATCAAACCTTGGCTCGATACCCTCCTCCTCTATGCGAGAGCTTATTTTTACCCACTTCCTTTGCAGCCGAGTAGGTAGGCGTCTCGCAATTACCTCTAGGACTGAGCTCGAGTTGAGGTCACTCATGCAATTCATAGAAATCAAGGTATTCTTATAAGTCATAAGATTATCCAAAAACTCAGTGAGTGCCTTGGAGTCATCTCGAAGTTGACTGCCATTACCTTTGACAGCTTCGTATACGTTCCTTGCAATCATTGAAGGTCTTCCAAACCTTTGACGTAATATGCTCATAGCCTCAGCGTATCCCTCATTAGGGGGCATGAGCTTACAGCACTGTATAGCTCTTGAAGCATCTCCAGTGCAATACCTCATCAAATACATTGACTTCATTTCATCACTTAATAAAAAACTACTCAACATGATCTCAAACTCCTTTACAAATTGTAAATAATCAGCCGGGTTTCCATCGAAACACCGTGGTTCAAATATAGGAAGTTTGATGTTCCTATTATCCCTGAACGGCGAAACAGTAACATCAACCATGTCAGGCTTAACATCAGACACATCGTTACAATTAACAGACAAGTCACCATGACTTACTTTCCTGTTTGCATCCAAGACGCTCTGTCCTTTCTTTGACCCAAGCATTGTTGAACTTGAGCAAATTCCAGAAACGTTCCAGATATTGCTTGTTCAAAGAGGACTTGACCGGCACCAGGAAAGATGAATGGTGACTATCCAAACTGTTACCAACGGTCCAAACCCGTCGAAAACTGACTTCACCGTCAGAAACTGTCAGCCACGTCTCGTAAACCGTTAATGCCCAGCTCTTGCTACGCTCGGGCCCACGCTGTTCCCTGAAGTTTCTCAGAAACGCTTAGTAATAACGGACGAAAAAACCGAAACACCAATTGGTGACTCGACGATTCTTTATTGTTACACCAACATATAAACAATGTTACAACTAAGGTCTGTGAACAAATATTGCAATAATAAATCACAATATTACTTCTGACAGTTGTCTCCTGACTTCTTTCTTAACAGCGACCGATGAGACGATGACTGTCGTATTGATGCCTCCGCGAAAATTGGGGAAGTTGATTCTGCGCAAACAACCACGAATTGATCGTTCAATCTTCAACTACATTGACTACTATTATTATTATGAAGTCTGCATTATTTTTGCTTTTAGCTAAGAAGAATTCCCACAAGACGACGCTGATTCGGTTTGAGATAACATGTGTAATAAGAACATTGGCTAATTTACACTGTGCACACTATCAGCCTAGCTGTCGTTATGCCGAGGCATGTTCATGTGTTGTTTGTTTGCAGCTGAAGTTGTGAGCTTGTAACACTTGTTTCTGCAATGTGCATAAATGCTTGCATAAGTTTTACAATCTGACAGATTTGTTCCTTTGTATTTGAAGTGAATTCTCGGTAGGTTTCATGTGATTTCGTCTAATCTGACTGAGCTCTTGACAACTCTGATTGTAAGTTTTCTAAATCCTTCTCGAGTCCCTGTCTTTTATTCATTTCAATATCCAGTGCAGCACTACTAGCCTTCAGCTTAAATTCATTGGCTTCAAAATTCGCTTTCAATGACTCAACATCTGAAGATAATTTTTCACAATCCCGTTGTGATTTGGCTACAGTGTGCAATTTATCAGTTTTAAGATTTTCTACTTCAATGAGTAAGCGTAAAACGTGTTTACGCCATGCAGAAAGTAATTTCTCGACTTTTTCTGATTTATTATTATCAGCATTTGATATTTTATCATCACTTTTGCCAAATAACTGTTTCTCTTGAATTTCTAAAACTGTCTGTAAACTGCGTATCGAAATGTTGGCTTGTTCAAGTTCATGATTTAATTGAAAATTCTTATTCTCTAGACATTTCAACTTTTCTAATAATTCAGTCTCACATATATACTTATGTGTTGATGGTTCTCTGGTATCTGTTTTCTGGGCATACATCTCATCAGCTCTGCCTAGTTCAATATACGCTCGTAATTTATTCAATTCACTTAAAGCTTTTGTTTGACTATGCAGTAAATAGGCATTTTCTTTTGTTAACTTTTCAACAAGTTTATTCATTTGTTTATAATCACTGTTGTTATTGTATTCCACCATCTCATGAAGTTTTGAAGAGTTTAGAAGATTATTTGATTTCTTTGTTAATTCACTCATATCTGAATCCACTGACGATAATTCAGTATCTCTGTTACTGAGCATTGATTTTGTAGTACCAACCGCATCGTTATGATCTTTTGCTGACTGGAAGGTAGTGTTCAGCAACAGAGGTGGTAACGAGAAAAGCAGAAGGTGGTAACAAAACCTCATCTGAATGTTCGTTTTTCATAATCCGAGGTGAAATGGTGAGCCTTTACCCGGGGTCAGAGCATTCTTGATCACCCTGAACCCGGCGCCAGGTAAGTTTATTATTATTTATTATCTCTGGCAAAATCTGTCATTATCCAATAATTTTTTCAACGAAAAAAGCTTTTGTATCCAAATTTACATTACTGACTTGACTAGCTATGTACTGTCATTAAGCCACTCATCTACTTACAGACTTTTTGTTGACAATTTCCCCTCAAATCAGGTTATTTTTCATTCCACACAACCTTGGCTCACATTCCTTTCAGTTGTAAAGGCTTCTTATGTTCGCACTTCCACTCTTTATTTGTCGTCTTATTTCGTCTTAGGTTTGTACATTTTCGTATGCACGATCATGTCTTACAGTATTTAATACTCAAAGTATTCAGCCGAAAAATGCTGAGAATTTCCACTTTTTCAAAATTTTTACTTCTATTCTCATTTTGATATGCTTTTAATAGGATGTCAGGGTTCTCCATTAAGACTTTCTGAGGGTAAATGATTTCACCATCTTATCTCCGATGACTGCTACGAATATTTCCTTTGTGTTTTTATCTTTGATTTTACGAGTATAATTTTTGAATTTCGGTCTACCTCCATCTTCTCTGAGGCCTTTGTACTTAACATTGAAGTTTCCTTGCGCTAATTAGAAGACAATATTTCTTTTTTATGTTCTCCACTGAACGACTAGTTAGCTGATTGTTCCTATAAGCTGAAGTCAAAATTTCAACCGTGTAATTTCACCATAAACGAAATTTATGTAATTTACATTATGCTTATCCATGCCTGTGAAATTGATGTACCCTACATAGGTATAAAAATTATATATTTTTCAGATAATGGTCTTCACCCACTTCTAATTCTCTTCTCATTTTGGCGTCCAAAAGTTTGCGTCTCCACTTTCTTGAGTGATACTGGGATGTGGTCTCTTTAAATTTCATATTGTCCATCTGGTGTAACTCATCTGGCTGTCATTATTACTGTCATTATTTCATTGTCTTCTTTTGTATATATATCTTGTGTCAGTGAAAAATTTTAAAATTGGTTACTTTATGTGTACATAATTAACATATTGATGATGCCATTCAACTGGAGTCCGTCATGTGCATAATGTGAGAATTTATTATTAGAAGATGCATCTTATTGTTATGTGAGGGAACTGACTTCAAGCTTTGTTTATTTTCCCAAGTATCTGTAATCCATCCAATGCATACTTCTTTTTTTGTTAATGCGGTGTCAATATCTCTGCATTTCTTGATGTGATCCATTGGATCACTAGTTTTCAGATTGTTCCCACAAACTATAGACAAAATGACTGCAACCACATGATTTAACCTTAAATCATGTAATTTAAATAATACATATTCATGCCTATCAAACTGGTGTGTCCTATATAGGCAGGAATATATATGTACCGTATCATATTATCATTAGTAACTATGCTTTCTAATCGTATGTGTAATTTATCGAATTGATGATGCCTGTAAACTGGCGTCCCTCATGAACAAAGACGAGGATATATTATTATTATATCCTTGTGCTTGTACAGGCTGTCTCCAATCGCTGAAGGCGTAGTGGTTTAGGAGAGTTCTCCACGCTCACTCTTTTGGCCAAGAGCCTCTCAACCCCTTGTGAGTGCCATTTCTCTGTTGTCTCTTCCTGGTTTGACATTAATTTCATCTATTGCATATGTGTATCCATTTCATCAGAGTCAAGTTCGTTACTGTTTGTAGTTGTCAGCAGCTCTGATAATTTTAGCCTTTCTTTCTTTTGAGTTGAATCTTGATCTCATTATCCTGGACGAGATTTTTCTCATAATGCATGAGGGCTTTGGAAGCAGTTGTTGAATTCATGATAGGCACGGTGAAGATATGTTCATGGCTATCCTCTGAGTAACCCAAGTAGACTAATGACTCCATAAAAAATTGGAGAGTCTTCATGTATTCCATTAGGAGTCTCAGATTCTTCTCACTTCCGTGCGTATCCTCTCATCTTTTTGAAAATCAATGTCATATATACGAACTACCGTATGCCAGGCTGGTCTCATTATTCTTACCCCTTAGTTAAAAGGTTCACAGTCTTCGATGAACTTCTGCATGGTTCGCCCCGCTACTTGACTGTTGTAGCCTTGTTTGACTTCAAAAGGAGTGGCGCTGGGATTGATAAAATTTGGTTTGTATTGCGTGGTGTGTTAACGTGGTGTCTCTACTGTGAATGGAGTAGTTTCTTTTATCCATTAGTCGTCTGGTGAGGTCTAGAAGAGAGGTAGCAGCAGTAATAGGTATAATTAGTGTAGATCATATAGACTTTGGAAGAGAAAGAGGGAAAACCTAAAGACAGTCAGTGAAATTGAAAGTTGATATGAACGTATAAATGTGGGATGGTAATGTCAGGGAATTGATCGGAGTTTTCAGGATAGTAAGACAAGGGAGAATGTGAAGCATACCCGCATACCCGTTAATAGTATGTGAGTGTCAAACGGATAGACTGTTTGTCAATCACGTCTCAAAACCGTTAATGCCTAGATCTTGCTACGCCGGGCCTCTCGCTGTCCATCAAAGACTTTCAGAAACGCTTACTACTAACGGACGCAAAATCCAGAACACCGATTGTCGACTCGAGAATTCTTTATTCTAACACCAACATATGAGCAGTATAATAAACTAAGGTCTATGAACAAATAAAACAATAATGGATCACGATATTACGTGCTTTCTGAACAGCGACCGATGAGACGATGACTGTCGTATTGATGCCTCCGCGAAAAATTGGGGAAGTTGAGTTTGAGCAAACAACCATGAATTGATCCTTCCATCTTCAACAACATTGACACCATTTGGACGCGTTCATTGTGTTACTGCGTAATTATTCAGCCTGTGCTTAAAGCTTTCCGTGGACGGTGCAGTAGCCAGTCTTCTGGTAGGCAGTTCCAGGCATAGCAAATTAGAATTGAGGGGCAATGGGAATGCACTCGAGTCTTGCTCAGTGGTAAACCGTGCTGCGTGGGTTGCCAGGAGGAGACCCAAACTTCATTAGTAAGAGAATATTTTTGTGTGATGCTGATTATTTTTACTCTTACAAACAGTAATTCGGTCACTTCTTAGCTGACGGCAGCTAAGTGTGTAGAGATATATTATCTTCAGCCATACATCTCTGAGTTTTATTTGAATAGTCATTGCCCCTACGTCATCTGTTTTTGGGAATTCTTTTCAAAAGGTTGACTTCACTTCCAGGTGACGGGGAAACAATGATATTATGCACTTCAAGATGCGGTCTTACGTATATTTGTACAACCCCAGAGAGACTTCAGGAGTGATCACATCCAACTGTCCATTAGTAAAATGTATGACCCCATATCCGGTGTCATTCATGTTTGTGCCCGTTTGTTGTGTTAGAACAAGACCGAAGACTCGCTTTTACGCAGCGCAGAACAAAGCTATCCTTACTCATGAAGTAAGTTTCATTCTGCATTCAACAGTTGCGCAGTTGCAGTGGTCCATGTTTTTTCAGGTTCAATGACTATCGCACAGTCTCTCAGAAATCTTCGTCTGCCTGTAGCCAATCCGAGTCTTCCGATTATTGTTCAAATTCTCATGTAATCATCGTATAGAAAAGCCATGCAGTTTACATAGCATAGCAGGTAACAGATAATAATCAGAAATGTCACTGGTCCTAGAAAATGAATCACACGATACCCTGACGTCGAAACCTGTTACGATGGTCAAACACGACTGGCAGCGGAGCAGAAATTACTTTTCTCCAAGCATGGAAGGAGCGCCCCACCTACACATAACCGACATATTTTGTATGCGAGACAATATTAAACGGGGTGTGAACAGTGAAGAAAATTTTCTGCCCATCGATTCATTTTCATGAGCCGTCATATCGTAATTATATTTAACAAAGAAATCTTAGGATCAATCAGATACTAGTAGACTTTTTCCTCTGAAAATATATCACGTTATGTAAGGTGTAACCTAGAAGGGATGGCTAATTGTAAGCTAGAAAAGAGGCAGAATTTCGCACGACGTTATAAGTGAGACACAATGGCTAATCAATAAACTCGTTTAGAGTGTATAGAGACTAGTGGAAAGGTGATAAAGTCTTTTTGTGTAAAATCTGTGTAAAAAGGAATGTTATTGAAAGGTAATACGGTCGTAATAAAATATAGATGATGAGGGTAATAATGATTATAAAATAACAGCTGTAATAATAATGGTAGATTTACACAAAAGAAGAATATCAATGTAGTTGAAGATTGAACGATCAATTCATGCTCGTTTGCTCAAACACAACTCCTCCATATTTTTCGTGGGAATCATCAATAATGCAGTCATCGTCTCATCGTTCGCTGTTCAGTGGAATATAAAAACTGTCAGAAGTATTGTCGTGATTTATTGTTATAACATTTATTTTTAGACCTTGTGTGTAATAACCTGTTTACAAATTGGAGTAAGAGTAAAGGATTCTGAAGTCCCCAATCTGTGTTCTGGTTTACGCGTTGGTTATTACGTATTGTTTCTGAAAGTCTTCGAGGAACAGCGTTAGGTCCAGCGTAGTAAGAGCTTGACATTGACAGTTACTGAGAGTTGGCCGACAGTTTCTAATAGTTTCTGTTCGTCTCTGCTGGTGTCTGCGAGTTTTCTCTGGACAAGTATTATCTAGGACTTTTCTGGAACTTTTGGTGAAGTTCAGTGATGCCTGAATCAATCAAGGGACAGGGCGACTTAAGAGCTAGCAGGAAAGTAAGTAATGTTGAGTTGTCGGTTACATGTAATGATATGTATGAAGATCAGAATGATGAGTCTGTTGTTTATGGTTCGCCGCTAAGGGATAGTGAGGGTTTAAAATTAACTAAATTCGAGCTTCGGTACATTGACGGAAACCCAGATGACTATCCAGAGTTTGTAAAGGAGTTTGAAATTATGTTGAGTTGTTTTTATTAAATGATGAAATGAAGTTGATGTATTTGATGAGATACTGCACTTGAGTTGCTTCAAGAGCTATGCAGTGCTGTAAGTTCATGCCCCCTAATGAGGGATACCCTGAGGCTATGAGTATACTGCGTCAAAGATTCGGAAGACCTTCGATGATTATAAGGAACGTATTCGAGACTGTTAAAGGTAATGGTGGTCAATTAGGAGGTGACTCCAAGGCACTCTCTGAGTTTGTGAATAATCTGATGACTTACAAGAATACGTTGATTTCGATGAATTTCATGAGCGATCTGAACTCAAGTTCCATCCTAGGGGTAATAGCGAGACGCCTACCGACTCGACTTCAAATGAAGTAGTTGAATATAAGCTCTCGCATAGAGGATGAAGGTATCAATTCAAAGTTCGATGATATTCTGAAACTGGTAAAATATAGTGTCAACCAAGCTATGAGCAAGTTTGTCAGTATATTGCATCTAACCCCTAGAATAGAGCAGTCTGAGAGCGAACCGCAATCGTTGATGACGAAAGGGTCTCAGAGACGTGGATATCGAGAAGGCTCTATGATGTCTAGTAATGCATTTAGAATGAGTGTGTGTAACAGGTTTCGTGGGACATTCCCAACTTTTAGGTTACAAGTTGCGAGACAAACACGGTTGTATTTTACACGTTTGCAAGAAAGGCCTACAATGGCGAACTGTGAATCAGTGAGCAAGTTCAGTGATAAGCTAAATGTGAAATTGGCGTCATCAAGGTCTGACCTCGAATTGTGTGACAATAATGGTTAAGTGAGGAAGCCACAAGTTGCAACTGGTAAGCCAGTGTCACAGACGACACCGCAGTTTGAACAGAAGAGGAGAGTTACAGTCTCAGAGGGCAGTTCTAACTCCACAAGTTTACAAGGTATTACTAGTCAGAGTGAAGGTATAAAACCTTTAGGGATTTGTGATGAAGAACCCAAATTATCTACTGCTGTTATTAAAGAGTTCGCAAATGATCAACTCGACCAGATAGACGACGGTAAATTGAATATTTGCGATAATGATCATGATAGTGCACTTTTGTCTTTGGTTGATCATGATGAGATGAGGGATATGCCTACTACTGCTAAGTTGAACAAAGGTTCTGTGCAACTAGAACGTGAAGTGGAATTAAATGCAGATGCAGTTGCAGACGGTATGGATACTTGTGAGACCGTCAGTGTGATTGATCAGCATGTAGCCCACCTATCATCAGATGCTAGTGCTAAACCTGAGCTGATAGTAAAAGACGGCAGTGGTGGTGGTCTTGCAGGTAGACAAATTTCTGAAAGTCGAGCAACAACAGCTTTTGATCCACCGCTAAGTTCATCAACTGGTCTCAATCAGTCGTCGTTGGTGTTGTCATCCACAATGAAAGGGACATCCATTAACTCCAGTATCTTGTGCAATGACTATGCTAGTATCAGTTCGTTTGAAAAGACGAAAGATAGTGGTCAGTTTAATGAGGATAATCCAGCTATGTATGAGAGGTTAGTTGTTAAACTGACTTGCATGAATAGTGGCTTTTCAAGTTCCAAATTACCATTTGAATGTTATTATCTTTGGTGTAAATTACTCTGTTTCTACGCTTGGTTGGTCAGATGTGTGTCATAGGCGTGTCACTGTTCAGAGTTGAGGTATAGATGATAGAAGGAGGTCAGCAAAAGTACTGTGCGAATATTACCCAACCTTGGGCGTCAACCTGAGGAGAGTTGTAGGCGTACTGCTGTAAATCCCACAGTTTCTCAAGGGTAGTTTGTCATGCCGGAATCCACTACATTTGATGTATTGACTGTATATATGTTCGTGTTAAATAATTGTGTGAGTTCCAATTATTGTAATTGTTGGTTAATCATGTTTGTGCCCGGACATTCCACAACTTACAACCATCAACCTGAGAGGGGTTGTAGGCGTACTGCTGTAAGTCCTACAGTTCTTCAAGAGTAGTTTGTCATGCTGGAATCCACCACATTTGATGTATTGATTCTATATATGTTCGTGTTAAATAATTGTGTGGGTTCCAATTATTGTAATTGTTGGTTAATCATGTTTGTGCCCGGACATTCCACAACTTACAACCATCAACCTGAGAGGGGTTGTAGGCGTACTGGTGTAAATCCTGCAATTATTCAAAGGAATCAAATCGAGACATGATCTGCAAGGTTATTTGTACTGTCTGTATATACACGTCGTGTGTCATATCAATTGGTGTTTTTTGGATTCATTGTGTTTTCTTGTTGTTTTCGTACCTTGTTTTTATTGCATAATTTTCTTAGAATTTTCGTCGTGATTACTTCTGAAGTTGTTTCGAGTCTTCTACATCCGTGAATGAATTGATTGATGTTAGAGACAGCAGATGGGTCGTGTACGTCGGGGAGGCTATTGCTGAGAATAACATACACACGGAGATAATAATTGTTAATTGTGGTCCCACACGCTGGGTGGCGAGAGTGTAAACGACTGAGGCGTGCATACGTCATCGTTACTAGAACTGAGGTAGAATGATTGACAAGCGATCGCAGTGGTAATTGATAGTGAATAGATAAGAGGATGTGAGAAGAGTATCACAAGTTGGCTCTGGGGTCACGTTGCGTTCTGGAAGAGTTATTCTAGCAAGTGGCGATTGTGTTGCAAGATGTCAAGAGGATACCTTTAACTGGAGGTCGTAGGTTGTCATCGATGAGTGAGACTGTGCTGTGGGTATGCCTGTGGTGTGTTGGCTTTTCTGTTTGTTCTCCATTTCAGCTCTGTCCACGTGACTCAGGTTCTCGCAATGGCATCCAAGTCAACGTTTATTGGTGATGATGGAAAAAAGGAATGGATCCGTATTTTGCTAGGGAGTGTCATTGTAGTTGAAGATTGAACGATCAATTCATGCTCGTTTGCTCAAACACAACTCCTCCATATTTTTCGTGGGAATCATCAATAATGCAGTCATCGTCTCATCGTTCGCTGTTCAGTGGAATATAAAAACTGTCAGAAGTATTGTCGTGATTTATTGTTATAACATTTATTTTTAGACCTTGTGTGTAATAACCTGTTTACAAATTGGAGTAAGAGTAAAGGATTCTGAAGTCCCCAATCTGTGTTCTGGTTTACGCGTTGGTTATTACACATTGTTCCTGAAAATTGTCGAGGGAAAGCGTGAGGTTTACTTTAATAACTCATGGATATTGACAACGTGCTTTGCATTAGTTTTCCTGGTTAAAAGTTTGTGGTCTGTGTAGATGGTATTTTTTATTCCTTCGTCCATGTAACGAAAATATTACACAGTATGGTAGGCTGCTAGTTATTCTCTACTGAATGCGCTATATCTTGATTGAGTGGAGTCTAGACGTTTGGAGAATAGGAGAGAGGCAGGCATTTCCACGCAGAAATGTTTTGAAGAACCGAGGCGTAGGCGTCGTCTGATACATCTGTCCAAATAACTATAGGAGCGTTGATGTCACGACGTACCAGTAAAGTTTCTGAGCTTAGAATTTTTTTCGGCTTTTCAGATGCTTCGATTGCTGAAGTATTCATGTGCAGCAATTTTGCGTGGGCTTTTACTAAATATGTCGGAGGTTGGGCCAGCTGTGCACAGTGAGGAATAAAACGGCGGTAAAAATTGACGAGACGAGGGAATCGGCGTAACTTTTTGAAAGAATCTGGGATGTGGTATTCTTTTATGACTTGAAGTTGTTCTGTTGTCGGTCGAATGCCCTGATTGTCTACGTGATGTCCTAAAACTTTTATAGATTTCTTACCGAATTCACATTTACTTGGCTTAACGACAACCCCATATTCGGCCAAACGTTTAAGGAGTGTTTCTGAGTGATGTTGGTGCTCTTCGGAAGATTTACTTGCGACCAGTATATCATCGATATAGGCGTAAGTGAATGTGAGGCCGTGCAAAACCTGGTCGATAAACCTCTGAAATGTTTGCGCTGCGTGAGTTAGGCCAAACGGCAGACGGACAAACTAGAATAACCCAAAAGGAGTGGTTATCGCTGTTTTTTGGATGTCTTTGGATTCGATAGGTATATGGTTGTATGCACAAACGATGTCAATTTGGGAAAATATCTGAGCACCTGTCATGCTATGAAAAAATCGTGAATATGCGGAATCATGTATCTCACTGCTATCGTTTGCTTATTTAAAGCTCGTTAATCTCCACATGGTCGTATCTCTGTTGAGTTCATCTTTGGTACCGTGTGAAGTGGTGATGACCATGGGCTGTTTGACAGTCATATTATTGCTAGATCCAACAATCTGTTGAACTCTGCTGTTGGTGTTTGCATTTTAGCTGGATCTAAACGAAGTGGTTTTGCTGCGACAGGTGAACCTTTAGTTACAATATGGTGCGTTCTGTTGTGTTTGGGAGAGGCTGTGGAGTAATCGCTCTGTGTGAGTTCAGGAAATTTCTTTAGTGAAATATCGTACGTGGATAATTGATCTGATGTAGCTATCATCAACCGGAACATCGGTGGAGATGCCTGAAACTGATAGCTTTCGACCGCTATTGATCAATTTATGGCGACTAGAGTCAACTGGGGATTCGTATTGATGAAGAAAATCCATCTCGATAATAGGAAAGGTTATATCTGCAATGACGAACTCCCACTCAAATGGTATACTGCAACCAAAATCAAGTTTTTGTCTTCTAGCTCCAAAGTTTTTATAGTAGAGTTGTTCACAGCCTTAAGTACTAATGCGGGATTTGACTGTAAACGTTTGCTGGGTGTTGGGGAAACTACACTGACTTCTGCGCCGGTATATACCAGGAATTGTGTCCCCGTTATTTTATCTGTCACCCTGAAGAGACGACTGTGATATCGGTGTTGGGCAGCCACTGCAGTCGACACCTACACCGTCCTTTTCGTTTCCCTTAGGCTGCTGGAAGGCACATGGCCGCGTGCATCGTTTAGCATTTACACCACATTTTCGATGATACCAGCCCATAGTCTGTTGTAAGCTATATTTATGTACATTGTGTGAGCGGCTACGATGTCTTCTGTATGATGTAGTAAATTGTTTATTAAACCTCGTCGTCATGAATTGCTCGGTCAGAACATATATTATACGTTTTAAGGCTTCCATGCATCTGTCTGACGATTTGTCAAATACAGATGTTACTTGTGGAGACATCCGTTGATACATTTTCAGCAATTTCTGCTAACTTGTCAATATCCGTATCTTCGTCTCCAAACGCTAACACCTGCTGAATGTTGCGGAGTAACCGCCTTGGCCACAATCGATAGAAGAACGTGGTGTCTACCCTCCGACCTCTTAAAATGTTACACATACGGCTTTTGAATTGGGAAGGTGTCCTTTTACCAAGATAAAGACTGGTGAACAGCTGATCAATAGCTTTCGGGTCTGATAATAAAGCTATCCTAATAACCTGCTTTAAAACATCGTATGGAGTTTCTGGATACTGATTTATGCATTTATGTCGACTACCTGTATCTCTCTTACTTATCATTTCGAGGATACTGAATAGCTGATTAAATTGATAGCCAACGTGGTAATACTTTTGCGAAATGCGTCTTAATCGTAGACCGTTATTGTTTCCTTAGTGCATCATCAAGCCTCACATGAAATGTAACAGTTACATTTAATCCGGTTGCACATAGCATAAGTATGCATCAGTGCTGAAAAGAAAACAGCGTCAAACAATTGCTTGTACTTTAATAATTACTATATAGTAACCAATTCGTCAAAGTGGTAGACTGTTTGTCAATGGAGTTGAAGATTGAACGATCAATTCGTGGTTGTTTGCGCAGAATCAACTTCCCCAATTTTCGCGGAGGCATCAATACGACAGTCATCGTCTCATCGGTCGCTGTTCAGGAAGAAGTCAGGAGACAACTGTCAGAAGTAATATTGTGATTTATTATTGTAATATTTGTTCACAGACCTTAGTTGTAACATTGTTTATATGTTGGTGTAACAATAAAGAATCGTCGAGTCACCAATTGGTGTTTTGGTTTTTTCGTCCGTTATTACTAAGCGTTTCTGAGAAACTTCAAGGAACAGCGTGGGCCCGAGCGTAGCGAGAGCTGGGCATTAACGGTTTACGAGACGTGGCTGACAGTTTCTGACGGTGAAGTCAGTTTTCGACGGGTTTGGACAGTTGGTAACAGTTTGGATAGTCACCATTCATCTTTCCTGGTGCCGGTCAAGTCCTCTTTGAACAAGCAATATCTGGAACGTTTTTGGAATTGGGTCAAGTTCAACAATGCCTGGGTCAAAGAAGGGACAGAGCGTCTTGGATGCAAACAGGAAAGTAAGTCATGGTGACTTGTCTGTTAATTGTAACGATGTGTCTGATGTTAAGCATGACATGGTTGATGTTACTGTTTCGCCGTTCAGGGATAATAGGAACATCAAACTCCCTAAATTTGAACCACGGTGTTTCGATGGAAACCCGGCTGATTATTTACAATTTGTAAAGGAGTTTGAGATCATGCTGAGTAGTTTTTTATTAAGTGATGAATTGAAATTGATGTATTTGATGAGGTATTGCACTGGAGATGCTTCAAGAGCTATACAGTGCTGTAAGCTCATGCCCCCTAATGAGGGATACGCTGAGGCTATGAGCATATTACGTCAAAGGTTTGGAAGACCTTCAATGATTGTAAGGAACGTATACGAAGCTGTCAAAGGTAATGGCAGTCAACTTCAAGATGACTCCAAGGCACTTACTGAGTTTTTAGATAATCTTATGACTTATAAGAATACCTTGATTTCTATGAATTGCATGAGTGACCTCAACTCGAGCTCAGTCCTAGAGGTAATTGCGAGACGCCTACCTACTCGGCTGCAAAGGAAGTGGGTAAAAATAAGCTCTCGTATAGAGGAGGAGGGTATCGAGCCAAGGTTTGATGATATTCTGAGACTGGTGAAGGACAGTGTCAACCAGGCGATGGGCAAATTCGCCAGCATTTTGCATTCTAAGGTAGAACCTAAGGAACCAGTGAATATAAGGAAGGCATTTGTGGTGAAGTCTCAAGACACAACGAGAAAGGATGAGTGTATTGTTTGCCATAACATGCATCAATTGAGTGATTGTAATCGCTTTATCGCTATGTCACCCGTAGAAAGGTTAAAAATGGCAAAGCAGAAGCGGCTGTGTTTCAGTTGTTTAAAGATTGGGCATACAAAGTGGAATTGTAAGGCGACAAATAAAAGAAGTAGTGGTTTAACGGATATGCACCCACTTCTGAGGACAGTGAACGAACCTGGGAATTCGGTTAATTGTAATAGTATCTCTAGACCCCTTGACATCCCACAAGTTTTCTTAGGGGTATTACCAGTTAAGGTGAAAGGACCGAAATCTTCAGTAGAGACTTATGCATTGTTGGATAATGGTTCAGACGTTACATTGATAGATGCTGAACTGGCTGGTTGCTTGGGTATTAAAGGCCCAAAGCAACCCTTGGTTGTAAATACTTTCAATTCTGCGAAAACAGTAGTATGTGAGCGAGTGTCATTTCAGTTAGAATCCTTGGCTACTGGGGAGACCGTGGAAGTGGATACTGCTTACACTACCTCCAGTATGAAACTTGGCGAAGCTATAGTACCTAGTCGTGAAACGGTTGTCGGTAAGCCATACCTGTGTGACATACCTCTTCCAACACTGCAAGATGGAAGAGTGAGAGTACTCATTGGATGTAGTGTGCCAGAAGCTCACAAGGTATTAGAAGAGAGATTTGGAGGTAGAGATGATCTGTTTGCGACGAAAACACCACTGGGATGGACAGTGAGAGGACCTATACCCATAGTCCACATATCATCATTAGTTGCAAACGATGGGGACAAACTAGAAACTATGATTAAAAATATGTATGACAAGGAGTTTTGTGACTGCGGTGTCCCAGGGAAGGGTCGTTCTGTAGAAGACTTAAAAGCAGTTAAAATAGCCGAGGAGTCTTGTAAATACGAAAACGGGCGTTTCAGCGTTGGCCTACCATGGAGATTCAAAGATAGACAGTTGGTTTGTAATAGGAAAGTTGCTCTTAAGAGACTAATGGGTTTACAGAAGAAATTTCTGTCAGATGCAGAACTCTGGTCCAAATATAAGGAAGTCGTCGATAAACATATAATGAAGGGTTACGTTGAAAGACTAGTTGATCAGAGTGAGCCAGGGAAGTGGTATTTGCCCCATCATCCCGTCTTTAACCCGAGGAAGCCAGGTAAACTCCGTGTGGTGTTTGATTGTTCTGCGAAACATGAAGGAGTCTCTTTAAATGATAATCTGTATAGTGGCCCAGATTGCGTGAGCTCATTAGTGGGACTGCTATTGAGATTCAGAAAGTTTACAGTTGCTGTCGCGGCGGATATTGAGGAAATGTTCCTACAGGTGAAGGTGCCAGAGAGTGACAGAGATCACTTGAGGTTTTTGTGGTTTGATGACGGTCCTTGTGGTAAGGTGTCAGAATATAGGATGACAGTGCATCCATTTGGTGCCACGTCCTCCCCGTTTTGTGCTAATTTTGCTCTACGAAAGGCAGTGTCCACATTTGGTTCTAATGATTTGCTGGACGTCATAGATTGTTGCTTCTACGTGGATGATTGTTTAGCCTCCTTCGATGATGATAAGTCTGCAGTTAGATTTGCAACAAGCATCACTGAAGTGTTAGCTAAGGCCGGCTTTCGTCTAACTAAGTGGGTCTCGAACAGCCTAGACGTTTTGAAGCATATAGATCCAGAAGACAGAGCACCTACCGTACGAGATTTGCCTGTTGATACTCTACCAGTTGAACGCACATTAGGTATGCGATGGGATGTGAACTCTGATACCTTTGGATTTAGTGTTGGTGATATTGATAAGCCAGTTACTCGGAGAGGTGTGCTCTCTGTGTTGTCGTCCGTGTTTGACCCACTTGGATTAGTAGCACCTTATCTACTTCCGGCTAGGAGGTTATTTCAAGAGACATGCAGGAAAGGGTTACAGTGGGATGAACCATTAAGTGAGAGGCAGAGAGAAGAGTGGAAGGGGTGGGTTAACAGTTTAAGAATGCTGAATCTACATTCCGTCTCACGTCCACTTAAGCCGTCGAGAAATCATGATATAATTGACTTCCATGTTTTTTCTGATGCCTCTGAGGTTGGATTTGGTGCAGCCGTATACATCAGAACCACCTTAAGGAATGATATAGATGTTAGCCTGGTGATGGGTAAATCTAGAGTTGCACCTCTAAAGACGGTTTCGATTCCGAGATTAGAACTTAATGCAGCCTTACTAGCTGCGCAGTTATTCACAACGGTGTGTAAAGAGTTGGATTACCCCAAGCATCCCGTAACGTTTTGGACTGATTCGATGTCTGTGATATATTATATACGCAACGAGTCAGCAAGATATGCATGTTTTGTAGCTAACAGAGTATCTCAAATTCGTGAACTAACAACTGTTGAGCAGTGGAGGTACGTACCGTCTGGAAAAAATCCAGCTGATCTAGCCTCGCGAGGAGTTATTGATATGAATGTGGTTAAAAATAAGTGGTGGAAAGGTCCAGAGTTCTTGCTAAGGGCTGATAGTATGTGGCCTCGTAGAGAAGATGAACCACCGATAAACGAGTGTGCCTTGGAGTTGAAGACAAGTGTCAGTTTAACATCTACTCAAGAAAGACATTCAGGTTTACATCCACTTTTTAAATATTATTCTTCTTGGTACAAACTACTGAAAGCTGTTGCGTGGTTGACACGATATGTTACGTATTTAAAGGTCATGCATCTTGCGGGATACGAAAATATGAATGTGGGGCCTTTGAGAGTCGAAGATATTAGAAATGCAGAGTTAGCGATTTTGAGGGCTGCTCAGTGGGAAGCGTGGGGTGAGATTGCCAAGGAGGATAGTCCCGATTTCGCAGATTTCAAGGTGCGGTTAGATAGATTATCTCCGATAGTTTCCGAAGGGATCGCTAGAGTTGGTGGACGTCTACAAATGTTAGAATCGTCATATGAGACCCGTCATCCGGCTTTATTACCTTGCTACCATCCAGTCACTGATCTCATTATAAGACACTACCATGTTCTTGAAGGTCATTTGGGTACTTCGCAAGTACTATCAAGTATTCGATGTAAGTTCTGGATAGTGAAGGGAGGTACTGCTGTCCGTAAAATAATTGATAAGTGCATGGAATGTAAACTCCGAAATGCTCGTCCAGTACAGCAGATGATGGCACCACTCCCAGCGTGGCAAGCTTCTGAAGGGAATTATCCATTTGAGTACGTTGGGGTGGATTTGTTCGGACCTTTTGTAGTGAAGAGAGGCAGAACCCTATGTAAAAGATATGGCTGTTTATTCACCTGTTTGAAAATGAGAGCTGTGCATATTGAGATGGTTCATACGCTAACTACTGATTCATTCGTGCTAGCATTACATAGATTTATAAATCGCCGGGGTGTACCGAAGATGATGTTCAGCGACAGAGGGACTAATTTTGTTGGCTGTCACGCCGAGCTTAAAGAGTACTTCGAAGGTCCCAAACGAGAGTTCAGGAAGAGTTACTGAAAAGGAACATCGAGTGGCACTTCAACCCACCACATGCCAGCCATAGAGGTGGGCTATGGGAAAGACTTATAGGAATTATCAAGCGTATTTTAAGCTCCATAATTAAAAACCAGAGTTTGAATGACGAAACGCTGGAGACATTTTTTTGTGAAGCTGAACGAATATTAAATGACCGGCCGTTATCACCTGTGAGGGACGACGTCAAGGATTTTGATGTGTTAACCCCAAATAAATTATTGTTATTGAGAGGCAACCCTGGCATAGAGGACTCAAGCGGGGAAGGAATACCTACGATTAAAAGATGGAAACAAGCCAGGCACATGAAAGATATATTTTGGAAAAGATGGTTAAAGGAGTATGTTCTAACACTGCAAACCAGGGACAAGTGGAAAAAGTTGTGCCGAAACTTAAAGGTTGGTGACATAGTATTAGTAGCAGATAAATGTGCCACAGGTAGGTGGCCTTTGGGAGTGGTAGTAAGGCTGATCTGTAGTGGTGATGGATTGGTGAGGACGGTTGAGGTGAGAACAAGTTGTGGCATGTTGGTGCGAGATATTAGAAAACTGTGTCTACTGGAAGGTGCTGAGAGTAGAGAGTCGGAGGATGAAACACTAGACGATTTTCCAACCTAGGGCGTCAACCTGAGAAGGGTTGTAGGCGTACTGCTGTAAGTCCTACAATTCTTCAAAGGGTAGCGCATCAATGAGCAGTCCAATGTGCTTGGTGTGTGATTTTGTACATATGTTCATATTGTATATACTGAATTGATATCATCTGTCATCTAGCTGTTGGTAATTCTGTTTGTGTCCGGACGACTTCCACTTGGATCATCAACCTGAGAAGGAATGTAGGCGTACTGCTGTAAGTCCTACAGTTCTTCAAGGGTAGTTTGTCATGCTGGAATCCACAACATTTGATGTATTGATTGTACATATGTTTGTGTTAAATAATTGTGTGAGTTCCAATTATTGTAATTGTTGGTTAATCTTGTTTGTGTCCGGACATTCCACAACTTACAATCGTCAACCTGAGAAGGGTTGTAGGCGTACTGGTGTAAGTCCTGCAATTCTTCAAAAGAATTCCACCAAGACATGATCCGCGAGTTTGTGTGTACTGTTTGTATATATGTGTGGTGTGTCATATCAATTGGTGTTTTTGGATTCATTGTGTTTACTCGTTGTTTTCGTACCTTGTTTTTATTGCATAATTTTGTTAAAATTTTCGTCGTGATTACTTCTGAAGTTGTTTCGAGTCTTCTACATCCGTGAATGAATTGATTGATGTTAGAGACAGCAGATGGGTCGTATACGCCGGGGAGGCTAGGCTATTGCTGAGAATAACATACACACGGAGATAATTGTTAGCTGTGGTCCCACACGCCGGGAAGCGACAGTGTAAGACTGAGGCTGGCATGCGTCACCGCTACTAGAACTGAGGCAGAATGAGTGACAAGCGATTTCAGTGGTAATTGGTAGTGAGTAGATAAGAGGATGTGCGTAGAGTATCATTAGGTGGTGCTATGGTCACGTTGCATTCTGCAAGAGTCATTCTAGCAAGTGGCGATTGTGTTGCAAGATGTCAAGAGGAGGTCTCTGTCTGGAAGGCGCAGGTCGTCAGCGATGTGTGAGATTGTGCTGTGAGTATGCTTGTGGTGTGTTGGCTTTTCTGTTTGTTTTCCATTTCAGCTCTGTCCGTGTGACCCAGGTTCTCGCAATGGCATCCAAGTCAACGTGTATTGGTCGTGAAGGAAAAAAGGGTTGGATCCCTTTTTTGCCGGGGAGTGTCAATGTAGTTGAAGATTGAACGATCAATTCATGGTTGTTTGCTCAAAATCAACTTCCCCAATTTTCGCGGAGGCATCAATACGACAGTCATCGTCTCATCGGTCGCTGTTCAGAAAGAAGTCGGGAGACAACTGTCAGAAGTAATATTGTGATTTATTATTGCAATATTTGTTCACAGACCTTAGTTGTAACATTGTTTATATGTTGGTGTAACAATAAAGAATCGTCGAGTCACCAATTGGTGTTTCGGTTTTTTCGTCCGTTATTACTAAGAGTTTCTGAGAAACTTCAAGCGTCAGCGTGAGCCCGAGCGTAGCGAGACCTGGGCATTAACGGTTTACGAGACGTGACTGACACCGTTATTAGTCGTTATGTGCGTGCAGCATCTCAGTCACATTCAATGCGACTGCGTGAATCATTATGTTTCATCAGGGCCTGAGAGAAATTATACAATCAGCCTTTATTTGTTTTGCAATCACTACATATACATAATAATAAATGCAGGATGGCTACGTACATCAAAATTAACGTATGTCATCAAAGTCTCATAAACCGTTAATGCCCAGCTCTCGCTACGCTCGGGCCCACGCTGTTCTTAGAAGATTTCTGAGAAACGCTTAGTTATAACGGACGCGGAAACCAAAACACCGACCTGCCGTTTGATATTTTGTATTGTTACACCAACATATAAGAGGAATAAACGAACTAATCAACTAAGTTCTGTAAACAAATATTACAATAATAAATCGTTATGTTACTTCTGACGATGTTTCAATCTTCTTTCTGAACAGCGACCGATGAGACGATGACTGTCGTATTGATGCTTCCGCGAAAATCGAGGAAGTTGATTTTGAGCAAACAACCAAGAATTGATCGTTCAATCTTCAACTCCATTGACACTCCCCGGCAAAAAAGGGATCCAACCCTTTTTTCCTTCACGACCAATGCACGTCGACTTGGATGCCATTGCGAGAACCTGGGTCACACGGACAGAGCTGAAATGGAAAACAAACAGAAAAGCCAACACACCACAAGCATACCCACAGCACAATCTCACACATCACTGACGACCTGCGCCTCCAGACAGAGACCTCCTCTTGACATCTTGCAACACAATCGCCACTTGCTAGAATGACTCTTGCAGAATGCAACGTGACCATAGCACCAACTCATGATACTCCACGCACATCCTCTTATCTACTCACTACCAATTACCACTGAAATCGCTTGTCACTCATTCTGCCTCAGTTCTAGTAGCGGTGACGCATGCGAGCCTCAGTCGTTTACACTCTTTCTCCCCGGCGTGTCGGACCGCAGCTAACAATTATCTCCGTGTGCATTTCATTCTCAGCAATAGCCTCCCCGGCGTATACGACCCATCTGCTGTCCTTAACATCAATCAATTCATTCACGGATGTAGAAGAGTGGCCACAACTTCAGAAGTAATCACGACGAAAAATTTAACAAAATTATGCAATAACAACAAGATACGAAAACAACAGGTAAACACAATGAATCCAAAATCACAAATTGATATGACACACCACACGTACATACAAACAGTACAAACAACTTCACCGATCATGTCTCGATGTAATTCCTTTGAAGAATTGCAGGACTTACACCAGTACGCCTACAACCCTTCACAGGTTGACGATTGTAATTTGTGGAATGTCCGGACACAAACAAGATTAACCAACAATTACATCAATTGGAACTCACACAACTATTTAACACAAACATATGTACAATC